>OX101827.2:19526363-19756363 GCA_944452925.2 Chrysolina oricalcia
AAATCGGAAGAAAAAATAAATTTCAAAAAAAAATTTTCAAGAGAAAATTTTTCAAAAAAAAAAAATCAAAAAAAAATTTAAAAAAATTGAAAAAAAAATTTAAAAAAAATTCGGAAAAAAAAAATTTCAAAAGAAATTTTTCAAAAAAAATTAAAAAAAAATTGAAAAAAAAAATTAAAAACAAATAAAAAAAAATTTCTTAAAAAAAAATTTCGAAAAAAATTTTTAAAAAAATCGAAAAAAAAAATTTTCGAAAAAATTCGAAAAAAAAAAATTTCAAAAAAAAATTTACAAAAAAAATTTCAAAAAAATTAAAAAAAATCGAAAAAAAAAATTTTCGAAAAAATTCGAAAAAAAATTTCAAAAAAAAATTTACAAAAAAAAATTCAAAAAAAAAATTACAAAAAAAATTTCGAAAAAAAATTTCAAATAAAAAATTTTCAAAAAAAATTTCGAAAAAAATTACAAAAAAAAATTTAAAAAAAAATTACAAAAAAAATTTAAAAAAAAAATTTAAAAAAAATTTAAAAAAAAAATTCAAAAAAAAAATTTAAAAAAAAATTTAAAAAAAAATTGAAAAAAAAATTTTTAAAAAAATTTTAAAAAAATTTCCTTATAAAAAAATTTAAAAAAAAAAATTTCGAAAAAAATTTCAAAAAAAAATTCAAAAAAAAAAAATTCAAAAAAAAATTTTAAAAAAAATTTTCTTAAAAAAAATTTTAAAAAAAGAATTTATAAAAAAATTTAAAAAAAATTTCGAAAAGAAAATTTCAAATAAAAAATTTTCAAAAAAAATTTTAAAAAAAATCGAAAAAAAAAATTTTCGAAAAAATTCGAAAAAAAAATTTCAAAAAAAAATTTACAAAAAAAAATTCAAAATAAAAAATTAAAAAAAAAAATTCGAAAAAAAATTTCAAATGAAAAATTTTCAAAAAAATTTCGAAAAAAATTACAAAAAAAAATTTTAAAAAAAATTACAAAAAAAAAAATTCTAAAAAAATTTTCAAAAAAAAACTTTAAAAAATATTTCAAAAAAAATTTCGAAAAAAATTACAAAAAAAAATTTTAAAAAAAATTTCAAAAAAAAATTCGAAAAAAAAAATTTCAAAAAAAAATTTACAAAAAAAAATTCAAAAAAAAATTCAAAAAAAAAATTTCAAAAAAAAAATTTCAAAAAAAATGTTCGTAAAAAAAAATTTAAAAAAAAAAAATTTCGAAAAAAAATTTTTAAAAAAATCAAAAAAAATTTTTCAAAGAGAAAAATTGAAAAAAAAAATTTAAAAAAAATTGAAAAAAAAAATTCACAAAAAAAAAATTCATAAAAAAATTTTTAAAAATTTTCAAAAAAAAATTGAAAAAAAAAATTTAAAAAAAATCAAAAAAAATTTTTCAAGAGAAAAATTGAAAAAAAAAAATTTAAAAAAAATTAAAAAAAAAAACAGAAAAAATTTCATAAAAAAATTGAAAAAATTTTTCAAAAAAAAAATTTCAAAAAAAATTTTAAAAAAATTTTCTTTGAAAAAAATTTAAAAAAAAAAATTTCGAAAAAAATTTCAAAAAAAAATTCAAAAAAAAATAAAAAAAAAAATTAAAAAAAAAATTTTCTTAAAAAAAATTTAAAAAAAAGAATTTATAAAAAAATTTAAAAAAAATTTTCTTAAAAAAAAATAAAAAAAAATTTCAAAAAAAATTCAAAAAAAAAATCGAAAAAAAAAATTTCAAAAAAAATTTACAAAAAAAAAATTCAAAAAAAAAATTACAAAAAAAATTTCGAAAAAAAAATTTCAAATAAAAAATTTTCAAAAAATAATTCAAAAAAAATTTTAAGAAAAATCGAAAAAAAAATTTCGAAAAAAATTTACAAAAAAAAAATTAAAAAAAAATTCACAAAAAAAATTTTAAAAAAAATAAAAAAATTTTTTTTCAAAAATCAAAAAAAAAATTCAAAAAAAACTTCAAAAAAAATTTCAAAAAAAATTTCGAAAAAAAATTACAAAAAAAATAAAAAAAAAATACAAAAAAAAATTCAAAAAAAAATTTCAAAAAAAAATTTCAAAAAAAAAATTTCAAAAAAAAGTTCGAAAAAAATTTTCGTAAAAAAAATTTCCGTAAAAAAAATTACAAAAAAAATTCAAAAAAAAATATAAAAAAAAAAATTTCAAAAAAAAAATTTCAAAAAAAATTTTCGTAAAAAAAAATTTTCAAAAAAAAAAATTTCGAAAAAAAATTGAAAAAAAATTTCAAAAAAAAAATAAAAAAAATAAAAAAAAATTTCAAAAAAAAACAAGAAAAAAATTTTAAAAAAAAATAAAAAAAATTTACAAAAAAAAATTCAAAAAAAAATTAAAAAAAAGATTAAAAAAAATTTCGAAAAAAAAATTCAAAAAAAAATTTCAAAAAAAAATTTATAAAAAAAAAATCAAAAAAATATTTAAAAAAATTACAAAAAAAAATCGAAAAAAGCAATTTAAAAAAAAAATTTGGAAAAAAAATTTTTAAAAAAATTCAAAAAAAAATTTTTAAAAAAATTTTTAAAAAAAATTTTAAAAAAATTCAAAAAAAAATTTCAAAAAAATCGGAAAAAAAAATAAATTTCAAAAAAAAATTTTCAAGAGAAAATTTTTCAAAATAAAAAATTCAAAAAAAAATTCAAAAAAAATTGAAAAAAAAAATAAAAAAAAAAATTTAAAAAAAATCGAAAAAAAAAATTTCAAAAAAAAATTTACAAAAAAAATTTCAAAAAAAATAAAAAATAAAAATCGAAAAAAAAAAATTTCGAAAAAAATTACATAAAAAAATTTAAAAAAAAATTACAAAAAAAAAATTCGAAAAAAAATTTTCAAAAAAAAACTTTAAAAAATATTTCAAAAAAATTTCGAAAAAAATTACAAAAAAAAATTTTTAAAAAAATTTCAAAAAAAAAATTCGAAAAAAAAAATTTCAAAAAAAAATTCGAAAAAAAAAATTTCAAAAAAAAATTTACACAAAAAATTCAAAAAAAAATTAAAAAAAAAAATTTCAAAAAAAAAATTTCAAAAAAAATTTTCGTAAAAAAAATTTTCAAAAAAAAAAATTCGAAAAAAAATTTGAAAAAAAATCAAAAAAAAATTTTTCAAAAAGAAAAATTCAAAAAAAAAATTCATAAAAAAATTTTAAAAAATTTTCAAAAAAAAAATTTAAAAAAAAATTTTCGAAAAAAATTTCAAAAAAAAATTCAAAAAAAAAATAAAAAAAAAAAATTTAAAAAAAAAATTTCTTAAAAAAAATTAAAAAAAAGAATTTATAAAAAAATTTTAAAAAAATTTTCTTAAAAAAAAATAAAAAAAAATTCAAAAAAAAATTTCAAAAAAATTTCAAAAAAAAATTCGAAAAAAAAAATTTCAAAACAAATTTACAAAAAAAAATTCAAAAAAAAAATTACAAAAAAAATTTCGAAAAAAAATTTCAAATAAAAAATTTTCAAAAAAAATTTCGAAAAAAATTACAAAAAAAAATTAAAAAAAAAATTACAAAAAAAATTTAAAAAAAAAATTTAAAAAAAATTTTTAAAAAAAATTCAAAAAAAAAATTTAAAGAAAAATTTAAAAAAAAATTGAAAAAAAAATTTTTAAAAAAATTTTAAAAAAATTTCCTTATAAAAAAATTTAAAAAAAAAATTTTCGAAAAAAATTTCAAAAAAAAATTCAAAAAAAAAAATTAAAAAAAAAATTTTAAAAAAAATTTTCTTAAAAAAAATTTTAAAAAAAGAATTCATAAAAAAATTTTTAAAAAATTTCGAAAAAAAAATTTCAAATAAAAAATTTTCAAAAAAAATTTAAAAAAAAATCGAAAAAAAAAATTTTCGAAAAAATTCGAAAAAAAAATTTCAAAAAAAAATTTACAAAAAAAAATTCAAAAAAAAAAATTTAAAAAAAAAATTCGAAAAAAAATTTCAAATGAAAAATTTTCAAAAAAATTTCGAAAAAAATTACAAAAAAAAATTTTAAAAAAAATTACAAAAAAAAAAATTCTAAAAAAAATTTTCAAAAAAAAACTTTAAAAAATATTTCAAAAAAAATTTCGAAAAAAATTACAAATAAAAAATTTTCAAAAAAAAATTCGAAAAAAATTACAAAAAAAAATTTAAAAAAAAATTTTCTTAAAAAAATTCAAAAAAATAATTTCAAAAAAAAATTTCAAAAAAAATTTCGAAAAAAAATTTCAAATAAAAATTTTCAAAAAAAAATTCGAAAAAAATTACAAAAAAAAATTTTAAAAAAAATTTTCTTAAAAAAATTCAAAAAAATAATTTCAAAAAAAAATTTCAAAAAAAATTTTCGTTAAAAAAAATTTTCAAAAAAAAAAATTTCGAAAAAAAATTAAAAAAAAAATCAAAAAAAAAATTTTCAAAGAGAAAAATTGAAAAAAAAAATTTAAAAAAAATTTTAAAAAAAAAATTCACAAAAAAAAAATTTCATAAAAAAATTTTAAAAAATTTTCAAGAGAAAAATTGAAAAAAAAAATTTAAAAAAAATTTTAAAAAAAATTCACAAAAAAAAATTCTTAAAAAAATTTAAAAAATTTTTCAAAAAAAAAATTGAAAAAAAAAATTAAAAATAAATTTAAAAAAAATTAAAAAAAAATTTAAAAAAAATTTTCAAAAAAAAAATTTCAAAAAAAATTCAAAAAAAAAATGAAAAAAAAAATTTTAAAAAAAATTAAAAAAAAAAATTTAAAAAAAATTTTCTTAAAAAAAATTTAAAAAAAAAATTTTCGAAAAAAATTTCAAAAAAAAATTCAAAAAAAAAAATGAAAAAAAAAATTTCTTAAAAAAATAAAAAAAAAGAATTTATAAAAAAATTTAAAAAAAATTTTCTTAAGAAAAAATAAAAAAAAAATTTAGAAAAAAATTTCAAAAAAAAAATTAAAAAAAAAATTCACAAAAAGAAATTTAAAAAAAAATTAAAAAAAATTTTTTTAAAATAAAAAAAAAATTCAAAAAAAATTTTCAAAAAAAAAAATTTCGAAAAAAAATTTAAAAAAAAATTTCAAAAAAAAATTAAAAAAATAAAAAAAAATTTCAAAAAAAAAACAAGAAAAAAATTTAAAAAAAAATTTAAAAAAATTTACAAAAAAAAATTCAAAAAAAATAAAAAAAAAGATTAAAAAAAATTTCGAAAAAAATTTTCAAAAAAAAATTTCAAAAAAAAATTTAAAAAAAAAATTCAAAAAAAATTTCGAAAAAAAAATTTCAAATAAAAAAATTTCAAAAAAAATTTACAAAAAAAAATTCAAAAGAAAAATTCACAAAAAAAAACTTCAAAAAAAATTTCAAAAAAAATTTCGAAAAAAATTCAAAAAAAAATTGAAAAAAAAAATTTCAAAAAAAAATTTTAAAAAAAATTTTCGTAAAAAAAAATTTTCGTAAAAAAAAATTTTCGTAAAAAAAAATTTTCGTAAAAAAAAATTTTCAAAAAAAAAAATTTCGAAAAAAATTTTTAAAAAAATACAAAAAAAAATTCAAAAAAAACTGAAAAAAAAATTTTCGTAAAAAAAAAATTTCAAAAAAAAAATTTCGAAAAAAATTAAAAAAAAAAATTTCAAAAAATAATTTAAAAAAAAATAAAAAAAAGATTAAAAAAAATTTCAAAAAAAATTTTCAAAAAAAAATTTCAAAAAAAAATTTATAAAAAAAAATTTTTTTAAAAAATAACAAAAAAAAATTGAAAAAAAAATTTAAAAATTTTTTTTTTAAAAAATTCAAAATAAAATTTCAAAAAAAAATCGGAAGAAAAAATAAATTTCAAAAAAAAATTTTCAAGAGAAAATTTTTCAAAAAAAAAAAATCAAAAAAAAATTTAAAAAAATTGAAAAAAAAATTTAAAAAAAATTCGGAAAAAAAAAATTTCAAAAGAAATTTTTCAAAAAAAATTAAAAAAAAATTGAAAAAAAAAATTAAAAACAAATAAAAAAAAATTTCTTAAAAAAAAATTTCGAAAAAAATTTTAAAAAAAATCGAAAAAAAAAATTTTCGAAAAAATTCGAAAAAAAAAAATTTCAAAAAAAAATTTACAAAAAAAATTTCAAAAAAATTAAAAAAAATCGAAAAAAAAAATTTTCGAAAAAATTCGAAAAAAAATTTCAAAAAAAAATTTCAAAAAAAAATTTACAAAAAAAAATTCAAAAAAAAAATTACAAAAAAAATTTCGAAAAAAAATTTCAAATAAAAAATTTTCAAAAAAAATTTCGAAAAAAATTACAAAAAAAAATTTAAAAAAAAATTACAAAAAAAATTTTAAAAAAAAATTTAAAAAAAATTTAAAAAAAAAATTCAAAAAAAAAATTTAAAAAAAAATTTAAAAAAAAATTGAAAAAAAAATTTTTAAAAAAATTTTAAAAAAATTTCCTTATAAAAAAATTTAAAAAAAAAAATTTCGAAAAAAATTTCAAAAAAAAATTCAAAAAAAAAAAATTCAAAAAAAAATTTAAAAAAAAATTTTCTTAAAAAAAATTTTAAAAAAAGAATTTATAAAAAAATTTAAAAAAAATTTCGAAAAAAAAATTTCAAATAAAAAATTTTCAAAAAAAATTTTAAAAAAAATCGAAAAAAAAAATTTTCGAAAAAATTCGAAAAAAAAATTTCAAAAAAAAATTTACAAAAAAAAATTCAAAATAAAAAATTAAAAAAAAAAATTCGAAAAAAAATTTCAAATGAAAAATTTTCAAAAAAATTTCGAAAAAAATTACAAAAAAAAATTTTAAAAAAAATTACAAAAAAAAAAATTCTAAAAAAAATTTTCAAAAAAAAACTTTAAAAAATATTTCAAAAAAAATTTCGAAAAAAATTACAAAAAAAAATTTTAAAAAAAATTTCAAAAAAAAATTCGAAAAAAAAAATTTAAAAAAAAAATTTACAAAAAAAAATTCAAAAAAAAATTCAAAAAAAAAATTTCAAAAAAAAAATTTCAAAAAAAATGTTCGTAAAAAAAAATTAAAAAAAAAAAAATTTCGAAAAAAAATTTTTAAAAAAATCAAAAAAAAATTTTTCAAAGAGAAAAATTGAAAAAAAAAAATTTAAAAAAAATTGAAAAAAAAAATTCACAAAAAAAAAATTCATAAAAAAATTTTTAAAAATTTTCAAAAAAAAATTGAAAAAAAAAATTTAAAAAAAATCAAAAAAAATTTTTCAAGAGAAAAATTGAAAAAAAAAAATTTAAAAAAAATTAAAAAAAAAAACAGAAAAAATTTCATAAAAAAATTGAAAAAATTTTTCAAAAAAAAAATTTCAAAAAAAATTTTAAAAAAATTTTCTTTGAAAAAAATTTAAAAAAAAAAATTTCGAAAAAAATTTCAAAAAAAAATTCAAAAAAAAATAAAAAAAAAATTAAAAAAAAAATTTTCTTAAAAAAAATTTTAAAAAAAGAATTTATAAAAAAATTTAAAAAAAATTTTCTTAAAAAAAAATAAAAAAAAAATTTCAAAAAAAATTCAAAAAAAAATTCGAAAAAAAAAATTTCAAAAAAAATTTACAAAAAAAAAATTCAAAAAAAAAATTACAAAAAAAATTTCGAAAAAAAAATTTCAAATAAAAAATTTTCAAAAAATAATTCAAAAAAAATTTTAAGAAAAATCGAAAAAAAAATTTCGAAAAAAATTTACAAAAAAAAAATTAAAAAAAAATTCACAAAAAAAATTTTAAAAAAAATAAAAAAAATTTTTTTTAAAAATCAAAAAAAAAATTCAAAAAAAACTTCAAAAAAAATTTCAAAAAAAATTTCGAAAAAAAATTTCAAAAAAAAAATTTCAAAAAAAAGTTCGAAAAAAATTTTCGTAAAAAAAATTTCCGTAAAAAAAATTACAAAAAAAATTCAAAAAAAAATATAAAAAAAAAAATTTCAAAAAAAAAATTTCAAAAAAAATTTTCGTAAAAAAAAATTTTCAAAAAAAAAAATTTCGAAAAAAAATTGAAAAAAAATTTCAAAAAAAAAATAAAAAAAATAAAAAAAAATTTCAAAAAAAAACAAGAAAAAAATTTTAAAAAAAATTAAAAAAAATTTACAAAAAAAAATTCAAAAAAAAATTAAAAAAAAGATTAAAAAAAATTTCGAAAAAAAAATTCAAAAAAAAATTTCAAAAAAAAATTTATAAAAAAAAAATCAAAAAAATATTTAAAAAAATTACAAAAAAAAATCGAAAAAAGCAATTTAAAAAAAAAATTTGGAAAAAAAATTTTTAAAAAAATTCAAAAAAAAATTTTTAAAAAAATTTTTAAAAAAAATTTTAAAAAAATTCAAAAAAAAATTTCAAAAAAATCGGAAAAAAAATAAATTTCAAAAAAAAATTTTCAAGAGAAAATTTTTCAAAATAAAAAATTCAAAAAAAAATTAAAAAAAAATTGAAAAAAAAAATAAAAAAAAAAATTTAAAAAAAATCGAAAAAAAAAATTTCAAAAAAAAATTTACAAAAAAAATTAAAAAAAAAATAAAAAATAAAAATCGAAAAAAAAAAATTTCGAAAAAAATTACATAAAAAAATTTAAAAAAAAATTACAAAAAAAAAATTCGAAAAAAAATTTTCAAAAAAAAACTTTAAAAAATATTTCAAAAAAATTTCGAAAAAAATTACAAAAAAAAATTTTTAAAAAAATTTCAAAAAAAAAATTCGAAAAAAAAAATTTCAAAAAAAAATTCGAAAAAAAAAATTTCAAAAAAAAATTTACACAAAAAATTCAAAAAAAAATTCAAAAAAAAAATTTCAAAAAAAAAATTTCAAAAAAAATTTTCGTAAAAAAAATTTTCAAAAAAAAAAATTCGAAAAAAAATTTGAAAAAAAATCAAAAAAAAATTTTTCAAAAAGAAAAATTCAAAAAAAAAATTCATAAAAAAATTTTAAAAAATTTTCAAAAAAAAAATTAAAAAAAAAATTTTCGAAAAAAATTTCAAAAAAAAATTCAAAAAAAAAATAAAAAAAAAAAATTAAAAAAAAAAATTTCTTAAAAAAAATTAAAAAAAAGAATTTATAAAAAAATTTTAAAAAAATTTTCTTAAAAAAAATAAAAAAAAATTCAAAAAAAAATTTCAAAAAAATTTCAAAAAAAAATTCGAAAAAAAAAATTTCAAAAAAAATTTACAAAAAAAAATTCAAAAAAAAAATTACAAAAAAAATTTCGAAAAAAAATTTCAAATAAAAAATTTTCAAAAAAAATTTCGAAAAAAATTACAAAAAAAAATTTAAAAAAAAATTACAAAAAAAATTTTAAAAAAAAATTTAAAAAAAATTTTTAAAAAAAATTCAAAAAAAAAATTTAAAAAAAAATTTAAAAAAAAATTTAAAAAAAAATTTTTTAAAAAATTTTAAAAAAATTTCCTTATAAAAAAATTTTTAAAAAAAATTTTCGAAAAAAATTTCAAAAAAAAATTCAAAAAAAAAAAATTCAAAAAAAAATTAAAAAAAAAATTTTCTTAAAAAAAATTTTAAAAAAAGAATTTATAAAAAAATTTAAAAAAAATTTCGAAAAAAAAATTTCAAATAAAAAATTTTCAAAAAAAATTTTAAAAAAAATCGAAAAAAAAAATTTTCGAAAAAATTCGAAAAAAAAATTTCAAAAAAAAATTTACAAAAAAAAATTCAAAATAAAAAATTAAAAAAAAAAATTCGAAAAAAAATTTCAAATGAAAAATTTTCAAAAAAATTTCGAAAAAAATTACAAAAAAAAATTTTAAAAAAAATTACAAAAAAAAAAATTCTAAAAAAAATTTTCAAAAAAAAACTTTAAAAAATATTTCAAAAAAAATTTCGAAAAAAATTACAAAAAAAAATTTTAAAAAAAATTTCAAAAAAAAATTCGAAAAAAAAAATTTAAAAAAAAAATTTACAAAAAAAAATTCAAAAAAAAATTCAAAAAAAAAATTTCAAAAAAAAAATTTCAAAAAAAATGTTCGTAAAAAAAAATTAAAAAAAAAAAAATTTCGAAAAAAAATTTTTAAAAAAATCAAAAAAAAATTTTTCAAAGAGAAAAATTGAAAAAAAAAAATTTAAAAAAAATTGAAAAAAAAAAATTCACAAAAAAAAAATTCATAAAAAAATTTTTAAAAATTTTCAAAAAAAAATTGAAAAAAAAAATTTAAAAAAAATCAAAAAAAATTTTTCAAGAGAAAAATTGAAAAAAAAAAATTTAAAAAAAATTAAAAAAAAAAAACAGAAAAAATTTCATAAAAAAATTGAAAAAATTTTTCAAAAAAAAAATTTCAAAAAAAATTTTAAAAAAATTTTCTTTGAAAAAAATTTAAAAAAAAAAATTTCGAAAAAAATTTCAAAAAAAAATTCAAAAAAAAATAAAAAAAAAATTAAAAAAAAAATTTTCTTAAAAAAAATTTTAAAAAAAGAATTTATAAAAAAATTTAAAAAAAATTTTCTTAAAAAAAAATAAAAAAAAAATTTCAAAAAAAATTCAAAAAAAAATTCGAAAAAAAAAATTTCAAAAAAAATTTACAAAAAAAAAAATCAAAAAAAAAATTACAAAAAAAATTTCGAAAAAAAAATTTCAAATAAAAAATTTTCAAAAAATAATTCAAAAAAAATTTTAAGAAAAATCGAAAAAAAAATTTCGAAAAAAATTTACAAAAAAAAAATTAAAAAAAAATTCACAAAAAAAATTTTAAAAAAAATAAAAAAAATTTTTTTTAAAAATCAAAAAAAAAATTCAAAAAAAACTTCAAAAAAAATTTCAAAAAAAATTTCGAAAAAAAATTTCAAAAAAAAAATTTCAAAAAAAAGTTCGAAAAAAATTTTCGTAAAAAAAATTCCCGTAAAAAAAATTACAAAAAAAATTCAAAAAAAAATATAAAAAAAAAAATTTCAAAAAAAAAATTTCAAAAAAAATTTTCGTAAAAAAAAATTTTCAAAAAAAAAAATTTCGAAAAAAAATTGAAAAAAAATTTCAAAAAAAAAATAAAAAAAATAAAAAAAAATTTCAAAAAAAAACAAGAAAAAAATTTAAAAAAAAATTAAAAAAAATTTACAAAAAAAAATTCAAAAAAAAATTAAAAAAAAGATTAAAAAAAATTTCGAAAAAAAAATTCAAAAAAAAATTTCAAAAAAAAATTTATAAAAAAAAAATCAAAAAAATATTTAAAAAAATTACAAAAAAAAATCGAAAAAAGCAATTTAAAAAAAAAATTTGGAAAAAAAATTTTTAAAAAAATTCAAAAAAAAATTTTTAAAAAAATTTTTAAAAAAAATTTTAAAAAAATTCAAAAAAAAATTTCAAAAAAATCGGAAAAAAAATAAATTTCAAAAAAAAATTTTCAAGAGAAAATTTTTCAAAATAAAAAATTCAAAAAAAAATTAAAAAAAAATTGAAAAAAAAAATAAAAAAAAAAATTTAAAAAAAATCGAAAAAAAAAATTTCAAAAAAAAATTTACAAAAAAAATTTAAAAAAAAATAAAAAATAAAAATCGAAAAAAAAAAATTTCGAAAAAAATTACATAAAAAAATTTAAAAAAAAATTACAAAAAAAAAATTCGAAAAAAAATTTTCAAAAAAAAACTTTAAAAAATATTTCAAAAAAATTTCGAAAAAAATTACAAAAAAAAATTTTTAAAAAAATTTCAAAAAAAAAATTCGAAAAAAAAAATTTCAAAAAAAAATTCGAAAAAAAAAATTTCAAAAAAAAATTTACACAAAAAATTCAAAAAAAAATTCAAAAAAAAAATTTCAAAAAAAAAATTTCAAAAAAAATTTTCGTAAAAAAAATTTTCAAAAAAAAAAATTCGAAAAAAAATTTGAAAAAAAATCAAAAAAAAATTTTTCAAAAAGAAAAATTCAAAAAAAAAATTCATAAAAAAATTTTAAAAAATTTTCAAAAAAAAAATTAAAAAAAAAATTTTCGAAAAAAATTTCAAAAAAAAATTCAAAAAAAAAATAAAAAAAAAAAATTAAAAAAAAAAATTTCTTAAAAAAAATTAAAAAAAAGAATTTATAAAAAAATTTTAAAAAAATTTTCTTAAAAAAAAATAAAAAAAAATTCAAAAAAAAATTTCAAAAAAATTTCAAAAAAAAATTCGAAAAAAAAAATTTCAAAAAAAATTTACAAAAAAAAATTCAAAAAAAAAATTACAAAAAAAATTTCGAAAAAAAATTTCAAATAAAAAATTTTCAAAAAAAATTTCGAAAAAAATTACAAAAAAAAATTTAAAAAAAAATTACAAAAAAAATTTTAAAAAAAAATTTAAAAAAAATTTTTAAAAAAAATTCAAAAAAAAAATTTAAAAAAAAATTTTAAAAAAAATTAAAAAAAAAATTTTTTAAAAAATTTTAAAAAAATTTCCTTATAAAAAAATTTTTAAAAAAAATTTTCGAAAAAAATTTCAAAAAAAAATTCAAAAAAAAAAATTAAAAAAAAAATTTTAAAAAAAATTTTCTTAAAAAAAATTTTAAAAAAAGAATTCATAAAAAAATTTTTAAAAAATTTCGAAAAAAAAATTTCAAATAAAAAATTTTCAAAAAAAATTTAAAAAAAAATCGAAAAAAAAAATTTTCGAAAAAATTCGAAAAAAAAATTTCAAAAAAAAATTTACAAAAAAAAATTCAAAAAAAAAAATTTAAAAAAAAAATTCGAAAAAAAATTTCAAATGAAAAATTTTCAAAAAAATTTCGAAAAAAATTACAAAAAAAAATTTTAAAAAAAATTACAAAAAAAAAAATTCTAAAAAAAATTTTCAAAAAAAAACTTTAAAAAATATTTCAAAAAAAATTTCGAAAAAAATTACAAATAAAAAATTTTCAAAAAAAAATTCGAAAAAAATTACAAAAAAAAATTTAAAAAAAAATTTTCTTAAAAAAATTCAAAAAAATAATTTCAAAAAAAAATTTCAAAAAAAATTTTCGTTAAAAAAAATTTTCAAAAAAAAAAATTTCGAAAAAAAATTAAAAAAAAAATCAAAAAAAAAATTTTCAAAGAGAAAAATTGAAAAAAAAAATTTAAAAAAAATTTTAAAAAAAAAATTCACAAAAAAAAAATTTCATAAAAAAATTTTAAAAAATTTTCAAGAGAAAAATTGAAAAAAAAAATTTAAAAAAAATTTTAAAAAAAATTCACAAAAAAAATTCATAAAAAAATTTAAAAAATTTTTCAAAAAAAAAATTGAAAAAAAAAATTAAAAATAAATTTAAAAAAAATTAAAAAAAAATTTAAAAAAAATTTTCAAAAAAAAAATTTCAAAAAAAATTCAAAAAAAAAATGAAAAAAAAAATTTTAAAAAAAATTTAAAAAAAAAATTTAAAAAAAATTTTCTTAAAAAAAATTTAAAAAAAAAATTTTCGAAAAAAATTTCAAAAAAAAATTCAAAAAAAAAAATGAAAAAAAAAATTTCTTAAAAAACTAAAAAAAAAGAATTTATAAAAAAATTTTAAAAAAATTTTCTTAAGAAAAAATAAAAAAAAAATTCAAAAAAAAATTTCAAAAAAAATTTCAAAAAAAAATTCGAAAAAAAAAATTTCAAAAAAAAATTTACAAAAAAAAAATTCAAAAAAAAAAATTACAAAAAAAATTTCGAAAAAAAAATTTCAAATAAAAAATTTTCAAAAAAAATTCAAATAAAATTTAAAAAAAAATCGAAAAAAAAATTTAAAAAAAAATTTACAAAAAAAAATTTTAAAAAAAATTCACAAAAAAAAAATAAAAAAAAAAATAAAAAAAAATTTTTAAAAAATCAAAAAAAAAATTCAAAAAAAACTTCAAAAAAAATTTCAAAAAAAATTTCGAAAAAAATACAAAAAAAAATCAAAAAAAAATTGAAAAAAAAAATAAAAAAAAAAAATTTCAAAAAAAAGTTCGAAAAAAATTTTCGTAAAAAAAAATTTTCGTAAAAAAAGTTACAAAAAAAATTCAAAAAAAAATATAAAAAAAAAAATTTCAAAAAAAATTTTAAAAAAAATTTAAAAAAATTTACAAAAAAAAAATCAAAAAAAAATAAAAAAAAAGATTAAAAAAATTTCGAAAAAAAATTTCAAAAAAAAATTTCAAGAGAAAATTTTTCAAAAAAAAAAAATTCAAAAAAAAATTGAAAAAAAATTGAAAAAAAAATAAAAAAAAAATTTAAAAAAAAATTTCAAAAATTTTTTTTAAAAAAATCGAAAAAAAAAAATTTTCGAAAAAATTCGAAAAAAAAAATTACAAAAAAAATTTCGAAAAAAAATTTCAAATAAAAAATTTTCAAAAAAAATTTCGAAAAAAATTACGAAAAAAAAATTAAAAAAAAAATTTCAAAAAAAAATTTAAAAAAATTTTCATAAAAAAAAATTAAAAAAAAAAATTCAAAAAAAATTTCGAAAAATAAATTTCAAATAAAAAATTTTCAAAAAAATTTTTTAAAAAAATCCAAAAAAAAAATTTTCGAAAAAATTCGAAAAAAAAAATTACAAAAAAAATTCAAGAAAAAAATTTCAAAAAAAAATTTCAAAAAAAAAATGAAAAAAAAAATTTAAAAAAATTTTTCTTAAAAAAAAATTTAAAAAAAAAGAATTTATAAAAAAATTTAAAAAAAAAATTTCTTAAAAAAGAATAAAAAAAAAATTCAAAAATAAATTTTAAAAAAATTTCAAAAAAAAAATCGAAAAAAAAAATTACAAAAAAAATTCAAAAAAAAATTACAAAAAAAATTTCGAAAAAAAAATTTCAAATAAAAAATTTTCAAAAAAGATTTAAAAAAAATCGAAAAAAAACATTTTCGAAAAAATTCGAAAAAAAATTTCAAAAAAAATTTACAAAAAAAAAAATTCAAAAAAAAAATTCACAAAAAAAAATTCAAAAAAAAATTTCAAAAAAAATTTTCGTAAAAAAAAATTTTCGTAAAAAAAAATTTTCAAAAAAAAAAATTTTGAAAAAAAAAAAAAAAAAAATACAAAAAAAAATTGAAAAAAAAAATTTCGTAAAAAAAAATTTTCAAAAACAAAATTTCGAAAAAAATTTAAAAAAAAAATTTCAAAAAAAAATTTAGAAAATAAAAAAAAATTTCAAAAAAAAAACAAGAAAAAAATTTTTAAAAAAATTTTAAAAAAATTTACAAAAAAAAATTCAAAAAAAATAAAAAAAAGATTAAAAAAAATTTCAAAAAAAATTTTCAAAAAAAAATTTCAAAAAAAAATTTATAAAAAACAAATCAAAAAATTTTTTTAAAAAAATAACAAAAAAAAAATCGAAAAAAGAAATTTAAAAAATTTTTTTAAAAAATTCAAAAAAAAATTTCAAAAAAAAATTTTCAAGAGAAAATTTTTCAAAAAAAAAAAAATTCAAAAAAAAATTCAAAAAAAATTGAAAAAAAAATAAAAAAAAAATCGGAAAAAAAAATTTCAAAAGAAATTTTTCAAAAAAAATTAAAAAAAAATTTAAAAAAAAATAAAAAAAAAATAAAAAAAAAAATTCTTAAAAAAAATTTCAAAAAATTTTTTAAAAAAAATCGAAAAAAAAAAATTTCGAAAAAATTCGTAAAAAAAAAATTTCAAAAAAAAAATTTCGAAAAAAATTAAAAAAAAAAATTTCAAAAAATAATTTTTAAAAAAAATAAAAAAAAGATTAAAAAAAATTTCAAAAAAAATTTTCAAAAAAAAATTTCAAAAAAAAATTTATAAAAAAAATTTTTTTTAAAAAATAACAAAAAAAAATTGAAAAAAAAATTTAAAAATTTTTTTTTTAAAAAATTCAAAATAAAATTTCAAAAAAAAATCGGAAGAAAAAATAAATTTCAAAAAAATTTTCAAGAGAAAATTTTTCAAAAAAAAAAATCAAAAAAAATTCAAAAAAATTGAAAAAAAAATTTAAAAAAAATTCGGAAAAAAAAAATTTCAAAAGAAATTTTTCAAAAAAAATTTAAAAAAAATTGAAAAAAAAAATTAAAAACCAATAAAAAAAAATTTCTTAAAAAAAAATTTCGAAAAAATTTTAAAAAAAAATCGAAAAAAAAAATTTTCGAAAAAATTCGAAAAAAAAAAATTTCAAAAAAAAATTTACAAAAAAAATTTCAAAAAAATAAAAAAAAATCGAAAAAAAAAATTTTCGAAAAAATTCGAAAAAAAATTTCAAAAAAAAATTTACAAAAAAAAATTCAAAAAAAAAATTACAAAAAAAATTTCGAAAAAAAATTTCAAATAAAAAATTTTCAAAAAAAATTTCGAAAAAAATTACAAAAAAAAATTTAAAAAAAAATTACAAAAAAAATTTTAAAAAAAAATTTAAAAAAAATTTAAAAAAAAAATTCAAAAAAAAAATTAAAAAAAAAATTTTAAAAAAAATTGAAAAAAAAATTTTTAAAAAAATTTTAAAAAAATTTCCTTATAAAAAAATTTAAAAAAAAAAAATTTCGAAAAAAATTTCAAAAAAAAATTCAAAAAAAAAAATTAAAAAAAAAATTTTAAAAAAAATTTTCTTAAAAAAAATTTAAAAAAAAGAATTTATAAAAAAATTTTAAAAAAATTTCGAAAAAAAAATTTCAAATAAAAAATTTTCAAAAAAAATTTAAAAAAAAATCGAAAAAAAAAATTTTCGAAAAAATTCGAAAAAAAAATTTCAAAAAAAAATTTACAAAAAAAAATTCAAAATAAAAAATTAAAAAAAAAAATTCGAAAAAAAATTTCAAATGAAAAATTTTCAAAAAAATTTCGAAAAAAATTACAAAAAAAAATTTTAAAAAAAATTACAAAAAAAAAAATTCTAAAAAAAATTTTCAAAAAAAAACTTTAAAAAATATTTCAAAAAAAATTTCGAAAAAAATTACAAAAAAAAATTTTAAAAAAAATTTCAAAAAAAAATTCGAAAAAAAAAATTTCAAAAAAAAATTTACAAAAAAAAATTCAAAAAAAAATTCAAAAAAAAAATTTCAAAAAAAAAATTTCAAAAAAAATGTTTTTAAAAAAAAATTAAAAAAAAAAAAATTTCGAAAAAAAATTTTTAAAAAAATCAAAAAAAAATTTTTCAAAGAGAAAAATTGAAAAAAAAAATTTTAAAAAAATTGAAAAAAAAAATTCACAAAAAAAAAATCATAAAAAAATTTTTAAAAATTTTCAAAAAAAAAATTGAAAAAAAAAATTTAAAAAAAATCAAAAAAAATTTTTCAAGAGAAAAATTGAAAAAAAAAAATTTAAAAAAAATTAAAAAAAAAAACAGAAAAAATTTCATAAAAAAATTGAAAAAATTTTTCAAAAAAAAAATTTCAAAAAAAATTTTAAAAAAATTTTCTTTGAAAAAAATTTAAAAAAAAAAATTTCGAAAAAAATTTCAAAAAAAAATTCAAAAAAAAATAAAAAAAAAATTAAAAAAAAAATTTTCTTAAAAAAAATTAAAAAAAAAGAATTTATAAAAAAATTTTAAAAAAATTTTCTTAAAAAAAAATAAAAAAAAAATTTCAAGAAAAATTCAAAAAAAAATTCGAAAAAAAAAATTTCAAAAAAAATTTACAAAAAAAAAATTCAAAAAAAAATTACAAAAAAAATTTCGAAAAAAAAATTTCAAATAAAAAATTTTCAAAAAATAATTCAAAAAAAAATTTAAGAAAAATCGAAAAAAAAATTTCGAAAAAAATTTACAAAAAAAAAATTAAAAAAAAATTCACAAAAAAAATTTTAAAAAAAATAAAAAATTTTTTTTTTAAAAATCAAAAAAAAAATTCAAAAAAAACTTCAAAAAAAATTTCAAAAAAAATTTCGAAAAAAAATTACAAAAAAAATAAAAAAAAATACAAAAAAAAATTCAAAAAAAAATTTCAAAAAAAAATTTCAAAAAAAAAATTTCAAAAAAAAGTTCGAAAAAAATTTTCGTAAAAAAAATTTCCGTAAAAAAAATTACAAAAAAAATTCAAAAAAAAATATAAAAAAAAAAATTTCAAAAAAAAAATTTCAAAAAAAATTTTCGTAAAAAAAAATTTTCAAAAAAAAAAATTTCGAAAAAAAATTGAAAAAAAATTTCAAAAAAAAAATAATAAAAATAAAAAAAAATTTCAAAAAAAAACAAAAAAATTTTAAAAAAAATTTAAAAAAATTACAAAAAAAAATTCAAAAAAAAATTAAAAAAAAGATTAAAAAAAATTTCGAAAAAAAAAATCAAAAAAAAATTTCAAAAAAAAATTTATAAAAAAAAAATCAAAAAAATATTTAAAAAAATTACAAAAAAAAATCGAAAAAAGCAATTTAAAAAAAAAATTTGGAAAAAAAAATTTTAAAAAAATTCAAAAAAAAATTTTTAAAAAAATTTTTAAAAAAAATTTTAAAAAAATTCAAAAAAAAATTTCAAAAAAATCGGAAAAAAAAATAAATTTCAAAAAAAAATTTTCAAGAGAAAATTTTTCAAAATAAAAAATTCAAAAAAAAATTAAAAAAAAATTGAAAAAAAAAATTAAAAAAAAATTTAAAAAAATCGAAAAAAAAAATTTCAAAAAAAAATTTACAAAAAAAATTTCAAAAAAAATAAAAAATAAAAATCGAAAAAAAAAAATTTCGAAAAAAATTACATAAAAAAATTTAAAAAAAAATTACAAAAAAAAATTCGAAAAAAAATTTTCAAAAAAAAACTTTAAAAAATATTTCAAAAAAATTTCGAAAAAAATTACAAAAAAAAATTTTTAAAAAAATTTCAAAAAAAAAATTCGAAAAAAAAAATTTCAAAAAAAAATTCGAAAAAAAAAATTTCAAAAAAAAATTTACACAAAAAATTCAAAAAAAAATTCAAAAAAAAAATTTCAAAAAAAAAATTTCAAAAAAAATTTTCGTAAAAAAAATTTTCAAAAAAAAAAATTCGAAAAAAAATTTGAAAAAAAATCAAAAAAAAATTTTTCAAAAAGAAAAATTCAAAAAAAAAATTCATAAAAAAATTTTAAAAAATTTTCAAAAAAAAAATTAAAAAAAAAATTTTCGAAAAAAATTTCAAAAAAAAATTCAAAAAAAAAATAAAAAAAAAAAATTAAAAAAAAAAATTTCTTAAAAAAAAAATTTCTTAAAAAAAATTAAAAAAAAGAATTTATAAAAAAATTTTAAAAAAATTTTCAAAAAAAAAAATAAAAAAAAATTCAAAAAAAAATTTCAAAAAAATTTCAAAAAAAAATTCGAAAAAAAAAATTTCAAAAAAAATTTACAAAAAAAAATTCAAAAAAAAAATTACAAAAAAAATTTCGAAAAAAAATTTCAAATAAAAAATTTTCAAAAAAAATTTCGAAAAAAATTACAAAAAAAAATTTTAAAAAAAATTACAAAAAAAATTTTAAAAAAAAATTTAAAAAAAATTTTAAAAAAAAATTCAAAAAAAAATTTAAAAAAAAATTTAAAAAAAAATTGAAAAAAAAATTTTTAAAAAAATTTTAAAAAAATTTCCTTATAAAAAAATTTAAAAAAAAAATTTTCGAAAAAAATTTCAAAAAAAAATTCAAAAAAAAAAATTCAAAAAAAAATTTTAAAAAAAATTTTCTTAAAAAAAATTTTAAAAAAAGAATTTATAAAAAAATTTAAAAAAAATTTCGAAAAAAAAATTTCAAATAAAAAATTTTCAAAAAAAATTTTAAAAAAAATCGAAAAAAAAAATTTTCGAAAAAATTCGAAAAAAAAATTTCAAAAAAAAATTTACAAAAAAAAATTCAAAAAAAAAAAATTAAAAAAAAAAATTCGAAAAAAAATTTCAAATGAAAAATTTTCAAAAAAATTTCGAAAAAAATTACAAAAAAAAATTTTAAAAAAAATTACAAAAAAAAAATTCTAAAAAAAATTTTCAAAAAAAAACTTTAAAAAATATTTCAAAAAAAATTTCGAAAAAAATTACAAATAAAAAATTTTCAAAAAAAAATTCGAAAAAAATTACAAAAAAAAATTTCAAAAGAAATTTTTCAAAAAAAATTTAAAAAAAATTGAAAAAAAAAATTAAAAACAAATAAAAAAAAATTTCTTAAAAAAAAATTTCGAAAAAAATTTTAAAAAAAATCGAAAAAAAAAATTTTCGAAAAAATTCGAAAAAAAAAAATTTCAAAAAAAAATTTACAAAAAAAATTTCAAAAAAATTAAAAAAAATCGAAAAAAAAAATTTTCGAAAAAATTCGAAAAAAAATTTCAAAAAAAAATTTACAAAAAAAAATTCAAAAAAAAAATTACAAAAAAAATTTCGAAAAAAAATTTCAAATAAAAAATTTTCAAAAAAAATTTCGAAAAAAATTACAAAAAAAAATTTAAAAAAAAATTACAAAAAAAATTTTAAAAAAAAATTTAAAAAAAATTTAAAAAAAAAATTCAAAAAAAAAATTTAAAAAAAAATTTAAAAAAAAATTGAAAAAAAAATTTTTAAAAAAATTTTAAAAAAATTTCCTTATAAAAAAATTTAAAAAAAAAAATTTCGAAAAAAATTTCAAAAAAAAATTCAAAAAAAAAAAATTCAAAAAAAAATTTAAAAAAAAATTTTCTTAAAAAAAATTTTAAAAAAAGAATTTATAAAAAAATTTAAAAAAAATTTCGAAAAAAAAATTTCAAATAAAAAATTTTCAAAAAAAATTTTAAAAAAAATCGAAAAAAAAAATTTTCGAAAAAATTCGAAAAAAAAATTTCAAAAAAAAATTTACAAAAAAAAATTCAAAATAAAAAATTTAAAAAAAAAATTCGAAAAAAAATTTCAAATGAAAAATTTTCAAAAAAATTTCGAAAAAAATTACAAAAAAAAATTTTAAAAAAAATTACAAAAAAAAAAATTCTAAAAAAAATTTTCAAAAAAAAACTTTAAAAAATATTTCAAAAAAAATTTCGAAAAAAATTACAAAAAAAAATTTTAAAAAAAATTTCAAAAAAAAATTCGAAAAAAAAAATTTCAAAAAAAAATTTACAAAAAAAAATTCAAAAAAAAATTCAAAAAAAAATTTCAAAAAAAAAATTTCAAAAAAAATGTTCGTAAAAAAAAATTAAAAAAAAAAAAATTTCGAAAAAAAATTTTTAAAAAAATCAAAAAAAAATTTTTCAAAGAGAAAAATTGAAAAAAAAAATTTAAAAAAAATTGAAAAAAAAAATTCACAAAAAAAAAATTCATAAAAAAATTTTTAAAAATTTTCAAAAAAAAATTGAAAAAAAAAATTTAAAAAAAATCAAAAAAAATTTTTCAAGAGAAAAATTGAAAAAAAAAAATTTAAAAAAAATTAAAAAAAAAAACAGAAAAAATTTCATAAAAAAATTGAAAAAATTTTTCAAAAAAAAAATTTCAAAAAAAATTTTAAAAAAATTTTCTTTGAAAAAAATTTAAAAAAAAAAATTTCGAAAAAAATTTCAAAAAAAAATTCAAAAAAAAATAAAAAAAAAAATTAAAAAAAGAATTTATAAAAAAATTTAAAAAAAATTTTCTTAAAAAAAAATAAAAAAAAAATTTCAAAAAAAATTCAAAAAAAAAATCGAAAAAAAAAATTTCAAAAAAAATTTACAAAAAAAAAATTCAAAAAAAAAATTACAAAAAAAATTTCGAAAAAAAAATTTCAAATAAAAAATTTTCAAAAAATAATTCAAAAAAAATTTTAAGAAAAATCGAAAAAAAAATTTCGAAAAAAATTTACAAAAAAAAAATTAAAAAAAAATTCACAAAAAAAATTTTAAAAAAAATAAAAAAATTTTTTTTCAAAAATCAAAAAAAAAATTCAAAAAAAACTTCAAAAAAAATTTCAAAAAAAATTTCGAAAAAAAATTACAAAAAAAATAAAAAAAAAATACAAAAAAAAATTCAAAAAAAAATTTCAAAAAAAAATTTCAAAAAAAAAATTTCAAAAAAAAGTTCGAAAAAAATTTTCGTAAAAAAAATTTCCGTAAAAAAAATTACAAAAAAAATTCAAAAAAAAATATAAAAAAAAAAATTTCAAAAAAAAAATTTCAAAAAAAATTTTCGTAAAAAAAAATTTTCAAAAAAAAAAATTTCGAAAAAAAATTGAAAAAAAATTTCAAAAAAAAAATAAAAAAAATAAAAAAAAATTTCAAAAAAAAACAAGAAAAAAATTTTAAAAAAAATTAAAAAAAATTTACAAAAAAAAATTCAAAAAAAAATTAAAAAAAAGATTAAAAAAAATTTCGAAAAAAAAATTCAAAAAAAAATTTCAAAAAAAAATTTATAAAAAAAAAATCAAAAAAATATTTAAAAAAATTACAAAAAAAAATCGAAAAAAGCAATTTAAAAAAAAAATTTGGAAAAAAAATTTTTAAAAAAATTCAAAAAAAAATTTTTAAAAAAATTTTTAAAAAATTTTAAAAAAATTCAAAAAAAAATTTCAAAAAAATCGGAAAAAAAAATAAATTTCAAAAAAAAATTTTCAAGAGAAAATTTTTCAAAATAAAAAATTCAAAAAAAAATTCAAAAAAAATTGAAAAAAAAAATAAAAAAAAAAATTTAAAAAAAATCGAAAAAAAAAATTTCAAAAAAAAATTTACAAAAAAAATTTCAAAAAAAATAAAAAATAAAAATCGAAAAAAAAAAATTTCGAAAAAAATTACATAAAAAAATTTAAAAAAAAATTACAAAAAAAAAATTCGAAAAAAAATTTTCAAAAAAAAACTTTAAAAAATATTTCAAAAAAATTTCGAAAAAAATTACAAAAAAAAATTTTTAAAAAAATTTCAAAAAAAAAATTCGAAAAAAAAAATTTCAAAAAAAAATTCGAAAAAAAAAATTTCAAAAAAAAATTTACACAAAAAATTCAAAAAAAAATTCAAAAAAAAAATTTCAAAAAAAAAATTTCAAAAAAAATTTTCGTAAAAAAAATTTTCAAAAAAAAAAAATCGAAAAAAAATTTGAAAAAAAATCAAAAAAAAATTTTTCAAAAAGAAAAATTCAAAAAAAAAATTCATAAAAAAATTTTAAAAAATTTTCAAAAAAAAAATTTAAAAAAAAATTTTCGAAAAAAATTTCAAAAAAAAATTCAAAAAAAAAAAAAAAAAAAAAATTTAAAAAAAAAATTTCTTAAAAAAAATTAAAAAAAAGAATTTATAAAAAAATTTTAAAAAAATTTTCTTAAAAAAAAATAAAAAAAAATTCAAAAAAAAATTTCAAAAAAATTTCAAAAAAAAATTCGAAAAAAAAAATTTCAAAAAAAATTTACAAAAAAAAATTCAAAAAAAAAATTACAAAAAAAATTTCGAAAAAAAATTTCAAATAAAAAATTTTCAAAAAAAATTTCGAAAAAAATTACAAAAAAAAATTAAAAAAAAAATTACAAAAAAAATTTAAAAAAAAAATTTAAAAAAAATTTTTAAAAAAAATTCAAAAAAAAAATTTAAAAAAAAATTTAAAAAAAAATTGAAAAAAAAATTTTTAAAAAAATTTTAAAAAAATTTCCTTATAAAAAAATTTTAAAAAAAAATTTTCGAAAAAAATTTCAAAAAAAAATTCAAAAAAAAAAATTAAAAAAAAAATTTTAAAAAAAATTTTCTTAAAAAAAATTTTAAAAAAAGAATTCATAAAAAAATTTTTAAAAAATTTCGAAAAAAAAATTTCAAATAAAAAATTTTCAAAAAAAATTTAAAAAAAAATCGAAAAAAAAAATTTTCGAAAAAATTCGAAAAAAAAATTTCAAAAAAAAATTTACAAAAAAAAATTCAAAAAAAAAAATTTAAAAAAAAAATTCGAAAAAAAATTTCAAATGAAAAATTTTCAAAAAAATTTCGAAAAAAATTACAAAAAAAAATTTTAAAAAAAATTACAAAAAAAAAAATTCTAAAAAAAATTTTCAAAAAAAAACTTTAAAAAATATTTCAAAAAAAATTTCGAAAAAAATTACAAATAAAAAATTTTCAAAAAAAAATTCGAAAAAAATTACAAAAAAAAATTTAAAAAAAAATTTTCTTAAAAAAATTCAAAAAAATAATTTCAAAAAAAAATTTCAAAAAAAATTTCGAAAAAAAATTTCAAATAAAAAATTTTCAAAAAAAAATTCGAAAAAAATTACAAAAAAAAATTTTAAAAAAAATTTTCTTAAAAAAATTCAAAAAAATAATTTCAAAAAAAAATTTCAAAAAAAATTTTCGTTAAAAAAAATTTTCAAAAAAAAAAATTTCGAAAAAAAATTAAAAAAAAAATCAAAAAAAAAATTTTCAAAGAGAAAAATTGAAAAAAAAAATTTAAAAAAAATTTAAAAAAAAAAATTCACAAAAAAAAAATTTCATAAAAAAATTTTAAAAAATTTTCAAGAGAAAAATTGAAAAAAAAAATTTAAAAAAAATTTTAAAAAAAATTCACAAAAAAAAATTCTTAAAAAAATTTAAAAAATTTTTCAAAAAAAAAATTGAAAAAAAAAATTAAAAATAAATTTAAAAAAAATTAAAAAAAAATTTAAAAAAAATTTTCAAAAAAAAAATTTCAAAAAAAATTCAAAAAAAAAATGAAAAAAAAAATTTTAAAAAAAATTTAAAAAAAAAATTTAAAAAAAATTTTCTTAAAAAAAATTTAAAAAAAAAATTTTCGAAAAAAATTTCAAAAAAAAATTCAAAAAAAAAAATGAAAAAAAAAATTTCTTAAAAAAATAAAAAAAAAGAATTTATAAAAAAATTTAAAAAAAATTTTCTTAAGAAAAAATAAAAAAAAAATTTAGAAAAAAATTTCAAAAAAAAAATTAAAAAAAAAATTCACAAAAAGAAATTTAAAAAAAAATAAAAAAAAATTTTTTTAAAATAAAAAAAAAATTCAAAAAAAATTTTCAAAAAAAAAAATTTCGAAAAAAAATTTAAAAAAAAATTTCAAAAAAAAATTAAAAAAATAAAAAAAAATTTCAAAAAAAAAACAAGAAAAAAATTTAAAAAAAAATTTAAAAAAATTTACAAAAAAAAATTCAAAAAAAATAAAAAAAAAGATTAAAAAAAATTTCGAAAAAAATTTTCAAAAAAAAATTTCAAAAAAAAATTTAAAAAAAAAATTCAAAAAAAATTTCGAAAAAAAAATTTCAAATAAAAAAATTTCAAAAAAAATTTACAAAAAAAAAATTCAAAAGAAAAATTCACAAAAAAAAACTTCAAAAAAAATTTCAAAAAAAATTTCGAAAAAAATTCAAAAAAAAATTGAAAAAAAAAATTTCAAAAAAAAATTTTAAAAAAAATTTTCGTAAAAAAAAATTTTCGTAAAAAAAAATTTTCGTAAAAAAAAATTTTCAAAAAAAAAAATTTCGAAAAAAATTTTTAAAAAAATACAAAAAAAAATTCAAAAAAAACTGAAAAAAAAATTTTCGTAAAAAAAAAATTTCAAAAAAAAAATTTCGAAAAAAATTAAAAAAAAAAATTTCAAAAAATAATTTAAAAAAAAATAAAAAAAAGATTAAAAAAAATTTCAAAAAAAATTTTCAAAAAAAAATTTCAAAAAAAAATTTATAAAAAAAAATTTTTTTAAAAAATAACAAAAAAAAATTGAAAAAAAAATTTAAAAATTTTTTTTTTAAAAAATTCAAAATAAAATTTCAAAAAAAAATCGGAAGAAAAAATAAATTTCAAAAAAAAATTTTCAAGAGAAAATTTTTCAAAAAAAAAAAATCAAAAAAAAATTTAAAAAAATTGAAAAAAAAATTTAAAAAAAATTCGGAAAAAAAAAATTTCAAAAGAAATTTTTCAAAAAAAATTTAAAAAAAATTGAAAAAAAAAATTAAAAACAAATAAAAAAAAATTTCTTAAAAAAAAATTTCGAAAAAAATTTTAAAAAAAATCGAAAAAAAAAATTTTCGAAAAAATTCGAAAAAAAAAAATTTCAAAAAAAAATTTACAAAAAAAATTTCAAAAAAATTAAAAAAAATCGAAAAAAAAAATTTTCGAAAAAATTCGAAAAAAAATTTCAAAAAAAAATTTCAAAAAAAAATTTACAAAAAAAAATTCAAAAAAAAAATTACAAAAAAAATTTCGAAAAAAAATTTCAAATAAAAAATTTTCAAAAAAAATTTCGAAAAAAATTACAAAAAAAAATTTAAAAAAAAATTACAAAAAAAATTTTAAAAAAAAATTTAAAAAAAATTTAAAAAAAAAATTCAAAAAAAAAATTTAAAAAAAAATTTAAAAAAAAATTGAAAAAAAAATTTTTAAAAAAATTTTAAAAAAATTTCCTTATAAAAAAATTTAAAAAAAAAAATTTCGAAAAAAATTTCAAAAAAAAATTCAAAAAAAAAAAATTCAAAAAAAAATTTAAAAAAAAATTTTCTTAAAAAAAATTTTAAAAAAAGAATTTATAAAAAAATTTAAAAAAAATTTCGAAAAAAAAATTTCAAATAAAAAATTTTCAAAAAAAATTTTAAAAAAAATCGAAAAAAAAAATTTTCGAAAAAATTCGAAAAAAAAATTTCAAAAAAAAATTTACAAAAAAAAATTCAAAATAAAAAATTAAAAAAAAAAATTCGAAAAAAAATTTCAAATGAAAAATTTTCAAAAAAATTTCGAAAAAAATTACAAAAAAAAATTTTAAAAAAAATTACAAAAAAAAAAATTCTAAAAAAAATTTTCAAAAAAAAACTTTAAAAAATATTTCAAAAAAAATTTCGAAAAAAATTACAAAAAAAAATTTTAAAAAAAATTTCAAAAAAAAATTCGAAAAAAAAAATTTCAAAAAAAAATTTACAAAAAAAAATTCAAAAAAAAATTCAAAAAAAAAATTTCAAAAAAAAAATTTCAAAAAAAATGTTCGTAAAAAAAAATTAAAAAAAAAAAAATTTCGAAAAAAAATTTTTAAAAAAATCAAAAAAAAATTTTTCAAAGAGAAAAATTGAAAAAAAAAAATTAAAAAAAAATTGAAAAAAAAAATTCACAAAAAAAAAATTCATAAAAAAATTTTTAAAAATTTTCAAAAAAAAATTGAAAAAAAAAATTTAAAAAAAATCAAAAAAAATTTTTCAAGAGAAAAATTGAAAAAAAAAAATTTAAAAAAAATTAAAAAAAAAACAGAAAAAATTTCATAAAAAAATTGAAAAAATTTTTCAAAAAAAAAATTTCAAAAAAAATTTTAAAAAAATTTTCTTTGAAAAAAATTTAAAAAAAAAAATTTCGAAAAAAATTTCAAAAAAAAATTCAAAAAAAAATAAAAAAAAAATTAAAAAAAAAATTTTCTTAAAAAAAATTTAAAAAAAAGAATTTATAAAAAAATTTAAAAAAAATTTTCTTAAAAAAAAATAAAAAAAAAATTTCAAAAAAAATTCAAAAAAAAATTCGAAAAAAAAAATTTCAAAAAAAATTTACAAAAAAAAAATTAAAAAAAAAAATTACAAAAAAAATTTCGAAAAAAAAATTTCAAATAAAAAATTTTCAAAAAATAATTCAAAAAAAATTTTAAGAAAAATCGAAAAAAAAATTTCGAAAAAAATTTACAAAAAAAAAATTAAAAAAAAATTCACAAAAAAAATTTTAAAAAAAATAAAAAAATTTTTTTTTAAAAATCAAAAAAAAAATTCAAAAAAAACTTCAAAAAAAATTTCAAAAAAAATTTCGAAAAAAAATTACAAAAAAAATAAAAAAAAAATACAAAAAAAAATTCAAAAAAAAATTTCAAAAAAAAATTTCAAAAAAAAAATTTCAAAAAAAAGTTCGAAAAAAATTTTCGTAAAAAAAATTTCCGTAAAAAAAATTACAAAAAAAATTCAAAAAAAAATATAAAAAAAAAAATTTCAAAAAAAAAATTTCAAAAAAAATTTTCGTAAAAAAAAATTTTCAAAAAAAAAAATTTCGAAAAAAAATTGAAAAAAAATTTCAAAAAAAAAATAAAAAAAATAAAAAAAAATTTCAAAAAAAAACAAGAAAAAAATTTTAAAAAAAATTAAAAAAAATTTACAAAAAAAAATTCAAAAAAAAATTAAAAAAAAGATTAAAAAAAATTTCGAAAAAAAAATTCAAAAAAAAATTTCAAAAAAAAATTTATAAAAAAAAAATCAAAAAAATATTTAAAAAAATTACAAAAAAAAATCGAAAAAAGCAATTTAAAAAAAAAATTTGGAAAAAAAATTTTTAAAAAAATTCAAAAAAAAATTTTTAAAAAAATTTTTAAAAAAAATTTTAAAAAAATTCAAAAAAAAATTTCAAAAAAATCGGAAAAAAAATAAATTTCAAAAAAAAATTTTCAAGAGAAAATTTTTCAAAATAAAAAATTCAAAAAAAAATTAAAAAAAAATTGAAAAAAAAAATAAAAAAAAAAATTTAAAAAAAATCGAAAAAAAAAATTTCAAAAAAAAATTTACAAAAAAAATTTCAAAAAAAATAAAAAATAAAAATCGAAAAAAAAAAATTTCGAAAAAAATTACATAAAAAAATTTAAAAAAAAATTACAAAAAAAAAATTCGAAAAAAAATTTTCAAAAAAAAACTTTAAAAAATATTTCAAAAAAATTTCGAAAAAAATTACAAAAAAAAATTTTTAAAAAAATTTCAAAAAAAAAATTCGAAAAAAAAAATTTCAAAAAAAAATTCGAAAAAAAAAATTTCAAAAAAAAATTTACACAAAAAATTCAAAAAAAAATTCAAAAAAAAAATTTCAAAAAAAAAATTTCAAAAAAAATTTTCGTAAAAAAAATTTTCAAAAAAAAAAATTCGAAAAAAAATTTGAAAAAAAATCAAAAAAAAATTTTTCAAAAAGAAAAATTCAAAAAAAAAATTCATAAAAAAATTTTAAAAAATTTTCAAAAAAAAAATTAAAAAAAAAATTTTCGAAAAAAATTTCAAAAAAAAATTCAAAAAAAAAATAAAAAAAAAATTAAAAAAAAAAATTTCTTAAAAAAAATTAAAAAAAAGAATTTATAAAAAAATTTTAAAAAAATTTTCTTAAAAAAAAATAAAAAAAAATTCAAAAAAAAATTTCAAAAAAATTTCAAAAAAAAATTCGAAAAAAAAAATTTCAAAAAAAATTTACAAAAAAAAATTCAAAAAAAAAATTACAAAAAAAATTTCGAAAAAAAATTTCAAATAAAAAATTTTCAAAAAAAATTTCGAAAAAAATTACAAAAAAAAATTTAAAAAAAAATTACAAAAAAAATTTAAAAAAAAAATTTAAAAAAAATTTTTAAAAAAAATTCAAAAAAAAAATTTAAAAAAAAATTTAAAAAAAAATTGAAAAAAAAATTTTTTAAAAAATTTTAAAAAAATTTCCTTATAAAAAAATTTTTAAAAAAAATTTTCGAAAAAAATTTCAAAAAAAAATTCAAAAAAAAAAATTAAAAAAAAAATTTTAAAAAAAATTTTCTTAAAAAAAATTTTAAAAAAAGAATTCATAAAAAAATTTTTAAAAAATTTCGAAAAAAAAATTTCAAATAAAAAATTTTCAAAAAAAATTTAAAAAAAAATCGAAAAAAAAAATTTTCGAAAAAATTCGAAAAAAAAATTTCAAAAAAAAATTTACAAAAAAAAATTCAAAAAAAAAAATTTAAAAAAAAAATTCGAAAAAAAATTTCAAATGAAAAATTTTCAAAAAAATTTCGAAAAAAATTACAAAAAAAAATTTTAAAAAAAATTACAAAAAAAAAAATTCTAAAAAAAATTTTCAAAAAAAAACTTTAAAAAATATTTCAAAAAAAATTTCGAAAAAAATTACAAATAAAAAATTTTCAAAAAAAAATTCGAAAAAAATTACAAAAAAAAATTTAAAAAAAAATTTTCTTAAAAAAATTCAAAAAAATAATTTCAAAAAAAAATTTCAAAAAAAATTTTCGTTAAAAAAAATTTTCAAAAAAAAAAATTTCGAAAAAAAATTAAAAAAAAAATCAAAAAAAAAATTTTCAAAGAGAAAAATTGAAAAAAAAAATTTAAAAAAAATTTTAAAAAAAAAATTCACAAAAAAAAAATTTCATAAAAAAATTTTAAAAAATTTTCAAGAGAAAAATTGAAAAAAAAAATTTAAAAAAAATTTTAAAAAAAATTCACAAAAAAAATTCATAAAAAAATTTAAAAAATTTTTCAAAAAAAAAATTGAAAAAAAAAATTAAAAATAAATTTAAAAAAAATTAAAAAAAAATTTAAAAAAAATTTTCAAAAAAAAAATTTCAAAAAAAATTCAAAAAAAAAATGAAAAAAAAAATTTTAAAAAAAATTTAAAAAAAAAATTTAAAAAAAATTTTCTTAAAAAAAATTTAAAAAAAAAATTTTCGAAAAAAATTTCAAAAAAAAATTCAAAAAAAAAAATGAAAAAAAAAATTTCTTAAAAAACTAAAAAAAAAGAATTTATAAAAAAATTTAAAAAAAATTTTCTTAAGAAAAAATAAAAAAAAAATTCAAAAAAAAATTTCAAAAAAAATTTCAAAAAAAAATTCGAAAAAAAAAATTTCAAAAAAAAATTTACAAAAAAAAAATTCAAAAAAAAAAATTACAAAAAAAATTTCGAAAAAAAAATTTCAAATAAAAAATTTTCAAAAAAAATTCAAATAAAATTTAAAAAAAAATCGAAAAAAAAATTTAAAAAAAAATTTACAAAAAAAAAATTCAAAAAAAAATTACAAAAAAAATTTCGAAAAAAAAATTTCAAATAAAAAATTTTCAAAAAATAATTCAAAAAAAAATTTAAGAAAAATCGAAAAAAAAATTTCGAAAAAAATTTACAAAAAAAAAATTAAAAAAAAATTCACAAAAAAAATTTTAAAAAAAATAAAAAATTTTTTTTTTAAAAATCAAAAAAAAAATTCAAAAAAAACTTCAAAAAAAATTTCAAAAAAAATTTCGAAAAAAAATTACAAAAAAAATAAAAAAAAATACAAAAAAAAATTCAAAAAAAAATTTCAAAAAAAAATTTCAAAAAAAAAATTTCAAAAAAAAGTTCGAAAAAAATTTTCGTAAAAAAAATTTCCGTAAAAAAAATTACAAAAAAAATTCAAAAAAAAATATAAAAAAAAAATTTCAAAAAAAAAATTTCAAAAAAAATTTTCGTAAAAAAAAATTTTCAAAAAAAAAAATTTCGAAAAAAAATTGAAAAAAAATTTCAAAAAAAAAATAATAAAAATAAAAAAAAATTTCAAAAAAAAACAAAAAAATTTTAAAAAAAATTTAAAAAAATTACAAAAAAAAATTCAAAAAAAAATTAAAAAAAAGATTAAAAAAAATTTCGAAAAAAAAAATCAAAAAAAAATTTCAAAAAAAAATTTATAAAAAAAAAATCAAAAAAATATTTAAAAAAATTACAAAAAAAAATCGAAAAAAGCAATTTAAAAAAAAAATTTGGAAAAAAAAATTTTAAAAAAATTCAAAAAAAAATTTTTAAAAAAATTTTTAAAAAAAATTTTAAAAAAATTCAAAAAAAAATTTCAAAAAAATCGGAAAAAAAAATAAATTTCAAAAAAAAATTTTCAAGAGAAAATTTTTCAAAATAAAAAATTCAAAAAAAAATTAAAAAAAAATTGAAAAAAAAAATTAAAAAAAAATTTAAAAAAATCGAAAAAAAAAATTTCAAAAAAAAATTTACAAAAAAAATTTCAAAAAAAATAAAAAATAAAAATCGAAAAAAAAAAATTTCGAAAAAAATTACATAAAAAAATTTAAAAAAAAATTACAAAAAAAAATTCGAAAAAAAATTTTCAAAAAAAAACTTTAAAAAATATTTCAAAAAAATTTCGAAAAAAATTACAAAAAAAAATTTTTAAAAAAATTTCAAAAAAAAAATTCGAAAAAAAAAATTTCAAAAAAAAATTCGAAAAAAAAAATTTCAAAAAAAAATTTACACAAAAAATTCAAAAAAAAATTCAAAAAAAAAATTTCAAAAAAAAAATTTCAAAAAAAATTTTCGTAAAAAAAATTTTCAAAAAAAAAAATTCGAAAAAAAATTTGAAAAAAAATCAAAAAAAAATTTTTCAAAAAGAAAAATTCAAAAAAAAAATTCATAAAAAAATTTTAAAAAATTTTCAAAAAAAAAATTAAAAAAAAAATTTTCGAAAAAAATTTCAAAAAAAAATTCAAAAAAAAAATAAAAAAAAAAAATTAAAAAAAAAAATTTCTTAAAAAAAAAATTTCTTAAAAAAAATTAAAAAAAAGAATTTATAAAAAAATTTTAAAAAAATTTTCAAAAAAAAAAATAAAAAAAAATTCAAAAAAAAATTTCAAAAAAATTTCAAAAAAAAATTCGAAAAAAAAAATTTCAAAAAAAATTTACAAAAAAAAATTCAAAAAAAAAATTACAAAAAAAATTTCGAAAAAAAATTTCAAATAAAAAATTTTCAAAAAAAATTTCGAAAAAAATTACAAAAAAAAATTTTAAAAAAAATTACAAAAAAAATTTTAAAAAAAAATTTAAAAAAAATTTTAAAAAAAAATTCAAAAAAAAAATTTAAAAAAAAATTTAAAAAAAAATTGAAAAAAAAATTTTTAAAAAAATTTTAAAAAAATTTCCTTATAAAAAAATTTAAAAAAAAAATTTTCGAAAAAAATTTCAAAAAAAAATTCAAAAAAAAAAATTCAAAAAAAAATTTTAAAAAAAATTTTCTTAAAAAAAATTTTAAAAAAAGAATTTATAAAAAAATTTAAAAAAAATTTCGAAAAAAAAATTTCAAATAAAAAATTTTCAAAAAAAATTTAAAAAAAAATCGAAAAAAAAAATTTTCGAAAAAATTCGAAAAAAAAATTTCAAAAAAAAATTTACAAAAAAAAATTCAAAAAAAAAAAATTAAAAAAAAAAATTCGAAAAAAAATTTCAAATGAAAAATTTTCAAAAAAATTTCGAAAAAAATTACAAAAAAAAATTTTAAAAAAAATTACAAAAAAAAAAATTCTAAAAAAAATTTTCAAAAAAAAACTTTAAAAAATATTTCAAAAAAAATTTCGAAAAAAATTACAAATAAAAAATTTTCAAAAAAAAATTCGAAAAAAATTACAAAAAAAAATTTAAAAAAAAATTTTCTTAAAAAAATTCAAAAAAATAACTTCAAAAAAAAATTTCAAAAAAAATTTCGAAAAAAAATTTCAAATAAAAAATTTTCAAAAAAAAATTCGAAAAAAATTACAAAAAAAAATTTAAAAAAAAATTTTCTTAAAAAAATTCAAAAAAATAATTTCAAAAAAAAATTTCAAAAAAAATTTTCGTTAAAAAAAATTTTCAAAAAAAAAAAATTTCGAAAAAAAATTAAAAAAAAAATCAAAAAAAAATTTTTCAAAGAGAAAAATTGAAAAAAAAATTTTAAAAAAATTTAAAAAAAAAAATTCACAAAAAAAAAATTTCATAAAAAAATTTTAAAAAATTTTCAAGAGAAAAATTGAAAAAAAAAATTTAAAAAAAATTTTAAAAAAAATTCACAAAAAAAAATTCATAAAAAAATTTAAAAAATTTTTCAAAAAAAAAATTGAAAAAAAAAATTAAAAATAAATTTAAAAAAAATTTAAAAAAAATTTTAAAAAAATTTTCAAAAAAAAAATTTCAAAAAAAATTCAAAAAAAAATTGAAAAAAAAAATTTTAAAAAAAATTTAAAAAAAAAATTTAAAAAAAATTTTCTTAAAAAAAATTAAAAAAAAAAATTTTCGAAAAAAATTTCAAAAAAAAATTCAAAAAAAAAATGAAAAAAAAATTTTCTTAAAAAAATAAAAAAAAAGAATTTATAAAAAAATTTAAAAAAAATTTTCTTAAGAAAAAATAAAAAAAAAATTCAAAAAAAAATTTCAAAAAAAATTTCAAAACAAAAATTCAAAAAAATTGAAAAAAAATTTCGAAAAAAAAAATTTCAAAAAAAAAAATTTCAAAAAAAAATTTAAAAAAAATTTCAAAAAAAAATAAAAAAAAATTAAAGAAAAAATTTAAAAAAATCAAAAAGAAAAATTTAAAAAAAATTGAAAAAAAAATTTTTCAAAAAAAAAATTGAAAAAATAATTTTAAAAAATTTTTAAAAAAAAATCAAAATAAAAATTTTAAAAAAAAATTCACAAAAAAAAAATTAAAAAAAAAAAAAAAAAAAAAATTTTTAAAAAATCAAAAAAAAAAATTCAAAAAAAACTTCAAAAAAAATTTCAAAAAAAATTTCGAAAAAAATACAAAAAAAAATCAAAAAAAAATTGAAAAAAAAAATTAAAAAAAAAAATTTCAAAAAAAAGTTCGAAAAAAATTTTCGTAAAAAAAAATTTTCGTAAAAAAAGTTACAAAAAAAATTCAAAAAAAAATATAAAAAAAAAAATTTCAAAAAAAATTTTAAAAAAAATTTAAAAAAATTTACAAAAAAAAAATCAAAAAAAAATAAAAAAAAGATTAAAAAAATTTCGAAAAAAAATTTCAAAAAAAAATTTCAAAAAAAAATTTATAAAAAAATCAAAAAAAAATTTTTAAAAAATTACAAAAAAAATTCGAAAAAAGCAATTTAAAAAAAAAATTTTGGAAAAAAAATTTTTAAAAAATTTCAAAAAAAAATTTCAAGAGAAAATTTTTCAAAAAAAAAAAATTCAAAAAAAAATTGAAAAAAAATTGAAAAAAAAATAAAAAAAAAATTTAAAAAAAAATTTCAAAAAATTTTTTTAAAAAAATCGAAAAAAAAAATTTTCGAAAAAATTCGAAAAAAAAATTTACAAAAAAAATTTCGAAAAAAAATTTCAAATAAAAAATTTTCAAAAAAAATTTCGAAAAAAATTACCAAAAAAAAATAAAAAAAAAAATTTCAAAAAAAAATTTAAAAAAATTTTCATAAAAAAAAATTTAAAAAAAAAATTCAAAAAAAATTTCGAAAAATAAATTTCAAATAAAAAATTTTCAAAAAAATTTTTAAAAAAAATCGAAAAAAAAAATTTTCGAAAAAATTCGAAAAAAAAAATTACAAAAAAAATTTCGAAAAAAAATTTCAAATAAAAAATTTTCAAAAAAAATTTCGAAAAAAATTACAAAAAAAAATTTTAAAAAAAATTTCAAAAAAAAATTTAAAAAAAATTTCTTAAAAAAAAATTTAAAAAAAAAATTCAACAAAATTTCGAAAAAAAAATTTCAGATAAAAAAATTTCAAAAAAAATTTACAAAAAAAAAATTCAAAAAAAAAATTCACAAAAAAAAACTTCAAAAAAAATTTCAAAAAAAATTTCGAAAAAAATTCAAAAAAAAAATTTCAAAAAAAAATTTTAAAAAAAATTTTCGTAAAAAAAAATTTTCGTAAAAAAAAATTTTCAAAAAAAAAAATTTCGAAAAAATTTTTTAAAAAAATACAAAAAAAAATTCAAAAAAAATTGAAAAAAAAATTTTCGTAAAAAAAAATTTTCAAAAAAAAAAATTTCGAAAAAAAAAAATTTCAAAAAAAAAAATTTCGAAAAAAAATTTTAAAAAAAAATTAAAAAAAAAATTAAAAAAATAAAAAAAAATTTCAAAAAAAAACAAGAAAAAAATTTAAAAAAAAATTAAAAAAAATTTACAAAAAAAATTCAAAAAAAAATTTTAAAAAAATTACAAAAAAAATTCGAAAAAAGCAATTTAAAAAAAAAATTTTGGAAAAAAATTTTTTAAAAAAATTTTAAAAAAAATTTTTTTAAAAAATTTTAAAAAAATTTAAAAAAAAATTTCAAAAAAAATCGGAAAAAAAATAAATTTCAAAAAAAAATTTTCAAGAGAAAATTTTTCAAAAAAAAAATTCAAAAAAAAATTCAAAAAAATTAAAAAAAAAATAAAAAAAAAAATTTCAAAAAAAATTTTTAAAAAAATTGAAAAAAAAAAATTTTCGAAAGAATTCGAAAAAAAAAATTACAAAAAAAATTTCGAAAAAAAATTTCAAATAAAAAATTTTCAAAAAAAAATTCGAAAAAAATTACAAAAAAAAATTAAAAAAAAAATTTTCTTAAAAAAATTCAAAAAAATAATTTCAAAAAAAAATTTCAAAAAAAATTTTCGTTAAAAAAAATTTTCAAAAAAAAAAAATTTCGAAAAAAAATTAAAAAAAAAATCAAAAAAAAAATTTTCAAAGAGAAAAATTGAAAAAAAAAATTTAAAAAAAATTTTTAAAAAAAAATTCACAAAAAAAAAATTTCATAAAAAAATTTTAAAAAATTTTCAAGAGAAAAATTGAAAAAAAAAATTTAAAAAAAATTTTAAAAAAAATTCACAAAAAAAAATTCATAAAAAAATTTAAAAAATTTTTCAAAAAAAAAATTGAAAAAAAAAATTAAAAATAAATTTAAAAAAAATTTAAAAAAAATTTTAAAAAAATTTTCAAAAAAAATATTTCAAAAAAAATTCAAAAAAAAATTGAAAAAAAAAATTTTAAAAAAAATTAAAAAAAAAAATTTAAAAAAAATTTTCTTAAAAAAAATTAAAAAAAAAATTTTCGAAAAAAATTTCAAAAAAAAATTCAAAAAAAAAAAGAAAAAAAAATTTTCTTAAAAAAATTTAAAAAAAGAATTTATAAAAAAATTTAAAAAAAATTTTCTTAAGAAAAAATAAAAAAAAAATTCAAAAAAAAATTTCAAAAAAAATTTCAAAAAAAAATTCGAAAAAAAAAATTTCAAAAAAAAATTTACAAAAAAAAAATTCAAAAAAAAAATTACAAAAAAAATTTCGAAAAAAAAATTTCAAATAAAAAATTTTCAAAAAAAATTCAAATAAAATTTTAAAAAAAATCGAAAAAAAAATTTAAAAAAAAATTTACATAAAAAAATTTAAAAAAAAATTCACAAAAAAAAATAAAAAAAAAAAATAAAAAAAAAATTTTAAAAAATCAAAAAAAAAATTCAAAAAATACTTCAAAAAAAATTTCAAAAAAAATTTCGAAAAAAATACAAAAAAAAATCAAAAAAAAATTGAAAAAAAAATTAAAAAAAAAAATTTCAAAAAAAAGTTCGAAAAAAATTTTCGTAAAAAAAAATTTTCGTAAAAAAAGTTACAAAAAAAATTCAAAAAAAAATATAAAAAAAAAATTTCAAAAAAAATTTTAAAAAAAATTTAAAAAAATTTACAAAAAAAAAATCAAAAAAAAAATAAAAAAAAGATTAAAAAAATTTCGAAAAAAAATATCAAAAAAAAATTTCAAAAAAAAATTTATAAAAAAATCAAAAAAAAATTTTTAAAAAATTACAAAAAAAATTCGAAAAAAGCAATTTAAAAAAAAAAATTTTGGAAAAAAAATTTTTAAAAAATTTCAAAAAAAAATTTCAAGAGAAAATTTAAAAAAAAAAAAAAATTCAAAAAAAAATTGAAAAAAAATTGAAAAAAAAATAAAAAAAAAATTTAAAAAAAAATTTCAAAAAATTTTTTTAAAAAAATCGAAAAAAATAAATTTTCGAAAAAATTCGAAAAAAAAAATTACAAAAAAAATTTCAAATAAAAAATTTTCAAAAAAAATTTCGAAAAAAATTACGAAAAAAAAATTTAAAAAAAAATTTCAAAAAAAAATTTCAAAAAATTTTCATAAAAAAAAATTAAAAAAAAAAATTCAAAAAAAATTTCGAAAAATAAATTTCAAATAAAAAATTTTCAAAAAAATTTTTTAAAAAAATCGAAAAAAAAAATTTTCGAAAAAATTCGAAAAAAAAAATTACAAAAAAAATTTCGAAAAAAAATTTCAAATAAAAAATTTTCAAAAAAAATTTCGAAAAAAATTACAAAAAAAAATTTTAAAAAAAATTTCAAAAAAAAATTAAAAAAAAATTTCTTGAAAAAAAATTTAAAAAAAAAATTCAAAAAAATTTCGAAAAAAAAATTTCAAATAAAAAAATTTCAAAAAAAATTTACAAAAAAAAAATTCAAAAAAAAAATTCACAAAAAAAAACTTCAAAAAAAATTTCAAAAAAAATTTCGAAAAAAATTCAAAAAAAAATTGAAAAAAAAAATTTCAAAAAAATTTTAAAAAAATTTCCTTATAAAAAAATTAAAAAAAAAATTTTCGAAAAAAATTTCAAAAAAAAAATTCAAAAAAAAAAATTAAAAAAAAAATTTTAAAAAAAATTTTCTTAAAAAAATTTAAAAAAAAGAATTTATAAAAAAATTTAAAAAAAATTTCGAAAAAAAAATTTCAAATAAAAAATTTTCAAAAAAAATTTTAAAAAAAATCGAAAAAAAAAATTTTCGAAAAAATTCTAAAAAAAAATTTCAAAAAAAAATTTACGAAAAAAAATTCAAAAAAAAAAATTAAAAAAAAAAATTCGAAAAAAAATTTCAAATAAAAAATTTTCAAAAAAATTTCGAAAAAAATTACAAAAAAAAATTTTAAAAAAAATTACAAAAAAAAAATTCTAAAAAAAATTTTCAAAAAAAAACTTTAAAAAATATTTCAAAAAAAAATTCGAAAAAAATTACAAAAAAAAATTTTAAAAAAAATTTCAAAAAAAAATTCGAAAAAAAAAATTTCAAAAAAAAAATTTACAAAAAAAAATTCAAAAAAAAATTCAAAAAAAAAATTTCAAAAAAAAAAATTCAAAAAAAATTTTCGTAAAAAAAAATTTTCAAAAAAAAAAATTTCGAAAAAAAATTTAAAAAAAAATCAAAAAAAAATTTTTCAAAGAGAAAAATTGAAAAAAAAAATTTAAAAGAAATTGAAAAACAAAATTCACAAAAAAAAAATTTTAAAAAATTTTCAAAAAAAAAATTGAAAAAAAAAATTTAAAAAAAATCAAAAAAAATTTTTCAAGAGAAAAATTGAAAAAAAAAATTTAAAAAAAATTAAAAAAAAATTCACAGAAAAAATTTCATAAAAAAATTGAAAACATTTTTCAAAAAAAAAAATTTCAAAAAAAATTTTAAAAAAATTTTCTTTGAAAAAAATTTAAAAAAAAAATTTCGAAAAAAATTTCAAAAAAAATTCAAAAAAAAATAAAAAAAAAATTTAAAAAAAAATTTTCTTAAAAAAAATTAAAAAAAAAGAATGTATAAAAAAATTTAAAAAAAATTTTCTTAAAAAAAAATAGAAAAAAAATTCCAAAAAAAATTTCAAAAAAAATTCAAAAAAAAATTCGAAAAAAAAAATTTCAAAAAAAATTTACAAAAAAAAATTCAAAAAAAAAATAACAAAAAAAAATTTCGAAAAAAAAAATTTGAAATTTTCAAAAAATAATTCAAAAAAAATTTTAAGAAAAATCGAAAAAAAAATTTCGAAAAAAATTTACAAAAAAAAAATTTAAAAAAAATTCACAAAAAAAATTTAAAAAAAAAAAAATTTTTTTTTTTAAAAATCAAAAAAAAAATTCAAAAAAAAATATAAAAAAAAAAATTTCAAAAAAAAAATTTCAAAAAAAATTTTCGTAAAAAAAAATTTTCAAAAACAAAAATTTCGAAAAAAAATTGAAAAAAAATTTCAAAAAAAAATAAAAAAAATAAAAAAAAATTTCAAAAAAAAACAAGAAAAAAATTTAAAAAAAAATTTAAAAAAATTTACAAAAAAAATTCAAAAAAAAATTAAAAAAAAGATTAAAAAAAATTTCGAAAAAAAAATTCAAAAAAAAATTTCAAAAAAAAATTTATAAAAAATAATTTTTAAAAAAATAAAAAAAAGATTAAAAAAAATTTCAAAAAAAATTTTCAAAAAAAAATTTATAAAAAATTTTTTTTTAAAAAAATAAGAAAAAATCGAAAAAAAAATTTAAAAAATTTTTTTTAAAAAAATTCAAAATAAAATTTCAAAAAAAAATCGGAAAAAAAAATAAATTCCAAAAAAAAATTTTCAAGAGAAAATTTTTCAAAAAAAAAAAATTCAAAAAAAAAATTCAAAAAAATTGAAAAAAAAAATTTAAAAAAAATTCGGAAAAAAAAATTTCAAAAGAAATTTTTCAAAAAAAATTAAAAAAAAATTGAAAAAAAAATAAAAAAAAAAAAAAATTCTTAAAAAAAAATTTCAAAAAAATTAAAAAAAAAATCGAAAAAAAAAATTTTCGAAAAAATTCGAAAAAAAAAAATTTCAAAAAAAAATTTACAAAAAAAATTTCAAAAAAAAAAATTACAAAAAAAAATTCGAAAAAAAATTTCAAATAAAAAATTTTCAAAAAAAATTTCGAAAAAAATTACGAAAAAAAATTTTAAAAAAAATTACAAAAAAAATTTTAAAAAAAATTTAAAAAAAATTTTTAAAAAAAATTCAAAAAAAAAATTTAAAAAAAAATTTAAAAAAAAATTGAAAAAAAAATTAAAAAAAAAAATTCACAAAAAAAAATTTAAAAAAAAATAAAAAAAAATTTTTTAAAAAATCAAAAAAAAAATTCAAAAAAAACTTCAAAAAAAATTTCAAAAAAAATTTCGAAAAAAATTACAAAAAAAATTAAAAAAAAAAATACAAAAAAAAATCAAAAAAAAATTGAAAAAAAAAATTTAAAAAAAAAAAAATTTCAGAAAAAAGTTCGAAAAAAATTTTCGTAAAAAAAAATTTTCGTAAAAAAAATTACAAAAAAAATTCAAAAAAAAATATAAAAAAAAAAATTTCAAAAAAAAATTTTCGAAAAAATTTCAAAAAAAAATTAAAAAAAAAAATTAAAAAAAAATTTTAAAAAAAATTTTCTTGAAAAAAATAAAAAAAAAGAATTTATAAAAAAATAAAAAAAAAAATTTCTTAAAAAAAAAATTTAAAAAAATTCAAAAAAATATTTCAAAAAAAATTCGAAAAAAAAATTTCAAAAAAAAATTTACAAAAAAAAAATTCAAAAAAAAAATTACAAAAAAAATTTCGAAAAAAAATTTCAAATAAAAGATTTTCAAAAAAAAAATTCAAAAAAATCGAAAAAAAATTTAGAAAAAAATTTACAAAAAAAAAATTAAAAAAAAAATTCACAAAAAAAAAATTTAAAAAAAAATAAAAAAAAATTTTTTTAAAATAAAAAAAAAATTCAAAAAAAATTTTCAAAAAAAAAAATTTCGAAAAAAAATTTAAAAAAAAATTTCAAAAAAAAATTAAAAAAATAAAAAAAAATTTCAAAAAAAAAACAAGAAAAAAATTTTAAAAAAAATTTAAAAAAATTTACAAAAAAAAATTCAAAAAAAATAAAAAAAAAGATTAAAAAAAATTTCGAAAAAAAATTTCAAAAAAAAATTTAAAAAAAAAATTTTAAAAAAAAATTCAAAAAAAATTTCGAAAAAAAAATTTCAAATAAAAAAATTTCAAAAAAAATTTACAAAAAAAAATTCAAAAGAAAAATTCACAAAAAAAAACTTCAAAAAAAATTTCAAAAAAAATTTCGAAAAAAAATCAAAAAAAAATTGAAAAAAAAAATTTCAAAAAAAAATTTAAAAAAAAATTTTCGTAAAAAAAAATTTTCGTAAAAAAAAATTTTAGTAAAAAAAAATTTTCAAAAAAAAAAATTTCGAAAAAAATTTTTAAAAAAATACAAAAAAAAATTCAAAAAAAACTGAAAAAAAAAATTTCGTAAAAAAGAATTTTCAAAAAAAAAATTTCGAAAAAAATTAAAAAAAAAAAATTTCAAAAAATAATTTTAAAAAAAATAAAAAAAAGATTAAAAAAAATTTCAAAAAAAATTTTCAAAAAAAAATTTCAAAAAAAAATTTATAAAAAAAAAATTTTTAAAAAAATAACAAAAAAAAAATTGAAAAAAAAAATTAAAAATTTTTTTTTAAAAAAATTCAAAATAAAATTTCAAAAAAAAATCGGAAAAAAAAATAAATTTCAAAAAAAAATTTTCAAGAGAAAATTTTTCAAAAAAAAAATCAAAAAAAAATTCAAAAAAATTGAAAAAAAAATTTAAAAAAAATTCGGAAAAAAAAAATTTCAAAAGAAATTTTTCAAATAAAATTTAAAAAAAATTGAAAACAAAATTTAAAAAAAATAAAAAAAAAATTTCTTAAAAAAAAATTTCGAAAAAAATTTAAAAAAAAATCGAAAAAAAAAAAATTTCGAAAAAATTCGAAAAAAAAAAAATTTCAAAAAAAAATTTACAAAAAAAATTTCAAAAAAATAAAAAAAAAATCGAAAAAAAAAATTTTCGAAAAAATTCGAAAAAAAATTTCAAAAAAAAATTTACAAAAAAAAATTCAAAAAAAAAATTACAAAAAAAATTTCGAAAAAAAATTTCAAATAAAAAATTTTCAAAAAAAATTTCGAAAAAAATTACAAAAAAAAATTTTAAAAAAAATTACAAAAAAAATTTAAAAAAAAAAATTAAAAAAAATTTTTAAAAAAAATTCAAAAAAAAAATTAAAAAAAAAATTTAAAAAAAATTGAAAAAAAAATTTTAAAAAAAATTTTAAAAAAATTTCCTTATAAAAAAATTTAAAAAAAAATTTTCGAAAAAAATTTCAAAAAAAAAATTCAAAAAAAAAAATTAAAAAAAAAATTTTAAAAAAAATTTTCTTAAAAAAATTTAAAAAAAAGAATTTATAAAAAAATTTAAAAAAAATTTCGAAAAAAAAATTTCAAATAAAAAATTTTCAAAAAAAATTTTAAAAAAAATCAAAAAAAAATTTTTCAAAGAGAAAAATTGAAAAAAAAAATTTAAAAGAAATTGAAAAACAAAATTCACAAAAAAAAAATTTTAAAAAATTTTCAAAAAAAAAATTGAAAAAAAAAATTTAAAAAAAATCAAAAAAAATTTTTCAAGAGAAAAATTGAAAAAAAAAATTTAAAAAAAATTAAAAAAAAATTCACAGAAAAAATTTCATAAAAAAATTGAAAACATTTTTCAAAAAAAAAAATTTCAAAAAAAATTTTAAAAAAATTTTCTTTGAAAAAAATTTAAAAAAAAAATTTCGAAAAAAATTTCAAAAAAAATTCAAAAAAAAATAAAAAAAAAATTTAAAAAAAAATTTTCTTAAAAAAAATTAAAAAAAAAGAATGTATAAAAAAATTTAAAAAAAATTTTCTTAAAAAAAAATAGAAAAAAAATTCCAAAAAAAATTTCAAAAAAAATTCAAAAAAAAATTCGAAAAAAAAAATTTCAAAAAAAATTTACAAAAAAAAATTCAAAAAAAAAATTACAAAAAAAAATTTCGAAAAAAAAAATTTGAAATTTTCAAAAAATAATTCAAAAAAAATTTTAAGAAAAATCGAAAAAAAAATTTCGAAAAAAATTTACAAAAAAAAAATTTAAAAAAAATTCACAAAAAAAATTTAAAAAAAAAAAATTTTTTTTTTTAAAAATCAAAAAAAAAATTCAAAAAAAAATATAAAAAAAAAAATTTCAAAAAAAAAATTTCAAAAAAAATTTTCGTAAAAAAAAATTTTCAAAAACAAAAATTTCGAAAAAAAATTGAAAAAAAATTTCAAAAAAAAATAAAAAAAATAAAAAAAAATTTCAAAAAAAAACAAGAAAAAAATTTAAAAAAAAATTTAAAAAAATTTACAAAAAAAATTCAAAAAAAAATTAAAAAAAAGATTAAAAAAAATTTCGAAAAAAAAATTCAAAAAAAAATTTCAAAAAAAAATTTATAAAAAATAATTTTTAAAAAAATAAAAAAAAGATTAAAAAAAATTTCAAAAAAAATTTTCAAAAAAAAATTTATAAAAAATTTTTTTTTTTAAAAATAAGAAAAAATCGAAAAAAAAATTTAAAAAATTTTTTTTAAAAAAATTCAAAATAAAATTTCAAAAAAAAATCGGAAAAAAAAATAAATTCCAAAAAAAAATTTTCAAGAGAAAATTTTTCAAAAAAAAAAATTCAAAAAAAAAATTCAAAAAAATTGAAAAAAAAAATTTAAAAAAAATTCGGAAAAAAAAATTTCAAAAGAAATTTTTCAAAAAAAATTAAAAAAAAATTGAAAAAAAAATAAAAAAAAAAAAAAAATTCTTAAAAAAAAATTTCAAAAAAATTAAAAAAAAAATCGAAAAAAAAAATTTTCGAAAAAATTCGAAAAAAAAAAATTTCAAAAAAAAATTTACAAAAAAAATTTCAAAAAAAAAATTACAAAAAAAAATTCGAAAAAAAATTTCAAATAAAAAATTTTCAAGAAAAATTTCGAAAAAAATTACGAAAAAAAATTTTAAAAAAAATTACAAAAAAAATTTTAAAAAAAATTTAAAAAAAATTTTTAAAAAAAATTCAAAAAAAAAATTTAAAAAAAAATTTAAAAAAAAATTGAAAAAAAAATTAAAAAAAAAAATTCACAAAAAAAAATTTAAAAAAAAATAAAAAAAAAATTTTTAAAAAATCAAAAAAAAAATTCAAAAAAAACTTCAAAAAAAATTTCAAAAAAAATTTCGAAAAAAATTACAAAAAAAATTTAAAAAAAAAATACAAAAAAAAATCAAAAAAAAATTGAAAAAAAAAATTTAAAAAAAAAAAAATTTCAGAAAAAAGTTCGAAAAAAATTTTCGTAAAAAAAAATTTTCGTAAAAAAAATTACAAAAAAAATTCAAAAAAAAATATAAAAAAAAAAATTTCAAAAAAAAATTTTCGAAAAAATTTCAAAAAAAAATTAAAAAAAAAATTAAAAAAAAATTTTAAAAAAAATTTTCTTGAAAAAAATAAAAAAAAAGAATTTATAAAAAAATAAAAAAAAAAATTTCTTAAAAAAAAAATTTAAAAAAATTCAAAAAAATATTTCAAAAAAAATTCGAAAAAAAAATTTCAAAAAAAAATTTACAAAAAAAAAATTCAAAAAAAAAATTACAAAAAAAATTTCGAAAAAAAATTTCAAATAAAAGATTTTCAAAAAAAAAATTCAAAAAAATCGAAAAAAAATTTAGAAAAAAATTTACAAAAAAAAAATTAAAAAAAAAATTCACAAAAAAAAAATTTAAAAAAAAATAAAAAAAAATTTTTTTTAAATAAAAAAAAAATTCAAAAAAAATTTTCAAAAAAAAAAATTTCGAAAAAAAATTTAAAAAAAAATTTCAAAAAAAAATTAAAAAAATAAAAAAAAATTTCAAAAAAAAAACAAGAAAAAAATTTTAAAAAAAATTTAAAAAAATTTACAAAAAAAAATTCAAAAAAAATAAAAAAAAAGATTAAAAAAAATTTCGAAAAAAAATTTCAAAAAAAAATTTAAAAAAAAAATTTTAAAAAAAAATTCAAAAAAAATTTCGAAAAAAAAATTTCAAATAAAAAAATTTCAAAAAAAATTTACAAAAAAAAATTCAAAAGAAAAATTCACAAAAAAAAACTTCAAAAAAAATTTCAAAAAAAATTTCGAAAAAAAATCAAAAAAAAATTGAAAAAAAAAATTTCAAAAAAAAATTTTAAAAAAAATTTTCGTAAAAAAAAATTTTCGTAAAAAAAAATTTTAGTAAAAAAAAATTTTCAAAAAAAAAAATTTCGAAAAAAATTTTTAAAAAAATACAAAAAAAAATTCAAAAAAAACTGAAAAAAAAAATTTCGTAAAAAAGAATTTTCAAAAAAAAAATTTCGAAAAAAATTAAAAAAAAAAAATTTCAAAAAATAATTTTAAAAAAAATAAAAAAAAGATTAAAAAAAATTTCAAAAAAAATTTTCAAAAAAAAATTTCAAAAAAAAATTTATAAAAAAAAATTTTTTAAAAAAATAACAAAAAAAAAATTGAAAAAAAAAATTAAAAATTTTTTTTTTAAAAAATTCAAAATAAAATTTCAAAAAAAAATCGGAAAAAAAAATAAATTTCAAAAAAAAATTTTCAAGAGAAAATTTTTCAAAAAAAAAATCAAAAAAAAATTCAAAAAAATTGAAAAAAAAATTTAAAAAAAATTCGGAAAAAAAAAATTTCAAAAGAAATTTTTCAAATAAAATTTAAAAAAAATTGAAAACAAAATTTAAAAAAAATAAAAAAAAAATTTCTTAAAAAAAAATTTCGAAAAAAATTTAAAAAAAAATCGAAAAAAAAAAAATTTCGAAAAAATTCGAAAAAAAAAAAATTTCAAAAAAAAATTTACAAAAAAAATTTCAAAAAAATAAAAAAAAAATCGAAAAAAAAAATTTTCGAAAAAATTCGAAAAAAAATTTCAAAAAAAAATTTACAAAAAAAAATTCAAAAAAAAAATTACAAAAAAAATTTCGAAAAAAAATTTCAAATAAAAAATTTTCAAAAAAAATTTCGAAAAAAATTACAAAAAAAAATTTTAAAAAAAATTACAAAAAAAATTTAAAAAAAAAAATTAAAAAAAATTTTTAAAAAAAATTCAAAAAAAAAATTAAAAAAAAAATTTAAAAAAAATTGAAAAAAAAATTTTAAAAAAAATTTTAAAAAAATTTCCTTATAAAAAAATTTAAAAAAAAATTTTCGAAAAAAATTTCAAAAAAAAAATTCAAAAAAAAAAATTAAAAAAAAAATTTAAAAAAAAATTTTCTTAAAAAAATTTAAAAAAAAGAATTTATAAAAAAATTTAAAAAAAATTTCGAAAAAAAAATTTCAAATAAAAAATTTTCAAAAAAAATTTTAAAAAAAATCGAAAAAAAAAATTTTCGAAAAAATTCTAAAAATAAATTTCAAAAAAAAATTTACAAAAAAAAATTCAAAAAAAAAAATTAAAAAAAAAATTCGAAAAAAAATTTCAAATAAAAAATTTTCAAAAAAATTTCGAAAAAAATTACAAAAAAAAATTTTAAAAAAAATTACAAAAAAAAAATTCTAAAAAAAATTTTCAAAAAAAAACTTTAAAAAATATTTCAAAAAAAATTTCGAAAAAAATTACAAAAAAAAATTTTAAAAAAAATTTCAAAAAAAAATTCGAAAAAAAAAATTTCAAAAAAAAAATTTACAAAAAAAAATTCAAAAAAAAATTCAAAAAAAAAATTTCAAAAAAAAAAATTCAAAAAAAATTTTCGTAAAAAAAAATTTTCAAAAAAAAAAATTTCGAAAAAAAATTTTAAAAAAAATCAAAAAAAAATTTTTCAAAGAGAAAAATTGAAAAAAAAAATTTAAAAGAAATTGAAAAACAAAATTCACAAAAAAAAAATTTTAAAAAATTTTCAAAAAAAAAATTGAAAAAAAAAATTTAAAAAAAATCAAAAAAAATTTTTCAAGAGAAAAATTGAAAAAAAAAATTTAAAAAAAATTAAAAAAAAATTCACAGAAAAAATTTCATAAAAAAATTGAAAACATTTTTCAAAAAAAAAAATTTCAAAAAAAATTTTAAAAAAATTTTCTTTGAAAAAAATTTTAAAAAAAAATTTCGAAAAAAATTTCAAAAAAAAATTCAAAAAAAAATAAAAAAAAAATTTAAAAAAAAATTTTCTTAAAAAAAATTAAAAAAAAAGAATGTATAAAAAAATTTAAAAAAAATTTTCTTAAAAAAAAATAGAAAAAAAATTCCAAAAAAAATTTCAAAAAAAATTCAAAAAAAAATTCGAAAAAAAAAATTTCAAAAAAAATTTACAAAAAAAAATTCAAAAAAAAAATTACAAAAAAAATTTCGAAAAAAAAAATTTGAAATTTTCAAAAAATAATTCAAAAAAAATTTTAAGAAAAATCGAAAAAAAAATTTCGAAAAAAATTTACAAAAAAAAAATTAAAAAAAAATTCACAAAAAAAATTTAAAAAAAAAAAAATTTTTTTTTTTAAAATCAAAAAAAAAATTCAAAAAAAAATATAAAAAAAAAAATTTCAAAAAAAAAATTTCAAAAAAAATTTTCGTAAAAAAAAATTTTCAAAAACAAAAATTTCGAAAAAAAATTGAAAAAAAATTTCAAAAAAAAATAAAAAAAATAAAAAAAAATTTCAAAAAAAAACAAGAAAAAAATTTTAAAAAAAATTTAAAAAAATTTACAAAAAAAATTCAAAAAAAAATTAAAAAAAAGATTAAAAAAAATTTCGAAAAAAAAATTCAAAAAAAAATTTCAAAAAAAAATTTATAAAAAAAAAATCAAAAAAAAATATTTAAAAAAATTACAAAAAAAAATCGAAAAAAGCAATTTAAAAAAAAAATTTCAAAAAAAAATTTTCAAGAGAAAATTTTTCAAAAAAAAAATTCAAAAAAAATTGAAAAAAAAAATAAAAAAAAAAATTTCAAAAAAATTTTTTAAAAAAATTGAAAAAAAAAAATTTTCGAAAGAATTCGAAAAAAAAAATTACAAAAAAAATTTCGAAAAAAAATTTCAAATAAAAAATTTTCAAAAAAAAATTCGAAAAAAATTACAAAAAAAAATTAAAAAAAAAATTTTCTTAAAAAAATTCAAAAAAATAATTTCAAAAAAAAATTTCAAAAAAAATTTTCGTTAAAAAAAATTTTCAAAAAAAAAAATTTCGAAAAAAAATTAAAAAAAAAATCAAAAAAAAAATTTTCAAAGAGAAAAATTGAAAAAAAAAATTTAAAAAAAATTTTTAAAAAAAAATTCACAAAAAAAAAATTTCATAAAAAAATTTTAAAAAATTTTCAAGAGAAAAATTGAAAAAAAAAATTTAAAAAAAATTTTTAAAAAAAATCACAAAAAAAAATTCATAAAAAAATTTAAAAAATTTTTCAAAAAAAAAAAATTGAAAAAAAAAATTAAAAATAAATTTAAAAAAAATTAAAAAAAAATTTTAAAAAAATTTTCAAAAAAAAAATTTCAAAAAAAATTCAAAAAAAAATTGAAAAAAAAAATTTTAAAAAAAATTAAAAAAAAAAATTTAAAAAAAATTTTCTTAAAAAAAATTAAAAAAAAAATTTTCGAAAAAAATTTCAAAAAAAAATTCAAAAAAAAAAAGAAAAAAAAATTTTCTTAAAAAAATTAAAAAAAAGAATTTATAAAAAAATTTAAAAAAAATTTTCTTAAGAAAAAATAAAAAAAAAATTCAAAAAAAAATTTCAAAAAAAATTTCAAAAAAAAATTCGAAAAAAAAAATTTCAAAAAAAAATTTACAAAAAAAAATTCAAAAAAAATAAAAAAAAAGATTAAAAAAAATTTCGAAAAAAAATTTCAAAAAAAAATTTAAAAAAAAAATTTTAAAAAAAAATTCAAAAAAAATTTCGAAAAAAAAATTTCAAATAAAAAAATTTCAAAAAAAATTTACAAAAAAAAATTCAAAAGAAAAATTCACAAAAAAAAACTTCAAAAAATATTTCAAAAAAAATTTCGAAAAAAAATCAAAAAAAAATTGAAAAAAAAAATTTCAAAAAAAAATTTTAAAAAAAATTTTCGTAAAAAAAAATTTTCGTAAAAAAAAATTTTAGTAAAAAAAAATTTTCAAAAAAAAAAATTTCGAAAAAAATTTTTAAAAAAATACAAAAAAAAATTCAAAAAAAACTGAAAAAAAAAATTTCGTAAAAAAGAATTTTCAAAAAAAAAATTTCGAAAAAAATTAAAAAAAAAAAAATTTCAAAAAATAATTTTAAAAAAAATAAAAAAAAGATTAAAAAAAATTTCAAAAAAAATTTTCAAAAAAAAATTTCAAAAAAAAATTTATAAAAAAAAAATTTTTAAAAAAATAACAAAAAAAAAATTGAAAAAAAAAATTAAAAATTTTTTTTTTAAAAAATTCAAAATAAAATTTCAAAAAAAAATCGGAAAAAAAAATAAATTTCAAAAAAAAATTTTCAAGAGAAAATTTTTCAAAAAAAAAATCAAAAAAAAATTCAAAAAAATTGAAAAAAAAATTTAAAAAAAATTCGGAAAAAAAAAATTTCAAAAGAAATTTTTCAAATAAAATTTAAAAAAAATTGAAAACAAAATTTAAAAAAAATAAAAAAAAAATTTCTTAAAAAAAAATTTCGAAAAAAATTTAAAAAAAAATCGAAAAAAAAAAAATTTCGAAAAAATTCGAAAAAAAAAAAATTTCAAAAAAAAATTTACAAAAAAAATTTCAAAAAAATAAAAAAAAAATCGAAAAAAAAAATTTTCGAAAAAATTCGAAAAAAAATTTCAAAAAAAAATTTACAAAAAAAAATTCAAAAAAAAAATTACAAAAAAAATTTCGAAAAAAAATTTCAAATAAAAAATTTTCAAAAAAAATTTCGAAAAAAATTACAAAAAAAAATTTTAAAAAAAATTACAAAAAAAATTAAAAAAAAAAAATTAAAAAAAATTTTTAAAAAAAATTCAAAAAAAAAATTAAAAAAAAAATTTAAAAAAAATTGAAAAAAAAATTTTAAAAAAAATTTTAAAAAAATTTCCTTATAAAAAAATTAAAAAAAAAATTTTCGAAAAAAATTTCAAAAAAAAAATTCAAAAAAAAAAATTAAAAAAAAAATTTTAAAAAAAATTTTCTTAAAAAAATTTAAAAAAAAGAATTTATAAAAAAATTTAAAAAAAATTTCGAAAAAAAAATTTCAAATAAAAAATTTTCAAAAAAAATTTTAAAAAAAATCGAAAAAAAAAATTTTCGAAAAAATTCTAAAAATAAATTTCAAAAAAAAATTTACAAAAAAAAATTCAAAAAAAAAAATTAAAAAAAAAAATTCGAAAAAAAATTTCAAATAAAAAATTTTCAAAAAAATTTCGAAAAAAATTACAAAAAAAAATTTTAAAAAAAATTACAAAAAAAAAATTCTAAAAAAAATTTTCAAAAAAAAACTTTAAAAAATATTTCAAAAAAAATTTCGAAAAAAATTACAAAAAAAAATTTTAAAAAAAATTTCAAAAAAAAATTCGAAAAAAAAAATTTCAAAAAAAAAATTTACAAAAAAAAATTCAAAAAAAAATTCAAAAAAAAAATTTCAAAAAAAAAAATTCAAAAAAAATTTTCGTAAAAAAAAATTTTCAAAAAAAAAAATTTCGAAAAAAAATTTTAAAAAAAATCAAAAAAAAATTTTTCAAAGAGAAAAATTGAAAAAAAAAATTTAAAAGAAATTGAAAAACAAAATTCACAAAAAAAAAATTTTAAAAAATTTTCAAAAAAAAAATTGAAAAAAAAAATTTAAAAAAAATCAAAAAAAATTTTTCAAGAGAAAAATTGAAAAAAAAAATTTAAAAAAAATTAAAAAAAAATTCACAGAAAAAATTTCATAAAAAAATTGAAAACATTTTTCAAAAAAAAAAATTTCAAAAAAAATTTTAAAAAAATTTTCTTTGAAAAAAATTTAAAAAAAAAATTTCGAAAAAAATTTCAAAAAAAAATTCAAAAAAAAATAAAAAAAAAATTTAAAAAAAAATTTTCTTAAAAAAAATAAAAAAAAAAGAATGTATAAAAAAATTTAAAAAAAATTTTCTTAAAAAAAAATAGAAAAAAAATTCCAAAAAAAATTTCAAAAAAAATTCAAAAAAAAATTCGAAAAAAAAAATTTCAAAAAAAATTTACAAAAAAAAATTCAAAAAAAAAATTACAAAAAAAATTTCGAAAAAAAAAATTTGAAATTTTCAAAAAATAATTCAAAAAAAATTTTAAGAAAAATCGAAAAAAAAATTTCGAAAAAAATTTACAAAAAAAAAATTAAAAAAAAATTCACAAAAAAAATTTTAAAAAAAAAAAAAATTTTTTTTTAAAAATCAAAAAAAAAATTCAAAAAAAAATATAAAAAAAAAAATTTCAAAAAAAAAATTTCAAAAAAAATTTTCGTAAAAAAAAATTTTCAAAAACAAAAATTTCGAAAAAAAATTGAAAAAAAATTTCAAAAAAAAATAAAAAAAATAAAAAAAAATTTCAAAAAAAAACAAGAAAAAAATTTAAAAAAAAATTTAAAAAAATTTACAAAAAAAATTCAAAAAAAAATTAAAAAAAAGATTAAAAAAAATTTCGAAAAAAAAATTCAAAAAAAAATTTCAAAAAAAAATTTATAAAAAAAAAATCAAAAAAAAATATTTAAAAAAATTACAAAAAAAAATCGAAAAAAGCAATTTAAAAAAAAAATTTCAAAAAAAAATTTTCAAGAGAAAATTTTTCAAAAAAAAAATTCAAAAAAAAATTCAAAAAAAATTGAAAAAAAAAATAAAAAAAAAAATTTCAAAAAAATTTTTTAAAAAAATTGAAAAAAAAAAATTTTCGAAAGAATTCGAAAAAAAAAATTACAAAAAAAATTTCGAAAAAAAATTTCAAATAAAAAATTTTCAAAAAAAAATTCGAAAAAAATTACAAAAAAAAATTTAAAAAAAAATTTTCTTAAAAAAATTCAAAAAAATAATTTCAAAAAAAAATTTCAAAAAAAATTTTCGTTAAAAAAAATTTTCAAAAAAAAAAATTTCGAAAAAAAATTAAAAAAAAAATCAAAAAAAAAATTTTCAAAGAGAAAAATTGAAAAAAAAAATTTAAAAAAAATTTTTAAAAAAAAATTCACAAAAAAAAAATTTCATAAAAAAATTTTAAAAAATTTTCAAGAGAAAAATTGAAAAAAAAAATTTAAAAAAAATTTTAAAAAAAATTCACAAAAAAAAATTCATAAAAAAATTTAAAAAATTTTTCAAAAAAAAAATTGAAAAAAAAAATTAAAAATAAATTTAAAAAAAATTAAAAAAAAATTTTAAAAAAATTTTCAAAAAAAAAATTTCAAAAAAAATTCAAAAAAAAATTGAAAAAAAAAATTTTAAAAAAAATTAAAAAAAAAAATTTAAAAAAAATTTTCTTAAAAAAAATTAAAAAAAAAATTTTCGAAAAAAATTTCAAAAAAAAATTCAAAAAAAAAAAGAAAAAAAAATTTTCTTAAAAAAATTAAAAAAAAGAATTTATAAAAAAATTTAAAAAAAATTTTCTTAAGAAAAAATAAAAAAAAAATTCAAAAAAAAATTTCAAAAAAAATTTCAAAAAAAAATTCGAAAAAAAAAATTTCAAAAAAAAATTTACAAAAAAAAAATTCAAAAAAAAAAATTACAAAAAAAATTTCGAAAAAAAAATTTCAAATAAAAATTTTCAAAAAAAATTCAAATAAAATTTTAAAAAAAATCGAAAAAAAAATTTAAAAAAAAATTTACAAAAAAAAATTTAAAAAAAAATTCACAAAAAAAAATAAAAAAAAAAAATAAAAAAAAAATTTTAAAAAATCAAAAAAAAAATTCAAAAAAAACTTCAAAAAAAATTTCAAAAAAAATTTCGAAAAAAATACAAAAAAAAAATCAAAAAAAAATTGAAAAAAAAATTAAAAAAAAAAATTTCAAAAAAAAGTTCGAAAAAAATTTTCGTAAAAAAAAATTTTCGTAAAAAAAGTTACAAAAAAAATTCAAAAAAAAATATAAAAAAAAAATTTCAAAAAAAATTTTAAAAAAAATTTAAAAAAATTTACAAAAAAAAAATCAAAAAAAAAATAAAAAAAAAGATTAAAAAAATTTCGAAAAAAAATATCAAAAAAAAATTTCAAAAAAAAATTTATAAAAAAATCAAAAAAAAATTTTTAAAAAATTACAAAAAAAATTCGAAAAAAGCAATTTAAAAAAAAAAATTTTGGAAAAAAAATTTTTAAAAAATTTCAAAAAAAAATTTCAAGAGAAAATTTTTCAAAAAAAAAAAATTCAAAAAAAAATTGAAAAAAAATTGAAAAAAAAATAAAAAAAAAATTAAAAAAAAAATTTCAAAAAATTTTTTTAAAAAAATCGAAAAAAAAAAATTTTCGAAAAAATTCGAAAAAAAAAATTACAAAAAAAATTTCAAATAAAAAATTTTCAAAAAAAATTTCGAAAAAAATTACGAAAAAAAAATTTAAAAAAAAATTTCAAAAAAAAATTTCAAAAAATTTTCATAAAAAAAAATTAAAAAAAAAAATTCAAAAAAAATTTCGAAAAATAAATTTCAAATAAAAAATTTTCAAAAAAATTTTTTAAAAAAATCGAAAAAAAAAATTTTCGAAAAAATTCGAAAAAAAAAATTACAAAAAAAATTTCGAAAAAAAATTTCAAATAAAAAATTTTCAAAAAAAATTTCGAAAAAAATTACAAAAAAAAATTTTAAAAAAAATTTCAAAAAAAAATTAAAAAAAAATTTCTTGAAAAAAAATTTAAAAAAAAAATTCAAAAAAATTTCGAAAAAAAAATTTCAAATAAAAAAATTTCAAAAAAAATTTACAAAAAAAAAATTCAAAAAAAAAATTCACAAAAAAAAACTTCAAAAAAAATTTCAAAAAAAATTTCGAAAAAAATTCAAAAAAAAATTGAAAAAAAAAATTTCAAAAAAAAATTTTAAAAAAAATTTTCGTAAAAAAAAATTTTCGTAAAAAAAAATTTTCAAAAAAAAAAATTTCGAAAAAAATTAAAAAAAAAATTTCAAAAAATAATTTTTAAAAAAATAAAAAAAAGATTAAAAAAAATTTCAAAAAAAATTTTCAAAAAAAAATTTATAAAAAATTTTTTTTTAAAAAAATAAGAAGAAAAAATCGAAAAAAAAATTTAAAAAATTTTTTTTAAAAAAATTCAAAATAAAATTTCAAAAAAAAATCGGAAAAAAAAATAAATTTCAAAAAAAAATTTTCAAGAGAAAATTTTTCAAAAAAAAAAAATTCAAAAAAAAAATTCAAAAAAATTGAAAAAAAAAATTTAAAAAAAATTCGGAAAAAAAAATTTCAAAAGAAATTTTTCAAAAAAAATTAAAAAAAAATTGAAAAAAAAATTAAAAAAAAAAAAAAAATTCTTAAAAAAAAATTTCAAAAAAATTAAAAAAAAAATCGAAAAAAAAAATTTTCGAAAAAATTCGAAAAAAAAAAATTTCAAAAAAAAATTTACAAAAAAAATTTCAAAAAAAAAAATTACAAAAAAAAATTCGAAAAAAAATTTCAAATAAAAAATTTTCAAAAAAAATTTCGAAAAAAATTACGAAAAAAAATTTTAAAAAAAATTACAAAAAAAATTTTAAAAAAAATTTAAAAAAAATTTTTAAAAAAAATTCAAAAAAAAAATTTAAAAAAAAATTTAAAAAAAAATTGAAAAAAAAATTAAAAAAAAAAATTCACAAAAAAAAATTTAAAAAAAAATAAAAAAAAAATTTTTAAAAAATCAAAAAAAAAATTCAAAAAAAACTTCAAAAAAAATTTCAAAAAAAATTTCGAAAAAAATTACAAAAAAAATTTTAAAAAAAAATACAAAAAAAAATCAAAAAAAAATTGAAAAAAAAAATTTAAAAAAAAAAAAATTTCAGAAAAAAGTTCGAAAAAAATTTTCGTAAAAAAAAATTTTCGTAAAAAAAATTACAAAAAAAATTCAAAAAAAAATATAAAAAAAAAAATTTCAAAAAAAAATTTTCGAAAAAATTTCAAAAAAAAATTAAAAAAAAAAATTAAAAAAAAAATTTTAAAAAAAATTTTCTTGAAAAAAATAAAAAAAAAGAATTTATAAAAAAATAAAAAAAAAAATTTCTTAAAAAAAAAATTAAAAAAAATTCAAAAAAATATTTCAAAAAAAATTCGAAAAAAAAATTTCAAAAAAAAATTTACAAAAAAAAAATTCAAAAAAAAAATTACAAAAAAAATTTCGAAAAAAAATTTCAAATAAAAGATTTTCAAAAAAAAAATTCAAAAAAATCGAAAAAAAATTTAGAAAAAAATTTACAAAAAAAAAATTAAAAAAAAAATTCACAAAAAAAAAATTTAAAAAAAAATAAAAAAAAATTTTTTTAAAATAAAAAAAAAATTCAAAAAAAATTTTCAAAAAAAAAAATTTCGAAAAAAAATTTAAAAAAAAATTTCAAAAAAAAATTAAAAAAATAAAAAAAAATTTCAAAAAAAAAACAAGAAAAAAATTTTAAAAAAAATTTAAAAAAATTTACAAAAAAAAATTCAAAAAAAATAAAAAAAAAGATTAAAAAAAATTTCGAAAAAAAATTTCAAAAAAAAATTTAAAAAAAAAATTATAAAAAAAAATTCAAAAAAAATTTCGAAAAAAAAATTTCAAATAAAAAAATTTCAAAAAAAATTTACAAAAAAAAATTCAAAAGAAAAATTCACAAAAAAAAACTTCAAAAAAAATTTCAAAAAAAATTTCGAAAAAAAATCAAAAAAAAATTGAAAAAAAAAATTTCAAAAAAAAATTTTAAAAAAAATTTTCGTAAAAAAAAATTTTCGTAAAAAAAAATTTTAGTAAAAAAAAATTTTCAAAAAAAAAAATTTCGAAAAAAATTTTTAAAAAAATACAAAAAAAAATTCAAAAAAAACTGAAAAAAAAAATTTCGTAAAAAAGAATTTTCAAAAAAAAAATTTCGAAAAAAATTAAAAAAAAAAAAATTTCAAAAAATAATTTTAAAAAAAATAAAAAAAAGATTAAAAAAAATTTCAAAAAAAATTTTCAAAAAAAAATTTCAAAAAAAAATTTATAAAAAAAAATTTTTTAAAAAATAACAAAAAAAAAATTGAAAAAAAAATTAAAAATTTTTTTTTTAAAAAATTCAAAATAAAATTTCAAAAAAAAATCGGAAAAAAAAATAAATTTCAAAAAAAAATTTTCAAGAGAAAATTTTTCAAAAAAAAAAATCAAAAAAAAATTCAAAAAAATTGAAAAAAAAATTTAAAAAAAATTCGGAAAAAAAAAATTTCAAAAGAAATTTTTCAAATAAAATTTAAAAAAAATTGAAAACAAAATTTAAAAAAAATAAAAAAAAAATTTCTTAAAAAAAAATTTCGAAAAAAATTTAAAAAAAAATCGAAAAAAAAAAAATTTCGAAAAAATTCGAAAAAAAAAAAATTTCAAAAAAAAATTTACAAAAAAAATTTCAAAAAAATAAAAAAAAAATCGAAAAAAAAAATTTTCGAAAAAATTCGAAAAAAAATTTCAAAAAAAAATTTACAAAAAAAAATTCAAAAAAAAAATTACAAAAAAAATTTCGAGAAAAAATTTCAAATAAAAAATTTTCAAAAAAAATTTCGAAAAAAATTACAAAAAAAAATTTTAAAAAAAATTACAAAAAAAATTTAAAAAAAAAAATTAAAAAAAATTTTTAAAAAAAATTCAAAAAAAAAATTAAAAAAAAAATTTAAAAAAAATTGAAAAAAAAATTTTAAAAAAAATTTTAAAAAAATTTCCTTATAAAAAAATTAAAAAAAAAATTTTCGAAAAAAATTTCAAAAAAAAAATTCAAAAAAAAAAATTAAAAAAAAAATTTTAAAAAAAATTTTCTTAAAAAAATTTAAAAAAAAGAATTTATAAAAAAATTTAAAAAAAATTTCGAAAAAAAAATTTCAAATAAAAAATTTTCAAAAAAAATTTTAAAAAAAATCGAAAAAAAAAATTTTCGAAAAAATTCTAAAAAAAAATTTCAAAAAAAAATTTACAAAAAAAAATTAAAAAAAAAAAATTAAAAAAAAAAATTCGAAAAAAAATTTCAAATAAAAAATTTTCAAAAAAATTTCGAAAAAAATTACAAAAAAAAATTTTAAAAAAAATTACAAAAAAAAAATTCTAAAAAAAATTTTCAAAAAAAAACTTTAAAAAATATTTCAAAAAAAATTTCGAAAAAAATTACAAAAAAAAATTTTAAAAAAAATTTCAAAAAAAAATTCGAAAAAAAAAATTTCAAAAAAAAAATTTACAAAAAAAAATTCAAAAAAAAATTCAAAAAAAAAATTTCAAAAAAAAAAATTCAAAAAAAATTTTCGTAAAAAAAAATTTTCAAAAAAAAAAATTTCGAAAAAAAATTTTAAAAAAAATCAAAAAAAAATTTTTCAAAGAGAAAAATTGAAAAAAAAAATTTAAAAGAAATTGAAAAACAAAATTCACAAAAAAAAAATTTTAAAAAATTTTCAAAAAAAAAATTGAAAAAAAAAATTTAAAAAAAATCAAAAAAAATTTTTCAAGAGAAAAATTGAAAAAAAAAATTTAAAAAAAATTAAAAAAAAATTCACAGAAAAAATTTCATAAAAAAATTGAAAACATTTTTCAAAAAAAAAAATTTCAAAAAAAATTTTAAAAAAATTTTCTTTGAAAAAAATTTAAAAAAAAAATTTCGAAAAAAATTTCAAAAAAAAATTCAAAAAAAAATAAAAAAAAAATTTAAAAAAAAATTTTCTTAAAAAAAATAAAAAAAAAAGAATGTATAACAAAATTTAAAAAAAATTTTCTTAAAAAAAATAGAAAAAAAATTCCAAAAAAAATTTCAAAAAAAATTCAAAAAAAAATTCGAAAAAAAAAATTTCAAAAAAAATTTACAAAAAAAAATTCAAAAAAAAAATTACAAAAAAAATTTCGAAAAAAAAAATTTGAAATTTTCAAAAAATAATTCAAAAAAATTTTTAAGAAAAATCGAAAAAAAAATTTCGAAAAAAATTTACAAAAAAAAAATTTAAAAAAAATTCACAAAAAAAATTTAAAAAAAAAAAATTTTTTTTTTTAAAAATCAAAAAAAAATTCAAAAAAAAATATAAAAAAAAAAATTTCAAAAAAAAAATTTCAAAAAAAATTTTCGTAAAAAAAAATTTTCAAAAACAAAAATTTCGAAAAAAAATTGAAAAAAAATTTCAAAAAAAAATAAAAAAAATAAAAAAAAATTTCAAAAAAAAACAAGAAAAAAATTTAAAAAAAAATTTAAAAAAATTTACAAAAAAAATTCAAAAAAAAATTAAAAAAAAGATTAAAAAAAATTTCGAAAAAAAAATTCAAAAAAAAATTTCAAAAAAAAATTTATAAAAAATAATTTTTAAAAAAATAAAAAAAAGATTAAAAAAAATTTCAAAAAAAATTTTCAAAAAAAAATTTATAAAAAATTTTTTTTAAAAAAAATAAGAAGAAAAAATCGAAAAAAAAATTTAAAAAATTTTTTTTAAAAAAATTCAAAATAAAATTTCAAAAAAAAATCGGAAAAAAAAATAAATTCCAAAAAAAAATTTTCAAGAGAAAATTTTTCAAAAAAAAAAAATTCAAAAAAAAAATTCAAAAAAATTGAAAAAAAAAATTTAAAAAAAATTCGGAAAAAAAATTTTCAAAAGAAATTTTTCAAAAAAAATTAAAAAAAAATTGAAAAAAAAATAAAAAAAAAAAAAAAAATTCTTAAAAAAAAATTTCAAAAAAATTAAAAAAAAAATCGAAAAAAAAAATTTTCGAAAAAATTCGAAAAAAAAAAATTTCAAAAAAAAATTTACAAAAAAAATTTCAAAAAAAAAAATTACAAAAAAAAATTCGAAAAAAAATTTCAAATAAAAAATTTTCAAAAAAAATTTCGAAAAAAATTACGAAAAAAAATTTTAAAAAAAATTACAAAAAAAATTTTAAAAAAAATTTAAAAAAAATTTTTAAAAAAAATTCAAAAAAAAAATTTAAAAAAAAATTTAAAAAAAAATTGAAAAAAAAATTAAAAAAAAAAATTCACAAAAAAAAATTTAAAAAAAAATAAAAAAAAAATTTTTAAAAAATCAAAAAAAAAATTCAAAAAAAACTTCAAAAAAAATTTCAAAAAAAATTTCGAAAAAAATTACAAAAAAAATTTAAAAAAAAAATACAAAAAAAAATCAAAAAAAAATTGAAAAAAAAAATTTAAAAAAAAAAAAATTTCAGAAAAAAGTTCGAAAAAAATTTTCGTAAAAAAAAATTTTCGTAAAAAAAATTACAAAAAAAATTCAAAAAAAAATATAAAAAAAAAAATTTCAAAAAAAAATTTTCGAAAAAATTTCAAAAAAAAATTAAAAAAAAAAATTAAAAAAAAATTTTAAAAAAAATTTTCTTGAAAAAAATAAAAAAAAAGAATTTATAAAAAAATAAAAAAAAAAATTTCTTAAAAAAAAAATTTAAAAAAATTCAAAAAAATATTTCAAAAAAAATTCGAAAAAAAAATTTCAAAAAAAAATTTACAAAAAAAAAATTCAAAAAAAAAATTTCGAAAAAAAATTTCAAATAAAAGATTTTCAAAAAAAAAATTCAAAAAAATCGAAAAAAAATTTAGAAAAAAATTTACAAAAAAAAATTAAAAAAAAAATTCACAAAAAAAAAATTTAAAAAAAAATAAAAAAAAATTTTTTTAAAATAAAAAAAAAATTCAAAAAAAATTTTCAAAAAAAAAAATTTCGAAAAAAAATTTAAAAAAAAATTTCAAAAAAAAATTAAAAAAATAAAAAAAAATTTCAAAAAAAAAACAAGAAAAAAATTTTAAAAAAAATTTAAAAAAATTTACAAAAAAAAATTCAAAAAAAATAAAAAAAAAGATTAAAAAAAATTTCGAAAAAAAATTTCAAAAAAAAATTTAAAAAAAAAATTTTAAAAAAAAATTCAAAAAAAATTTCGAAAAAAAAATTTCAAATAAAAAAATTTCAAAAAAAATTTACAAAAAAAAATTCAAAAGAAAAATTCACAAAAAAAAACTTCAAAAAAAATTTCAAAAAAAATTTCGAAAAAAAATCAAAAAAAAATTGAAAAAAAAAATTTCAAAAAAAAATTTTAAAAAAAATTTTCGTAAAAAAAAATTTTCGTAAAAAAAAATTTTAGTAAAAAAAAATTTTCAAAAAAAAAAATTTCGAAAAAAATTTTTAAAAAAATACAAAAAAAAATTCAAAAAAAACTGAAAAAAAAAATTTCGTAAAAAAGAATTTTCAAAAAAAAAATTTCGAAAAAAATTAAAAAAAAAAAAATTTCAAAAAATAATTTAAAAAAAAATAAAAAAAAGATTAAAAAAAATTTCAAAAAAAATTTTCAAAAAAAAATTTCAAAAAAAAATTTATAAAAAAAAAATTTTTAAAAAAATAACAAAAAAAAATTGAAAAAAAAAATTAAAAATTTTTTTTTTAAAAAATTCAAAATAAAATTTCAAAAAAAAATCGGAAAAAAAAATAAATTTCAAAAAAAAATTTTCAAGAGAAAATTTTTCAAAAAAAAAAATCAAAAAAAAAATTCAAAAAAATTGAAAAAAAAATTTAAAAAAAATTCGGAAAAAAAAAATTTCAAAAGAAATTTTTCAAATAAAATTTAAAAAAAATTGAAAACAAAATTTAAAAAAAATAAAAAAAAAATTTCTTAAAAAAAAATTTCGAAAAAAATTTAAAAAAAAATCGAAAAAAAAAAAATTTCGAAAAAATTCGAAAAAAAAAAAATTTCAAAAAAAAATTTACAAAAAAAATTTCAAAAAAATAAAAAAAAAATCGAAAAAAACAATTTTCGAAAAAATTCGAAAAAAAATTTCAAAAAAAAATTTACAAAAAAAAATTCAAAAAAAAAATTACAAAAAAAATTTCGAAAAAAAATTTCAAATAAAAAATTTTCAAAAAAAATTTCGAAAAAAATTACAAAAAAAAATTTTAAAAAAAATTACAAAAAAAATTAAAAAAAAAAAATTAAAAAAAATTTTTAAAAAAAATTCAAAAAAAAAATTAAAAAAAAAATTTAAAAAAAATTTAAAAAAAAATTTTAAAAAAAATTTTAAAAAAATTTCCTTATAAAAAAATTAAAAAAAAAATTTTCGAAAAAAATTTCAAAAAAAAAATTCAAAAAAAAAAATTAAAAAAAAAATTTAAAAAAAAATTTTCTTAAAAAAATTTAAAAAAAAGAATTTATAAAAAAATTTAAAAAAAATTTCGAAAAAAAAATTTCAAATAAAAAATTTTCAAAAAAAATTTTAAAAAAAATCGAAAAAAAAAATTTTCGAAAAAATTCTAAAAATAAATTTCAAAAAAAAATTTACAAAAAAAAATTCAAAAAAAAAAATTAAAAAAAAAAATTCGAAAAAAAATTTCAAATAAAAAATTTTCAAAAAAATTTCGAAAAAAATTACAAAAAAAAATTTTAAAAAAAATTACAAAAAAAAAATTCTAAAAAAAATTTTCAAAAAAAAACTTTAAAAAATATTTCAAAAAAAATTTCGAAAAAAATTACAAAAAAAAATTTTAAAAAAAATTTCAAAAAAAAATTCGAAAAAAAAAATTTCAAAAAAAAAATTTACAAAAAAAAATTCAAAAAAAAATTCAAAAAAAAAATTTCAAAAAAAAAAATTCAAAAAAAATTTTCGTAAAAAAAAATTTTCAAAAAAAAAAATTTCGAAAAAAAATTTTAAAAAAAATCAAAAAAAAATTTTTCAAAGAGAAAAATTGAAAAAAAAAATTTAAAAGAAATTGAAAAACAAAATTCACAAAAAAAAAATTTTAAAAAATTTTCAAAAAAAAAATTGAAAAAAAAAATTTTAAAAAAATCAAAAAAAATTTTTCAAGAGAAAAATTGAAAAAAAAAATTTAAAAAAAATTAAAAAAAAATTCACAGAAAAAATTTCATAAAAAAATTGAAAACATTTTTCAAAAAAAAAAAATTCAAAAAAAATTTTAAAAAAATTTTCTTTGAAAAAAATTTAAAAAAAAAATTTCGAAAAAAATTTCAAAAAAAAATTCAAAAAAAAATAAAAAAAAAATTAAAAAAAAAATTTTCTTAAAAAAAATTAAAAAAAAAGAATGTATAAAAAAATTTAAAAAAAATTTTCTTAAAAAAAAATAGAAAAAAAATTCCAAAAAAAATTTCAAAAAAAATTCAAAAAAAAATTCGAAAAAAAAAATTTCAAAAAAAATTTACAAAAAAAAATTCAAAAAAAAAATTACAAAAAAAATTTCGAAAAAAAAAATTTGAAATTTTCAAAAAATAATTCAAAAAAAATTTTAAGAAAAATCGAAAAAAAAATTTCGAAAAAAATTTACAAAAAAAAAATTAAAAAAAAATTCACAAAAAAAATTTAAAAAAAAAAAAATTTTTTTTTTTAAAAATCAAAAAAAAAATTCAAAAAAAAATATAAAAAAAAAAATTTAAAAAAAAAAATTTCAAAAAAAATTTTCGTAAAAAAAAATTTTCAAAAACAAAAATTTCGAAAAAAAATTGAAAAAAAATTTCAAAAAAAAATAAAAAAAATAAAAAAAAATTTCAAAAAAAAACAAGAAAAAAATTTAAAAAAAAATTTAAAAAAATTTACAAAAAAAATTCAAAAAAAAATTAAAAAAAAGATTAAAAAAAATTTCGAAAAAAAAATTCAAAAAAAAATTTCAAAAAAAAATTTATAAAAAAAAATCAAAAAAAAATATTTAAAAAAATTACAAAAAAAAATCGAAAAAAGCAATTTAAAAAAAAATTTCAAAAAAAAATTTTCAAGAGAAAATTTTTCAAAAAAAAAATTCAAAAAAAAATTCAAAAAAAATTGAAAAAAAAAATAAAAAAAAAAATTTCAAAAAAATTTTTTAAAAAAATTGAAAAAAAAAAATTTTCGAAAGAATTCGAAAAAAAAAATTACAAAAAAAATTTCGAAAAAAAATTTCAAATAAAAAATTTTCAAAAAAAAATTCGAAAAAAATTACAAAAAAAAATTTAAAAAAAAATTTTCTTTAAAAAATTCAAAAAAATAATTTCAAAAAAAAATTTCAAAAAAAATTTTCGTTAAAAAAAATTTTCAAAAAAAAAAATTTCGAAAAAAAATTAAAAAAAAAATCAAAAAAAAAATTTTCAAAGAGAAAAATTGAAAAAAAAAATTTAAAAAAAATTTTAAAAAAAAAATTCACAAAAAAAAAATTTCATAAAAAATTTTTAAAAAAGTTTCAAGAGAAAAATTGAAAAAAAAAATTTAAAAAAAATTTTAAAAAAAATTCACAAAAAAAAATTCATAAAAAAATTTAAAAAATTTTTCAAAAAAAAAATTGAAAAAAAAAATTAAAAATAAATTTTAAAAAAATTAAAAAAAAATTTTAAAAAAATTTTCAAAAAAAAAATTTCAAAAAAAATTCAAAAAAAAATTGAAAAAAAAAATTTTAAAAAAAAATTTAAAAAAAAAATTTAAAAAAAATTTTCTTAAAAAAAATTTAAAAAAAAAATTTTCGAAAAAAATTTCAAAAAAAAATTCAAAAAAAAAAATGAAAAAAAAATTTTCTTAAAAAAATAAAAAAAAAGAATTTATAAAAAAATTTAAAAAAAATTTTCTTAAGAAAAAATAAAAAAAAAATTCAAAAAAAAATTTCAAAAAAAATTTCAAAAAAAAATTCGAAAAAAAAAATTTCAAAAAAAAATTTACAAAAAAAAAATTCAAAAAAAAAATTACAAAAAAAATTTCGAAAAAAAAATTTCAAATAAAAAATTTTCAAAAAAAATTCAAATAAAATTTAAAAAAAAATCGAAAAAAAAATTTAAAAAAAAATTTACAAAAAAAAATTTAAAAAAAATTCACAAAAAAAAAATTAAAAAAAAATAAAAAAAAAAAATTTTAAAAAATCAAAAAAAAAATTCAAAAAAAACTTCAAAAAAAATTTCAAAAAAAATTTCGAAAAAAATACAAAAAAAAATCAAAAAAAAATTGAAAAAAAAAATTAAAAAAAAAAATTTCAAAAAAAAGTTCGAAAAAAATTTTCGTAAAAAAAAATTTTCGTAAAAAAAGTTACAAAAAAAATTCAAAAAAAAATATAAAAAAAAAATTTCAAAAAAAATTTTAAAAAAAATTTAAAAAAATTTACAAAAAAAAATCAAAAAAAAAATAAAAAAAAGATTAAAAAAATTTCGAAAAAAAATTTCAAAAAAAAATTTCAAAAAAAAATTTATAAAAAAATCAGAAAAAATTTTTTAAAAAATTACAAAAAAAATTCGAAAAAAGCAATTTAAAAAAAAAAATTTTGGAAAAAAAATTTTTAAAAAATTTCAAAAAAAAATTTCAAGAGAAAATTTTTCAAAAAAAAAAATTCAAAAAAAAATTGAAAAAAAATTGAAAAAAAAATAAAAAAAAAATTAAAAAAAAAAATTTCAAAAAATTTTTTTAAAAAAATCGAAAAAAAAAAATTTTCGAAAAAATTCGAAAAAAAAAATTACAAAAAAAATTTCGAAAAAAAATTTCAAATAAAAAATTTTCAAAAAAAATTTCGAAAAAAATTACGAAAAAAAAATTAAAAAAAAAATTTCAAAAAAAAATTTCAAAAAATTTTCATAAAAAAAAATTAAAAAAAAAAATTCAAAAAAAATTTCGAAAAATAAATTTCAAATAAAAAATTTTCAAAAAAATTTTTAAAAAAATCGAAAAAAAAAATTTTCGAAAAAATTCGAAAAAAAAAATTACAAAAAAAATTTCGAAAAAAAATTTCAAATAAAAAATTTTCAAAAAAAATTTCGAAAAAAATTACAAAAAAAAATTTTAAAAAAAGTTTCAAAAAAAATTAAAAAAAAAATTCTTAAAAAAAAATTTAAAAAAAAAATTCAAAAAAATTTCGAAAAAAAAATTTCAAATAAAAAAATTTCAAAAAAAAATTACAAAAAAAAAATTCAAAAAAAAAATTCACAAAAAAAAACTTCAAAAAAAATTTCAAAAAAAATTTCGAAAAAAATTCAAAAAAAAATTGAAAAAAAAAATTTCAAAAAAAAATTTTAAAAAAAATTTTCTTAAAAAAAAATTTTCGTAAAAAAAAATTTTCAAAAAAAAAAATTTCGAAAAAAATTTTTAAAAAAATACAAAAAAAAATTCAAAAAAAATTGAAAAAAAAATTTTCGTAAAAAAAAAATTTTCAAAAAAAAAAATTTCGAAAAAAATTTAAAAAAAAAATTTCAAAAAATAATTTTTAAAAAAATAAAAAAAAGATTAAAAAAAATTTCAAAAAAAATTTTCAAAAAAAAATTTATAAAAAAATTTTTTTTAAAAAAATAAGAAGAAAAAATCGAAAAAAAAATTTAAAAAATTTTTTTTAAAAAAATTCAAAATAAAATTTAAAAAAAAAATCGGAAAAAAAAATAAATTTCAAAAAAAAATTTTCAAGAGAAAATTTTTCAAAAAAAAAAATTCAAAAAAAAATTCAAAAAAATTGAAAAAAAAAATTAAAAAAAAAATCGGAAAAAAAAATTTCAAAAGAAATTTTTCAAAAAAAATTAAAAAAAAATTGAAAAAAAAATAAAAAAAAAAAAAAAAAAAAATTCTTAAAAAAAAATTTCAAAAAAAATTAAAAAAAAAATCGAAAAAAAAAATTTTCGAAAAAATTCGAAAAAAAAAAATTTTAAAAAAATTTCCTTATAAAAAAATTAAAAAAAAAATTTTCGAAAAAAATTTCAAAAAAAAAATTCAAAAAAAAAAATTTCAAAAAAAAATTTACAAAAAAAAATTTTAAAAAAAATTACAAAAAAAAAATTTTAAAAAAAATTTTAAAAAAATTTCCTGATAAAAAAATTAAAAAAAAAATTTTCGAAAAAAATTTCAAAAAAAAAATTCAAAAAAAAAAATTAAAAAAAAAATTTTAAAAAAAATTTTCTTAAAAAAATTTAAAAAAAAGAATTTATAAAAAAATTTAAAAAAAATTTCGAAAAAAAAATTTCAAATAAAAAATTTTCAAAAAAAATTTTAAAAAAAATCGAAAAAAAAAATTTTCGAAAAAATTCTAAAAAAAAATTTCAAAAAAAAATTTACAAAAAAAAATTCAAAAAAAAAAATTAAAAAAAAAAATTCGAAAAAAAATTTCAAATAAAAAATTTTCAAAAAAATTTCGAAAAAAATTACAAAAAAAAATTTTAAAAAAAATTACAAAAAAAAAATTCTAAAAAAAATTTTCAAAAAAAAACTTTAAAAAATATTTCAAAAAAAATTTCGAAAAAAATTACAAAAAAAAATTTTAAAAAAAATTTCAAAAAAAAATTCGAAAAAAAAAATTTCAAAAAAAAAATTTACAAAAAAAAATTCAAAAAAAAATTCAAAAAAAAAATTTCAAAAAAAAAAATTCAAAAAAAATTTTCGTAAAAAAAAATTTTCAAAAAAAAAAATTTCGAAAAAAAATTTTAAAAAAAATCAAAAAAAAATTTTTCAAAGAGAAAAATTGAAAAAAAAAATTTAAAAGAAATTGAAAAACAAAATTCACAAAAAAAAAATTTTAAAAAATTTTCAAAAAAAAAATTGAAAAAAAAAATTTAAAAAAAATCAAAAAAAATTTTTCAAGAGAAAAATTGAAAAAAAAAAATTTAAAAAAAATTTAAAAAAAATTCACAGAAAAAATTTCATAAAAAAATTGAAAACATTTTTCAAAAAAAAAAATTTCAAAAAAAATTTTAAAAAAATTTTCTTTGAAAAAAATTTAAAAAAAAAATTTCGAAAAAAATTTCAAAAAAAAATTCAAAAAAAAATAAAAAAAAAATTAAAAAAAAAATTTTCTTAAAAAAAATTAAAAAAAAAGAATTTATAAAAAAATTTAAAAAAAATTTTCTTAAAAAAAAATAAAAAAAAAATTCCAAAAAAAATTTCAAAAAAAATTCAAAAAAAAATTCGAAAAAAAAAATTTCAAAAAAAATTTACAAAAAAAAATTCAAAAAAAAAATTACAAAAAAAATTTCGAAAAAAAAAATTTGAAATTTTCAAAAAATAATTCAAAAAAAATTTTAAGAAAAATCGAAAAAAAAATTTCGAAAAAAATTTACAAAAAAAAAATTAAAAAAAAATTCACAAAAAAAATTAAAAAAAAAAAAAATTTTTTTTTTTTTAAATCAAAAAAAAAATTCAAAAAAAACTTCAAAAAAAATTTCAAAAAAAATTTCGAAAAAAAATTACAAAAAAAAATAAAAAAAAAATACAAAAAAAAATTCAAAAAAAAATTTAAAAAAAAAATTTCAAAAAAAAAATTTCAAAAAAAAGGTCGAAAAAAATTTTCGTAAAAAAAAATTTTCGTAAAAAAAATTACAAAAAAAATTCAAAAAAAAATATAAAAAAAAAAATTTCAAAAAAAAAATTTCAAAAAAAATTTTCGTTAAAAAAAATTTTCAAAAAAAAAAATTTCGAAAAAAAATTGAAAAAAAATTTCAAAAAAAAATAAAAAAAATAAAAAAAAATTTCAAAAAAAAACAAGAAAAAAATTTAAAAAAAAATTTAAAAAAATTTACAAAAAAAATTCAAAAAAAAATTAAAAAAAAGATTAAAAAAAATTTCGAAAAAAAAATTCAAAAAAAAATTTCAAAAAAAAATTTATAAAAAAAAAATCAAAAAAAATATTTAAAAAAATTACAAAAAAAAATCGAAAAAAGCAATTTAAAAAAAAATTTCAAAAAAAAATTTTCAAGAGAAAATTTTTCAAAAAAAAAATTCAAAAAAAAATTCAAAAAAAATTGAAAAAAAAAATAAAAAAAAAAATTTCAAAAAAATTTTTTAAAAAAATTGAAAAAAAAAAATTTTCGAAAGAATTCGAAAAAAAAAATTACAAAAAAAATTTCGAAAAAAAATTTCAAATAAAAAATTTTCAAAAAAAAATTCGAAAAAAATTACAAAAAAAAATTTAAAAAAAAATTTTCTTAAAAAAATTCAAAAAAATAATTTCAAAAAAAAATTTCAAAAAAAATTTTCGTTAAAAAAAATTTTCAAAAAAAAAAAATTTCGAAAAAAAATTAAAAAAAAAATCAAAAAAAAAATTTTCAAAGAGAAAAATTGAAAAAAAAAATTTAAAAAAAATTTTTAAAAAAAAATTCACAAAAAAAAAATTTCATAAAAAATTTAAAAAATTTTTCAAAAAAAAAATTGAAAAAAAAAATTAAAAATAAATTTTAAAAAAATTAAAAAAAAATTTTAAAAAAATTTTCAAAAAAAAAATTTCAAAAAAAATTCAAAAAAAAATTGAAAAAAAAAATTTTAAATAAAAAATTAAAAAAAAAAATTTAAAAAAAATTTTCTTAAAAAAAATTTTAAAAAAAATTTTCGAAAAAAATTTCAAAAAAAAATTCAAAAAAAAAATTGAAAAAAAAATTTTCTTAAAAAAATAAAAAAAAAGAATTTATAAAAAAATTTAAAAAAAATTTTCTTAAGAAAAAATAAAAAAAAAATTCAAAAAAAAATTTCAAAAAAAATTTCAAAAAAAAATTCGAAAAAAAAAATTTCAAAAAAAAATTTACAAAAAAAAAATTCAAAAAAAAAATTACAAAAAAAATTTCGAAAAAAAAATTTCAAATAAAAAATTTTCAAAAAAAATTCAAATAAAATTTTAAAAAAAATCGAAAAAAAAATTTAAAAAAAAATTTACAAAAAAAAATTTAAAAAAAATTCACAAAAAAAAAATTAAAAAAAAAATAAAAAAAAAAATTTTAAAAAATCAAAAAAAAAAAATTCAAAAAAAACTTCAAAAAAAATTTCAAAAAAAATTTCGAAAAAAATACAAAAAAAAATCAAAAAAAAATTGAAAAAAAAAATTAAAAAAAAAAATTTCAAAAAAAGTTCGAAAAAAATTTTCGTAAAAAAAAATTTTCGTAAAAAAAGTTACAAAAAAAATTCAAAAAAAAATATAAAAAAAAAATTTCAAAAAAAATTTTAAAAAAAATTTAAAAAAATTTACAAAAAAAAATCAAAAAAAAAATAAAAAAAAGATAAAAAAATTTCGAAAAAAAATTTCAAAAAAAAATTTCAAAAAAAAATTTATAAAAAAATCAGAAAAAATTTTTTAAAAAATTACAAAAAAAATTCGAAAAAAGCAATTTAAAAAAAAAAATTTTGGAAAAAAAATTTTTAAAAAATTTCAAAAAAAAATTTCAAGAGAAAATTTTTCAAAAAAAAAAATTCAAAAAAAAATTGAAAAAAAATTGAAAAAAAAATAAAAAAAAAATTAAAAAAAAAAATTTCAAAAAATTTTTTTAAAAAAATCGAAAAAAAAAAATTTTCGAAAAAATTCGAAAAAAAAAATTACAAAAAAAATTTCGAAAAAAAAATTCAAATAAAAAATTTTCAAAAAAAATTTCGAAAAAAATTACGAAAAAAAAATTAAAAAAAAAATTTCAAAAAAAAATTTCAAAAAATTTTCATAAAAAAAAATTAAAAAAAAAAATTCAAAAAAAATTTCGAAAAATAAATTTCAAATAAAAAATTTTCAAAAAAATTTTTAAAAAAAATCGAAAAAAAAAATTTTCGAAAAAATTCGAAAAAAAAAATTACAAAAAAAATTTCGAAAAAAAATTTCAAATAAAAAATTTTCAAAAAAAATTTCGAAAAAAATTACAAAAAAAAATTTTAAAAAAAGTTTCAAAAAAAAATTAAAAAAAAATTTCTTAAAAAAAAATTTAAAAAAAAAATTCAAAAAAATTTCGAAAAAAAAATTTCAAATAAAAAAATTTCAAAAAAAATTTACAAAAAAAAAATTCAAAAAAAAAATTCACAAAAAAAAACTTCAAAAAAAATTTCAAAAAAAATTTCGAAAAAAATTCAAAAAAAAATTGAAAAAAAAAATTTCAAAAAAAAATTTTAAAAAAAATTTTCGTAAAAAAAAATTTTCGTAAAAAAAAATTTTCAAAAAAAAAAATTTCGAAAAAAATTTTTAAAAAAATACAAAAAAAAATTCAAAAAAAATTGAAAAAAAAATTTTCGTAAAAAAAAAATTTTCAAAAAAAAAAATTTCGAAAAAAATTTAAAAAAAAAATTTCAAAAAATAATTTTTAAAAAAATAAAAAAAAGATTAAAAAAAAATTTCAAAAAAAATTTTCAAAAAAAAATTTATAAAAAATTTTTTTTTTAAAAATAAGAAGAAAAAATCGAAAAAAAAATTTAAAAAATTTTTTTTAAAAAAATTCAAAATAAAATTTCAAAAAAAAATCGGAAAAAAAAATAAATTTCAAAAAAAAATTTTCAAGAGAAAATTTTTCAAAAAAAAAAAATCAAAAAAAAATTCAAAAAAATTGAAAAAAAAAATTAAAAAAAAATTCGGAAAAAAAAATTTCAAAAGAAATTTTTCAAAAAAAATTTAAAAAAAATTGAAAAAAAAATAAAAAAAAAAAAAAAAAAAATTCTTAAAAAAAAATTTCAAAAAAAATTAAAAAAAAAATCGAAAAAAAAAATTTTCGAAAAAATTCGAAAAAAAAAATTTCAAAAAAAAATTTACAAAAAAAAATTTTAAAAAAAATTACAAAAAAAAAATTCTAAAAAAAATTTTCAAAAAAAAACTTTAAAAAATATTTCAAAAAAAATTTCGAAAAAAATTACAAAAAAAAATTTTAAAAAAAATTTCAAAAAAAAATTCGAAAAAAAAAATTTCAAAAAAAAATTTACAAAAAAAAATTCAAAAAAAAATTCAAAAAAAAAATTTCAAAAAAAAAAATTCAAAAAAAATTTTCGTAAAAAAAAATTTTCAAAAAAAAAAATTTCGAAAAAAAATTTTAAAAAAAATCAAAAAAAAATTTTTCAAAGAGAAAAATTGAAAAAAAAAATTAAAAGAAATTGAAAAACAAAATTCACAAAAAAAAAATTCATAAAAAAATTTTAAAAAATTTTCAAAAAAAAAATTGAAAAAAAAAATTTAAAAAAAATCAAAAAAAATTTTTCAAGAGAAAAATTGAAAAAAAAAATTTAAAAAAAAATTCACAGAAAAAATTTCATAAAAAAATTGAAAAAATTTTTCAAAAAAAAAAATTTCAAAAAAAATTTTAAAAAAATTTTCTTTGAAAAAAATTTAAAAAAAAAATTTCGAAAAAAATTTCAAAAAAAAATTCAAAAAAAAATAAAAAAAAAATTTAAAAAAAAATTTTCTTAAAAAAAATTAAAAAAAAAGAATTTATAAAAAAATTTAAAAAAAATTTTCTTAAAAAAAAATAAAAAAAAAATTCCAAAAAAAATTTCAAAAAAAATTCAAAAAAAAATTCGAAAAAAAAAATTTCAAAAAAAATTTACAAAAAAAAAATTCAAAAAAAAAATTACAAAAAAAATTTCGAAAAAAAAAATTTGAAATTTTCAAAAAATAATTCAAAAAAAATTTTAAGAAAAATCGAAAAAAAAATTTCGAAAAAAATTTACAAAAAAAAAATTAAAAAAAAATTTAAAAAAAAAAAAATTTTTTTTTTTAAAAATCAAAAAAAAAATTCAAAAAAAACTTCAAAAAAAATTTCAAAAAAAATTTCGAAAAAAAATTACAAAAAAAAATAAAAAAAAAATACAAAAAAAAATTCAAAAAAAAATTTCAAAAAAAAATTTCAAAAAAAAAATTTCAAAAAAAAGGTCGAAAAAAATTTTCGTAAAAAAAAATTTTCGTAAAAAAAATTACAAAAAAAATTCAAAAAAAAATATAAAAAAAAAATTTCAAAAAAAAAATTTCAAAAAAAATTTTCGTAAAAAAAAATTTTCAAAAAAAAAAATTTCGAAAAAAAATTGAAAAAAAATTTCAAAAAAAAATAAAAAAAAATTTCAAAAAAAAACAAGAAAAAAATTTAAAAAAAAATTTAAAAAAATTTACAAAAAAAATTCAAAAAAAAATTAAAAAAAAGATTAAAAAAAATTTCGAAAAAAAAATTCAAAAAAAAATTTCAAAAAAAAATTTATAAAAAAAAAATCAAAAAAAATATTTAAAAAAATTACAAAAAAAAATCGAAAAAAGCAATTTAAAAAAAAAATTTCAAAAAAAAATTTTCAAGAGAAAATTTTTCAAAAAAAAAATTCAAAAAAAAATTCAAAAAAAATTGAAAAAAAAATAAAAAAAAAAATTTCAAAAAAAATTTTTAAAAAAATTGAAAAAAAAAATTTTCGAAAGAATTCGAAAAAAAAAATTACAAAAAAAATTTCGAAAAAAAATTTCAAATAAAAAATTTTCAAAAAAAAATTCGAAAAAAATTACAAAAAAAAATTTAAAAAAAAATTTTCTTAAAAAAATTCAAAAAAATAATTTCAAAAAAAAATTTCAAAAAAAATTTTCGTTAAAAAAAATTTTCAAAAAAAAAAAATTTCGAAAAAAAATTAAAAAAAAAATCAAAAAAAAAATTTTCAAAGAGAAAAATTGAAAAAAAAAATTTAAAAAAAATTTAAAAAAAAAAATTCACAAAAAAAAAATTTCATAAAAAAATTTTAAAAAAGTTTCAAGAGAAAAATTGAAAAAAAAAATTTAAAAAAAATTTTAAAAAAAATTCACAAAAAAAAATTCATAAAAAAATTTAAAAAATTTTTCAAAAAAAAAATTGAAAAAAAAAATTAAAAATAAATTTTAAAAAAATTTAAAAAAAATTTAAAAAAAATTTTCAAAAAAAAAATTTCAAAAAAAATTCAAAAAAAAATTGAAAAAAAAAATTTTAAAAAAAAATTTAAAAAAAAAATTTAAAAAAAATTTTCTTAAAAAAAATTAAAAAAAAAAATTTTCGAAAAAAATTTCAAAAAAAAATTCAAAAAAAAAAATGAAAAAAAAATTTTCTTAAAAAAATAAAAAAAAAGAATTTATAAAAAAATTTAAAAAAAATTTTCTTAAGAAAAAATAAAAAAAAAATTCAAAAAAAAATTTCAAAAAAAAATTCGAAAAAAAAAATTTCAAAAAAAAATTTACAAAAAAAAAATTCAAAAAAAAATTACAAAAAAAATTTCGAAAAAAAAATTTCAAATAAAAAATTTTCAAAAAAAATTCAAATAAAATTTAAAAAAAAATCGAAAAAAAAATTTAAAAAAAAATTTACAAAAAAAAATTTAAAAAAAATTCACAAAAAAAAAATTAAAAAAAAAATAAAAAAAAAATTTTAAAAAATCAAAAAAAAAATTCAAAAAAAACTTCAAAAAAAATTTCAAAAAAAATTTCGAAAAAAATACAAAAAAAAATCAAAAAAAAATTGAAAAAAAAAATTTAAAAAAAAAATTTCAAAAAAAAGTTCGAAAAAAATTTTCGTAAAAAAAAATTTTCGTAAAAAAAGTTACAAAAAAAATTCAAAAAAAAATATAAAAAAAAAATTTCAAAAAAAATTTTAAAAAAAATTTAAAAAAATTTACAAAAAAAAATCAAAAAAAAAATAAAAAAAAGATTAAAAAAATTTCGAAAAAAAATTTCAAAAAAAAATTTCAAAAAAAAATTTATAAAAAAATCAAAAAAAAATTTTTAAAAAATTACAAAAAAAATTCGAAAAAAGCAATTTAAAAAAAAAATTTTGGAAAAAAAATTTTTAAAAAATTTCAAAAAAAAATTTCAAGAGAAAATTTTTCAAAAAAAAAAAATTCAAAAAAAAATTGAAAAAATTGAAAAAAAAATAAAAAAAAAATTAAAAAAAAAATTTCAAAAAATTTTTTTAAAAAAATCGAAAAAAAAAAATTTTCGAAAAAATTCGAAAAAAAAAATTACAAAAAAAATTTCGAAAAAAAATTTCAAATAAAAAATTTTCAAAAAAAATTTCGAAAAAAATTACGAAAAAAAAATTAAAAAAAAAATTTCAAAAAAAAATTTCAAAAAATTTTCATAAAAAAAAATTTAAAAAAAAAATTCAAAAAAAATTTCGAAAAATAAATTTCAAATAAAAAATTTTCAAAAAAATTTTTTAAAAAAATCGAAAAAAAAAATTTTCGAAAAAATTCGAAAAAAAAAATTACAAAAAAAATTTCGAAAAAAAATTTCAAATAAAAAATTTTCAAAAAAAATTTGGAAAAAAATTACAAAAAAAAATTTTAAAAAAAGTTTCAAAAAAAAATTTAAAAAAAATTTCTTAAAAAAAAATTAAAAAAAAAAATTCAAAAAAATTTCGAAAAAAAAATTTCAAATAAAAAAATTTCAAAAAAAATTTACAAAAAAAAAATTCAAAAAAAAAATTCACAAAAAAAAACTTCAAAAAAAATTTCAAAAAAAATTTCGAAAAAAATTCAAAAAAAAATTTCAAAAAAAAATTTCAAAAAAAAATTTTAAAAAAAATTTTCGTAAAAAAAAATTTTCGTAAAAAAAAATTTTCAAAAAAAAAAATTTCGAAAAAAATTTTTAAAAAAATACAAAAAAAAATTCAAAAAAAATTGAAAAAAAAATTTTCGTAAAAAAAAAATTTTCAAAAAAAAAAATTTCGAAAAAAATTTAAAAAAAAAATTTCAAAAAATAATTTTTAAAAAAATAAAAAAAAGATTAAAAAAAATTTCAAAAAAAATTTTCAAAAAAAAATTTATAAAAAATTTTTTTTTAAAAAAATAAGAAGAAAAAATCGAAAAAAAAATTTAAAAAATTTTTTTTAAAAAAATTCAAAATAAAATTTCAAAAAAAAATCGGAAAAAAAAATAAATTTCAAAAAAAAAATTTCAAGAGAAAATTTTTCAAAAAAAAAAATTCAAAAAATAATTCAAAAAAATTGAAAAAAAAATTAAAAAAAAATTCGGAAAAAAAAATTTCAAAAGAAATTTTTCAAAAAAAATTAAAAAAAAATTGAAAAAAAAAAAAAAAAAAAAAAAAATTCTTAAAAAAAAATTTCAAAAAAAATTAAAAAAAAAATCGAAAAAAAAAATTTTCGAAAAAATTCGAAAAAAAAAATTTCAAAAAAAAATTTACAAAAAAAATTTCAAAAAAAAAAATTACAAAAAAAAAATTCGAAAAAAAATTTCAAATAAAAAATTTTCAAAAAAAATTTCGAAAAAAATTACGAAAAAAAATTTTAAAAAAAATTACAAAAAAAATTTTAAAAAAAATTTAAAAAAAATTTTTAAAAAAAATTCAAAAAAAAAATTTAAAAAAAAATTTAAAAAAAAATTGAAAAAAAAAATTAAAAAAAAAATTCACAAAAAAAAATTTAAAAAAAAATAAAAAAAAAATTTTTAAAAAATCAAAAAAAAAATTCAAAAAAAACTTCAAAAAAAATTTCAAAAAAAATTTCGAAAAAAATTACAAAAAAAATTTAAAAAAAAAATACAAAAAAAAAATCAAAAAAAAATTGAAAAAAAAAATTTAAAAAAAAAAAATTTCAGAAAAAAGTTCGAAAAAAATTTTCGTAAAAAAAAATTTTCGTAAAAAAAATTACAAAAAAAATTCAAAAAAAAATATAAAAAAAAAAATTTCAAAAAAAAATTTTCGAAAAAATTTCAAAAAAAAATTAAAAAAAAAAATTTTAAAAAAAATTTTCTTGAAAAAAACAAAAAAAAAGAATTTATAAAAAAATAAAAAAAAAAATTTCTTAAAAAAAAATTTAAAAAAAATTCAAAAAAATATTTCAAAAAAAATTCGAAAAAAAAATTTCAAAAAAAAATTTACAAAAAAAAAATTCAAAAAAAAAATTACAAAAAAAATTTCGAAAAAAAATTTCAAATAAAAGATTTTCAAAAAAAAAATTCAAATGAAATTTTAAAAAAAATCGAAAAAAAATTTAGAAAAAAATTTACAAAAAAAAAATTAAAAAAAAAAATTCACAAAAAAAAAATTTAAAAAAAAATAAAAAAAAAATTTTTTAAAATAAAAAAACAATTCAAAAAAAATTTTCAAAAAAAAAAATTTCGAAAAAAAATTTAAAAAAAAATTTCAAAAAAAAATTAAAAAAATAAAAAAAAATTTCAAAAAAAAAACAAGAAAAAAATTTAAAAAAAAATTTAAAAAAATTTACAAAAAAAAATTCAAAAAAAATAAAAAAAAAGATTAAAAAAAATTTCGAAAAAAAATTTCAAAAAAAAAAATTACAAAAAAAAATTCGAAAAAAAATTTCAAATAAAAAATTTTCAAAAAAAATTTCGAAAAAAATTACGAAAAAAAATTTTAAAAAAAATTACAAAAAAAATTTTAAAAAAAATTTAAAAAAAATTTTTAAAAAAAATTCAAAAAAAAAATTAAAAAAAAAATTTTAAAAAAAATTGAAAAAAAAAATTAAAAAAAAAAATTCACAAAAAAAAATTTTAAAAAAAATTAAAAAAAAATTTTTAAAAAATCAAAAAAAAAATTCAAAAAAAACTTCAAAAAAAATTTCAAAAAAAATTTCGAAAAAAATTACAAAAAAAATTTAAAAAAAAAATACAAAAAAAAAATCAAAAAAAAATTGAAAAAAAAAATTTAAAAAAAAAAAATTTCAGAAAAAAGTTCGAAAAAAATTTTCGTAAAAAAAAATTTTCGTAAAAAAAATTACAAAAAAAATTCAAAAAAAAATATAAAAAAAAAATTTCAAAAAAAAATTTTCGAAAAAATTTCAAAAAAAAATTAAAAAAAAAAATTAAAAAAAAAATTTTAAAAAAAATTTTCTTGAAAAAAATAAAAAAAAAGAATTTATAAAAAAATTAAAAAAAAATTTCTTAAAAAAAAATTTAAAAAAAATTCAAAAAAATATTTCAAAAAAAATTCGAAAAAAAAATTTCAAAAAAAAATTTACAAAAAAAAAATTCAAAAAAAAAATTACAAAAAAAATTTCGAAAAAAAATTTCAAATAAAAGATTTTCAAAAAAAAAATTCAAATAAAATTTTTAAAAAAATCGAAAAAAAATTTAGAAAAAAATTTACAAAAAAAAAATTAAAAAAAAAATTCACAAAAAAAAAATTTAAAAAAAAATAAAAAAAAATTTTTTTAAAATAAAAAAAAAATTCAAAAAAAATTTTCAAAAAAAAAAATTTCGAAAAAAAATTTAAAAAAAAATTTCAAAAAAAAATTAAAAAAATAAAAAAAAATTTCATAAAAAAAACAAGAAAAAAATTAAAAAAAAAATTTAAAAAAATTTACAAAAAAAAATTCAAAAAAAATAAAAAAAAAGATTAAAAAAAATTTCGAAAAAAAATTTCAAAAAAAAATTTCAAAAAAAAATTTTAAAAAAAAATTCAAAAAAAATTTCGAAAAAAAAATTTCAAATAAAAAAATTTCAAAAAAAATTTACAAAAAAAAATTCAAAAGAAAAATTCACAAAAAAAAACTTCAAAAAAAATTTCAAAAAAAATTTCGAAAAAAAATCAAAAAAAAATTGAAAAAAAAAATTTCAAAAAAAAATTTCAAAAAAAAATTTTCGAAAAAATTTCAAAAAAAAATTAAAAAAAAAAATTAAAAAAAAAATTTTAAAAAAAATTTTCTTGAAAAAAATAAAAAAAAAGAATTTATAAAAAAATTTAAAAAAAAATTTCTTAAAAAAAAATTTAAAAAAAATTCAAAAAAATATTTCAAAAAAAATTCGAAAAAAAAATTTCAAAAAAAAATTTACAAAAAAAAAATTCAAAAAAAAAATTACAAAAAAAATTTCGAAAAAAAATTTCAAATAAAAGATTTTCAAAAAAAAAATTCAAATAAAATTTTTAAAAAAATCGAAAAAAAATTTAGAAAAAAATTTACAAAAAAAAATTAAAAAAAAAATTCACAAAAAAAAAATTTAAAAAAAAATAAAAAAATTTTTTTTTAAAATAAAAAAACAATTCAAAAAAAATTTTCAAAAAAAAAAATTTCGAAAAAAAATTTAAAAAAAAATTTCAAAAAAAAATTAAAAAAATAAAAAAAAATTTCAAAAAAAAAACAAGAAAAAAATTTAAAAAAAAATTTAAAAAAATTTACAAAAAAAAATTCAAAAAAAATAAAAAAAAAGATTAAAAAAAATTTCGAAAAAAAATTTCAAAAAAAAAAATTACAAAAAAAAATTCGAAAAAAAATTTCAAATAAAAAATTTTCAAAAAAAATTCAAAAAAAAAATTTAAAAAAAAATTTAAAAAAAAATTGAAAAAAAAAATTAAAAAAAAAAATTCACAAAAAAAAATTAAAAAAAAAATAAAAAAAAAAAATTCAAAAAAATTTTCGAAAAAAAAAAATTCAAAAAAAATTTCTAAAAAATTTTCGAAAAAAAAAATTTCAAAAAAAAAATTAAAAAAAAAATTTAAAAAAAAATAAAAAAAAAAAATTCAAAAAAATTTTCGAAAAAAAAAAATTCAAAAAAAAAAAATTTCAAAAAAAAAATTAAAAAAAAATTTTAAAAAAAATTGAAAAAAAAAATTCGAAAAAAATTTCGAAAAAAAAATTTCAAAAAAAAAAATTCAAAAAAAATTTCAAAAAAATTTTCGAAAAAAAAAATTTCAAAAAAAAAATTTTCAAAAAAAAAAATTAAAAAAAAATTGAAAAAAAAATTCGAAAAAAAATTTTCAAAAAAAAAATTAAAAAAAAAATTTAAAAAAAAATTTCAAAAAAAAAATTTAAAAAAAAATTTAAAAAAAAATTTTAAAAAAAATTCGAAAAAAAAATTTTAAAAAATTTCAAAAAAAAAAATTTTCGAAAAAAAATTTCAAAAAAAAAAATTAAAAAAAATTTCAAAAAAAATGAAAAAAAAATAAAAAAAAAAATTTTCAAAAAATTTTTTTAAAAAAAATTTAAAAAAGTTTCAAAAAAAAATTTAAAAAAAAAAAATTTAAAAAAAATTTCAAAAAAAAAATTGAAAAAAAAATTTAAAAAAATTTCGAAAAAAAAATTTTAAAAAAAAAATTTCGAAAAAAAAATTTCAAAAAAAAAATTAAATAAAATTTAAAAAAAAAATGAAAAAAAAATTTTCAAAAAATTTAAAAAAAAAAAAAATAAAAAAAAAAATAAAAAAAAAAAATTTAAAAAAAAATTGAAAAAAAAAATTCGAAAAAAATTTCGAAAAAAAAATTTCGAAAAAAAAAATTCAAAAAAAATTTCAAAAAAATTTTCGAAAAAAAAAATTTCAAAAAAAAAATTTTCAAAAAAAATTAAAAAAAAAAAAAAAATTAAAAAAATTGAAAAAAAAAATTTAAAAAAAAAATTTAAAAAAAAAATTTAAAAAAAAATTGAAAAAAAAAATTCGAAAAAAAATTTCGAAAAAAAAATTAAAAAAAAAAAAATCAAAAAAAATTTCAAAAAAAATTCAAAAAAAAAAATTTCAAAAATATTTTCGAAAAAAAAAATTTCAAAAAAAAAAATTCAAAAAAAATTTCTAAAAAATTTTCGAAAAAATTTCAAAAAAAAAATTAAAAAAAAATAATTTTAAAAAAAATTTAAAAAAAATACGAAAAAAAATAAAAAAAACAAAATTTAAAAAAAATAAAAAAAAAATTAAAAAAATTGAAAAAAAAATTAAAAAAAAAAATTTAAAAAAAAATTGAAAAAAAAAATTCGAAAAAAAATTTCGAAAAAAAAATAAAAAAAAAAAAATTCAAAAAAAATTTCAAAAAAAATTCAAAAAAAAAATTCAAAAATATTTTCGAAAAAAAAAATTTCAAAAAAAATTTCTAAAAAATTTTCGAAAAAAAAAATTTCAAAAAAAAAATTAAAAAAAAAATTTAAAAAAAAATAAAAAAAAAAAATTCAAAAAAATTTTCGAAAAAAAAAAATTCAAAAAAAAAAATTTTCAAAAAAAAAATTAAAAAAAAATTTAAAAAAAAATTGAAAAAAAAAATTCGAAAAAAATTTCGAAAAAAAAATTTCAAAAAAAAAAATTCAAAAAAAATTTCAAAAACATTTTCGAAAAAAAAAATTTCAAAAAAAAAATTTTCAAAAAAAAAATTGAAAAAAAATTTTTAAAAAAATTTAAAAAAAAATTTAAAAAAATTTCAAAAAAAAAATTTCAAAAAAAAAAATTAAAAAAAATTTCAAAAAAAAATGAAAAAAAAATTTTCAAAAAATTAAAAAAAAAAAAAAAAAAAAAAATTAAAAAAAAAAATTAAAAAAAAAATTTAAAAAAAAATTGAAAAAAAAAATTCGAAAAAAATTTCGAAAAAAAAATTTCAAAAAAAAAAATTCAAAAAAAATTTCAAAAATATTTTCGAAAAAAAAATTTCAAAAAAAAAATTTCAAAAAAAAAAATTAAATTAAAAAAAAATAAAAAAAAATTTTCGAAAAAAATTTTTAAAAAAATAAAAAAAAAAAATTTAAAAAAAATTGAAAAAAAAAATTTCAAAAAAAAAATTTTAAAAAAAAATTGAAAAAAAAATTCGAAAAAAAATTTTCAAAAAAAAATTTAAAAAAAATTTGAAAAAAAAATTTAAAAAAAAAATTAAAAAAAAATTGAAAAAATAATTCGAAAAAAATTTCGAAAAAAAAATTTCAAAAAAAAAAATTTTTTGAATTTTTTTTTCAAAATAAAAAATTTCAAAAAAAATTTCTAAAAAATTTTCGAAAAAAAAAATTTCAAAAAAAAAATTAAAAAAAAAATTTAAAAAAAAATTGAAAAAAAAAATTCAAAAAAATTTTCGAAAAAAAAAATTGAAAAAAAATTTAAAAAAAAATTGAAAAAAAAATTCGAAAAAAAATTTTCAAAAAAAAAATTTAAAAAAAAAATTTTCAAAAAAATTTTTAAAAAAAATCGAAAAAAAAAATTTTCGAAAAAATTCGAAAAAAAAAATTACAAAAAAAATTTCGAAAAAAAATTTCAAATAAAAAATTTTCAAAAAAAATTTCGAAAAAAATTACAAAAAAAAATTTTAAAAAAAGTTTCAAAAAAAAATTAAAAAAAAAATTCTTAAAAAAAAATTTAAAAAAAAAATTCAAAAAAATTTCGAAAAAAAAATTTCAAATAAAAAAATTTCAAAAAAAATTTACAAAAAAAAAAATCAAAAAAAAAATTCACAAAAAAAAACTTCAAAAAAAATTTCAAAAAAAATTTCGAAAAAAATTCAAAAAAAAATTGAAAAAAAAAATTTCAAAAAAAAATTTTAAAAAAAATTTTCGTAAAAAAAAATTTTCGTAAAAAAAAATTTTCAAAAAAAAAAATTTCGAAAAAAATTTTTAAAAAAATACAAAAAAAAATTCAAAAAAAATTGAAAAAAAAATTTTCGTAAAAAAAAAATTTTCAAAAAAAAAAATTTCGAAAAAAATTTAAAAAAAAAATTTCAAAAAATAATTTTTAAAAAAATAAAAAAAAGATTAAAAAAAATTTCATAAAAAATTTTCAAAAAAAAATTTATAAAAAAATTTTTTTTAAAAAAATAAGAAGAAAAAATCGAAAAAAAAATTTAAAAAATTTTTTTTTAAAAAATTCAAAATAAAATTTCAAAAAAAAATCGGAAAAAAAAATAAATTTCAAAAAAAAATTTTCAAGAGAAAATTTTTCAAAAAAAAAAATTCAAAAAAAAATTCAAAAAAATTGAAAAAAAAAATTAAAAAAAAATTCGGAAAAAAAAATTTCAAAAGAAATTTTTCAAAAAAAATAAAAAAAAAATTGAAAAAAAAATAAAAAAAAAAAAAAAAAATTCTTAAAAAAAAATTTCAAAAAAAATTAAAAAAAAAATCGAAAAAAAAAATTTTCGAAAAAATTCGAAAAAAAAAATTTCAAAAAAAAATTTACAAAAAAAATTTCAAAAAAAAAAATTACAAAAAAAAAATTCGAAAAAAAATTTCAAATAAAAAATTTTCAAAAAAAATTTCGAAAAAAATTACGAAAAAAAATTTTAAAAAAAATTACAAAAAAAATTTTAAAAAAAATTAAAAAAAAATTTTTAAAAAAAATTCAAAAAAAAAATTTAAAAAAAAAATTTAAAAAAAATTAAAAAAAAAATTCACAAAAAAAAATTAAAAAAAAAATAAAAAAAAAATTTTTAAAAAATCAAAAAAAAAATTCAAAAAAAACTTCAAAAAAAATTTCAAAAAAAATTTCGAAAAAAATTACAAAAAAAATTTTAAAAAAAAATACAAAAAAAAAATCAAAAAAAAATTGAAAAAAAAAATTAAAAAAAAAAAAATTTCAGAAAAAAGTTCGAAAAAAATTTTCGTAAAAAAAAATTTTCGTAAAAAAAATTACAAAAAAAATTCAAAAAAAAATATAAAAAAAAAAATTTCAAAAAAAAATTTTCGAAAAAATTTCAAAAAAAAATTAAAAAAAAAAATTTTAAAAAAAATTTTAAAAAAAATTTTCTTGAAAAAAATAAAAAAAAAGAATTTATAAAAAAATTAAAAAAAAAATTTCTTAAAAAAAAATTTTAAAAAAATTCAAAAAAATATTTCAAAAAAAATTCGAAAAAAAAATTTCAAAAAAAAATTTACAAAAAAAAAATTCAAAAAAAAAATTACAAAAAAAATTTCGAAAAAAAATTTCAAATAAAAGATTTTCAAAAAAAAAATTCAAATAAAATTTTAAAAAAAATCGAAAAAAAATTTAGAAAAAAATTTACAAAAAAAAAATTTAAAAAAAAATTCACAAAAAAAAAATTTAAAAAAAAATAAAAAAAATTTTTTTTAAAATAAAAAAACAATTCAAAAAAAATTTTCAAAAAAAAAAAATTCGAAAAAAAATTTAAAAAAAAATTTCAAAAAAAAATTAAAAAAATAAAAAAAAATTTCAAAAAAAAAACAAGAAAAAAATTTAAAAAAAAATTTAAAAAAATTTACAAAAAAAAATTCAAAAAAAATAAAAAAAAAGATTAAAAAAAATTTCGAAAAAAAATTTCGAAAAAAAATTTCAAAAAAAAAAATTACAAAAAAAAATTCGAAAAAAAATTTCAAATAAAAAATTTTCAAAAAAAATTTCGAAAAAAATTACGAAAAAAAATTTTAAAAAAAATTACAAAAAAAATTTTAAAAAAAATTTAAAAAAAATTTTTAAAAAAAATTCAAAAAAAAAATTTAAAAAAAAATTTAAAAAAAAATTGAAAAACAAAATTAAAAAAAAAATTCACAAAAAAAAATTTTAAAAAAAATAAAAAAAAAATTTTTAAAAAATCAAAAAAAAAATTCAAAAAAAACTTCAAAAAAAATTTCAAAAAAAATTTCGAAAAAAATTACAAAAAAAATTTAAAAAAAAAATACAAAAAAAAATCAAAAAAAAATTGAAAAAAAAATTTAAAAAAAAAAATTTCAGAAAAAAGTTCGAAAAAAATTTTCGTAAAAAAAAATTTTCGTAAAAAAAATTACAAAAAAAATTCAAAAAAAAATATAAAAAAAAAAATTTCAAAAAAAAATTTTCGAAAAAATTTCAAAAAAAAATTAAAAAAAAAAATTAAAAAAAAAATTTTAAAAAAAATTTTCTTGAAAAAAATAAAAAAAAAGAATTTATAAAAAAATTAAAAAAAAAATTTCTTAAAAAAAAATTTAAAAAAAATTCAAAAAAATATTTCAAAAAAAATTCGAAAAAAAAATTTCAAAAAAAAATTTACAAAAAAAAAATTCAAAAAAAAAATTACAAAAAAAATTTCGAAAAAAAATTTCAAATAAAAAATTTTCAAAAAAAAATTCGAAAAAAATTACAAAAAAAAATTTAAAAAAAAATTTTCTTAAAAAAATTCAAAAAAATAATTTCAAAAAAAAATTTCAAAAAAAATTTTCGTTAAAAAAAATTTTCAAAAAAAAAAAAATTTCGAAAAAAAATTAAAAAAAAAATCAAAAAAAAAATTTTCAAAGAGAAAAATTGAAAAAAAAAATTTAAAAAAAATTTTAAAAAAAAAATTCACAAAAAAAAAATTTCATAAAAAAATTTTAAAAAAGTTTCAAGAGAAAAATTGAAAAAAAAAATTTAAAAAAAATTTTAAAAAAAATTCACAAAAAAAAATTCATAAAAAAATTTAAAAAATTTTTCAAAAAAAAAATTGAAAAAAAAAATTAAAAATAAATTTTAAAAAAATTTAAAAAAAATTTAAAAAAAATTTTCAAAAAAAAAATTTCAAAAAAAATTCAAAAAAAAATTGAAAAAAAAAATTTTAAAAAAAAATTTAAAAAAAAATTTAAAAAAAATTTTCGAAAAAAATTTCAAAAAAAAATTCAAAAAAAAAATGAAAAAAAAATTTTCTTAAAAAAATAAAAAAAAAGAATTTATAAAAAAATTTAAAAAAAATTTTCTTAAGAAAAAATAAAAAAAAAATTCAAAAAAAAATTTCAAAAAAAAATTCGAAAAAAAAAATTTCAAAAAAAAATTTACAAAAAAAAAATTCAAAAAAAAAATTACAAAAAAAATTTCGAAAAAAAAATTTCAAATAAAAAATTTTCAAAAAAAATTCAAATAAAATTTAAAAAAAAATCGAAAAAAAAATTTAAAAAAAAATTTACAAAAAAAAATTTAAAAAAAATTCACAAAAAAAAATTAAAAAAAAAAATAAAAAAAAAATTTTAAAAAATCAAAAAAAAAATTCAAAAAAAACTTCAAAAAAAATTTCAAAAAAAATTTCGAAAAAAATACAAAAAAAAATCAAAAAAAAATTGAAAAAAAAAATTAAAAAAAAAAATTTCAAAAAAAAGTTCGAAAAAAATTTTCGTAAAAAAAAATTTTCGTAAAAAAAGTTACAAAAAAAATTCAAAAAAAAATATAAAAAAAAAATTTCAAAAAAAATTTTAAAAAAAATTTAAAAAAATTTACAAAAAAAAATCAAAAAAAAAATAAAAAAAAGATTAAAAAAATTTCGAAAAAAAATTTCAAAAAAAAATTTCAAAAAAAAATTTATAAAAAAATCAAAAAAAATTTTTTAAAAAATTACAAAAAAAATTCGAAAAAAGCAATTTAAAAAAAAAAATTTTGGAAAAAAAATTTTTAAAAAATTTAAAAAAAAAATTTCAAGAGAAAATTTTTCAAAAAAAAAAAATTCAAAAAAAAATTGAAAAAAAATTGAAAAAAAAATAAAAAAAAAATTAAAAAAAAAATTTCAAAAAATTTTTTTAAAAAAATCGAAAAAAAAAAATTTTCGAAAAAATTCGAAAAAAAAAATTACAAAAAAAATTTCGAAAAAAAATTTCAAATAAAAAATTTTCAAAAAAAATTTCGAAAAAAATTACGAAAAAAAAATTAAAAAAAAAATTTCAAAAAAAAATTTCAAAAAATTTTCATAAAAAAAAATTTAAAAAAAAAATTCAAAAAAAATTTCGAAAAATAAATTTCAAATAAAAAATTTTCAAAAAAATTTTTTAAAAAAATCGAAAAAAAAAATTTTCGAAAAAATTCGAAAAAAAAAATTACAAAAAAAATTTCGAAAAAAAATTTCAAATAAAAAATTTTCAAAAAAAATTTCGAAAAAAATTACAAAAAAAAATTTTAAAAAAAGTTTCAAAAAAAAATTAAAAAAAAATTTCTTAAAAAAAAATTTAAAAAAAAAATTCAAAAAAATTTCGAAAAAAAAATTTCAAATAAAAAAATTTCAAAAAAAATTTACAAAAAAAAAATTCAAAAAAAAAATTCACAAAAAAAAACTTCAAAAAAAATTTCAAAAAAAATTTCGAAAAAAATTCAAAAAAAAATTGAAAAAAAAAATTTCAAAAAAAAATTTTAAAAAAAATTTTCGTAAAAAAAAATTTTCGTAAAAAAAAATTTTCAAAAAAAAAAATTTCGAAAAAAATTTTTAAAAAAATACAAAAAAAAATTCAAAAAAAATTGAAAAAAAAATTTTCGTAAAAAAAAAATTTTCAAAAAAAAAAATTTCGAAAAAAATTTAAAAAAAAAATTTCAAAAAATAATTTTTAAAAAAATAAAAAAAAGATTAAAAAAAATTTCAAAAAAAATTTTCAAAAAAAAATTTATAAAAAAATTTTTTTTAAAAAAATAAGAAGAAAAAATCGAAAAAAAAATTTAAAAAATTTTTTTTAAAAAAATTCAAAATAAAATTTCAAAAAAAAATCGGAAAAAAAAATAAATTTCAAAAAAAAAATTTCAAGAGAAAATTTTTCAAAAAAAAAAATTCAAAAAAAAATTCAAAAAAATTGAAAAAAAAAATTTAAAAAAAATTCGGAAAAAAAAATTTCAAAAGAAATTTTTCAAAAAAAATTAAAAAAAAATTGAAAAAAAAATAAAAAAAAAAAAAAAAAAAAAATTCTTAAAAAAAAATTTCAAAAAAAATTAAAAAAAAAATCGAAAAAAAAAATTTTCGAAAAAATTCGAAAAAAAAAATTTCAAAAAAAAATTTACAAAAAAAATTTCAAAAAAAAAAATTACAAAAAAAAAATTCGAAAAAAAATTTCAAATAAAAAATTTTCAAAAAAAATTTCGAAAAAAATTACGAAAAAAAATTTTAAAAAAAATTACAAAAAAAATTTTAAAAAAAATTTAAAAAAAATTTTTAAAAAAAATTCAAAAAAAAAATTTAAAAAAAAATTTAAAAAAAAATTGAAAAAAAAAATTAAAAAAAAAATTCACAAAAAAAAATTTAAAAAAAAATAAAAAAAAAATTTTTAAAAAATCAAAAAAAAAATTCAAAAAAAACTTCAAAAAAAATTTCAAAAAAAATTTCGAAAAAAATTACAAAAAAAATTTTAAAAAAAAATACAAAAAAAAAATCAAAAAAAAATTGAAAAAAAAAATTTAAAAAAAAAAAATTTCAGAAAAAAGTTCGAAAAAAATTTTCGTAAAAAAAAATTTTCGTAAAAAAAATTACAAAAAAAATTCAAAAAAAAATATAAAAAAAAAAATTTCAAAAAAAAATTTTCGAAAAAATTTCAAAAAAAAATTAAAAAAAAAAATTAAAAAAAAAATTTTCTTGAAAAAAATAAAAAAAAAGAATTTATAAAAAAATTAAAAAAAAAATTTCTTAAAAAAAAATTTAAAAAAAATTCAAAAAAATATTTCAAAAAAAATTCGAAAAAAAAATTTCAAAAAAAAATTTACAAAAAAAAAATTCAAAAAAAAAATTACAAAAAAAATTTCGAAAAAAAATTTCAAATAAAAGATTTTCAAAAAAAAAATTCAAATAAAATTTAAAAAAAAATCGAAAAAAAATTTAGAAAAAAATTTACAAAAAAAAAATTAAAAAAAAAATTCACAAAAAAAAAATTTAAAAAAAAATAAAAAAAAAATTTTTTAAAATAAAAAAACAATTCAAAAAAAATTTTCAAAAAAAAAAATTTCGAAAAAAAATTTAAAAAAAAATTTCAAAAAAAAATTAAAAAAATAAAAAAAAATTTCAAAAAAAAAACAAGAAAAAAATTTAAAAAAAAATTTAAAAAAATTTACAAAAAAAAATTCAAAAAAAATAAAAAAAAAGATTAAAAAAAATTTCGAAAAAAAATTTCAAAAAAAAAAATTACAAAAAAAAATTCGAAGAAAAATTTCAAATAAAAAATTTTCAAAAAAAATTTCGAAAAAAATTACGAAAAAAAATTTTAAAAAAAATTACAAAAAAAATTTTAAAAAAAATTTAAAAAAAATTTTTAAAAAAAATTCAAAAAAAAAATTAAAAAAAAAATTTTAAAAAAAATTGAAAAAAAAAATTAAAAAAAAAAATCACAAAAAAAAATTTTAAAAAAAATTAAAGAAAAATTTTTAAAAAATCAAAAAAAAAATTCAAAAAAAACTTCAAAAAAAATTTCAAAAAAAATTTCGAAAAAAATTACAAAAAAAATTTAAAAAAAAAATACAAAAAAAAAATCAAAAAAAAATTGAAAAAAAAAATTTAAAAAAAAAAAATTTCAGAAAAAAGTTCGAAAAAAATTTTCGTAAAAAAAAATTTTCGTAAAAAAAATTACAAAAAAAATTCAAAAAAAAATATAAAAAAAAAATTTCAAAAAAAAATTTTCGAAAAAATTTCAAAAAAAAATTAAAAAAAAAATTAAAAAAAAAATTTTAAAAAAAATTTTCTTGAAAAAAATAAAAAAAAAGAATTTATAAAAAAATTAAAAAAAAATTTCTTAAAAAAAAATTTAAAAAAAATTCAAAAAAATATTTCAAAAAAAATTCGAAAAAAAAATTTCAAAAAAAAATTTACAAAAAAAAAATTCAAAAAAAAAATTACAAAAAAAATTTCGAAAAAAAATTTCAAATAAAAGATTTTCAAAAAAAAAATTCAAATAAAATTTTAAAAAAAATCGAAAAAAAATTTAGAAAAAAATTTACAAAAAAAAAATAAAAAAAAAAAATTCACAAAAAAAAATTTTAAAAAAAATAAAAAAAAATTTTTTTAAAATAAAAAAAAAATTCAAAAAAAATTTTCAAAAAAAAAAATTTCGAAAAAAAATTTAAAAAAAAATTTCAAAAAAAAATTAAAAAAATAAAAAAAAATTTCATAAAAAAAACAAGAAAAAAATTAAAAAAAAAATTTAAAAAAATTTACAAAAAAAAATTCAAAAAAAATAAAAAAAAATTTCAAAAAAAATTTCGAAAAAAAAATTTCAAATAAAAAAATTTCAAAAAAAATTTACAAAAAAAATTCAAAAGAAAAATTCACAAAAAAAAACTTCAAAAAAAATTTCAAAAAAAATTTCGAAAAAAAATCAAAAAAAAATTGAAAAAAAAAATTTCAAAAAAAAATTTCAAAAAAAAATTTTCGAAAAAATTTCAAAAAAAAATTAAAAAAAAAATTAAAAAAAAAATTTTAAAAAAAATTTTCTTGAAAAAAATAAAAAAAAAGAATTTATAAAAAAATTTAAAAAAAAATTTCTTAAAAAAAAATTTAAAAAAAATTCAAAAAAATATTTCAAAAAAAATTCGAAAAAAAAATTTCAAAAAAAAATTTACAAAAAAAAAATTCAAAAAAAAAATTACAAAAAAAATTTCGAAAAAAAATTTCAAATAAAAGATTTTCAAAAAAAAAATTCAAATAAAATTTTTAAAAAAATCGAAAAAAAATTTAGAAAAAAATTTACAAAAAAAAAATTAAAAAAAAAATTCACAAAAAAAAAATTTAAAAAAAAATAAAAAATTTTTTTTTAAAAATAAAAAAACAATTCAAAAAAAATTTTCAAAAAAAAAAATTTCGAAAAAAAATTAAAAAAAAAATTTCAAAAAAAAATTAAAAAAATAAAAAAAAATTTCAAAAAAAAAACAAGAAAAAAATTTAAAAAAAAATTTAAAAAAATTTACAAAAAAAAATTCAAAAAAAATAAAAAAAAAGATTAAAAAAAATTTCGAAAAAAAATTTCAAAAAAAAAAATTACAAAAAAAAATTCGAAAAAAAATTTCAAATAAAAAATTTTCAAAAAAAATTTCGAAAAAAATTACGAAAAAAAATTTAAAAAAAAATTACAAAAAAATTTTAAAAAAAATTTAAAAAAAATTTTTAAAAAAAATTCAAAAAAAAAATTTAAAAAAAAATTTAAAAAAAAATTGAAAAAAAAAATTAAAAAAAAAAATTCACAAAAAAAAATTTAAAAAAAAATAAAAAAAAAAAATTCAAAAAAATTTTCGAAAAAAAAAAATTCAAAAAAAATTTCTAAAAAATTTTCGAAAAAAAAAATTTCAAAAAAAAAATTAAAAAAAAAATTTAAAAAAAAATAAAAAAAAAAAATTCAAAAAAATTTTCGAAAAAAAAAAATTCAAAAAAAAAAAATTTCAAAAAAAAAATTAAAAAAAAATTTTAAAAAAAATTGAAAAAAAAAATTCGAAAAAAATTTCGAAAAAAAAATTTCAAAAAAAAAAAATTCAAAAAAAATTTCAAAAAAATTTTCGAAAAAAAAAATTTCAAAAAAAAAATTTTCAAAAAAAAAAATTAAAAAAAAATTGAAAAAAAAATTCGAAAAAAAATTTTCAAAAAAAAAATTAAAAAAAAAATTTAAAAAAAAATTTCAAAAAAAAATTTAAAAAAAAATTTTAAAAAAAATTTAAAAAAAAATTCGAAAAAAAAATTTTAAAAAATTTCAAAAAAAAAAATTTTCGAAAAAAAATTTCAAAAAAAAAAATTAAAAAAAATTTCAAAAAAAATGAAAAAAAAATAAAAAAAAAAATTTTCAAAAAATTTTTTTAAAAAAAATTTAAAAAAGTTTCAAAAAAAAATTTAAAAAAAAAAAATTTAAAAAAAATTTCAAAAAAAAAATTGAAAAAAAAATTTAAAAAAATTTCGAAAAAAAAATTTAAAAAAAAAAATTTCGAAAAAAAAATTTCAAAAAAAAAATTAAATAAAATTTTTAAAAAAAATGAAAAAAAAATTTTCAAAAAATTTAAAAAAAAAAAAAATAAAAAAAAAAATAAAAAAAAAAAATTTAAAAAAAAATTGAAAAAAAAAATTCGAAAAAAATTTCGAAAAAAAAATTTCGAAAAAAAAAATTCAAAAAAAATTTCAAAAAAATTTTCGAAAAAAAAAATTTCAAAAAAAAAATTTTCAAAAAAAATTTAAAAAAAAAAAAAATTAAAAAAATTGAAAAAAAAAATTTAAAAAAAAAATTTAAAAAAAAATTGAAAAAAAAAATTCGAAAAAAAATTTCGAAAAAAAAATTAAAAAAAAAAAATTCAAAAAAAATTTCAAAAAAAATTAAAAAAAAAAAATTTCAAAAATATTTTCGAAAAAAAAAATTTCAAAAAAAAAAATTCAAAAAAAATTTCTAAAAAATTTTCGAAAAAATTTCAAAAAAAAAATTAAAAAAAAATAATTTTAAAAAAAATTTAAAAAAAATACGAAAAAAAATAAAAAAAACAAAATTTAAAAAAAATAAAAAAAAAATTAAAAAAATTGAAAAAAAAATTAAAAAAAAAAATTTAAAAAAAAATTGAAAAAAAAAATTCGAAAAAAAATTTCGAAAAAAAAATAAAAAAAAAAAAAATCAAAAAAAATTTCAAAAAAAATTCAAAAAAAAAATTCAAAAATATTTTCGAAAAAAAAAATTTCAAAAAAAATTTCTAAAAAATTTTCGAAAAAAAAAATTTCAAAAAAAAAATTAAAAAAAAAATTTAAAAAAAAATAAAAAAAAAAAATTCAAAAAAATTTTCGAAAAAAAAAATTCAAAAAAAAAAATTTTCAAAAAAAAAATTAAAAAAAAATTTAAAAAAAAATTGAAAAAAAAAATTCGAAAAAAATTTCGAAAAAAAAATTTCAAAAAAAAAAATTCAAAAAAAATTTCAAAAACATTTTCGAAAAAAAAAATTTCAAAAAAAAAATTTTCAAAAAAAAAATTGAAAAAAAATTTTTAAAAAAATTTAAAAAAAAATTTAAAAAAATTTCAAAAAAAAAAATTTCAAAAAAAAAAATTAAAAAAAATTTCAAAAAAAAAATGAAAAAAAAATTTTCAAAAAATTAAAAAAAAAAAAAAAAAAAAAAATTAAAAAAAAAATTAAAAAAAAAATTTAAAAAAAAATTGAAAAAAAAAATTCGAAAAAAATTTCGAAAAAAAAATTTCAAAAAAAAAATTCAAAAAAAATTTCAAAAATATTTTCGAAAAAAAAATTTCAAAAAAAAAATTTCAAAAAAAAAAATTAAATTAAAAAAAAATAAAAAAAAATTTTCGAAAAAAATTTTTAAAAAAATAAAAAAAAAAAATTTAAAAAAAATTGAAAAAAAAAATTTCAAAAAAAAAATTTTTAAAAAAAATTGAAAAAAAAATTCGAAAAAAAATTTTCAAAAAAAAATTTAAAAAAAATTTGAAAAAAAAATTTAAAAAAAAAATTAAAAAAAAATTTTCTTAAAAAAATTTAAAAAAAAGAATTTATAAAAAAATTTAAAAAAAATTTCGAAAAAAAAATTTCAAATAAAAAATTTTCAAAAAAAATTTTAAAAAAAATCGAAAAAAAAAATTTTCGAAAAAATTCTAAAAATAAATTTCAAAAAAAAATTTACAAAAAAAAATTCAAAAAAAAAAATTAAAAAAAAAAATTCGAAAAAAAATTTCAAATAAAAAATTTTCAAAAAAATTTCGAAAAAAATTACAAAAAAAAATTTTAAAAAAAATTACAAAAAAAAAATTCTAAAAAAAATTTTCAAAAAAAAACTTTAAAAAATATTTCAAAAAAAATTTCGAAAAAAATTACAAAAAAAAATTTTAAAAAAAATTTCAAAAAAAAATTCGAAAAAAAAAATTTCAAAAAAAAAATTTACAAAAAAAAATTCAAAAAAAAATTCAAAAAAAAAATTTCAAAAAAAAAAATTCAAAAAAAATTTTCGTAAAAAAAAATTTTCAAAAAAAAAAATTTCGAAAAAAAATTTTAAAAAAAATCAAAAAAAAATTTTTCAAAGAGAAAAATTGAAAAAAAAAATTTAAAAGAAATTGAAAAACAAAATTCACAAAAAAAAAATTTTAAAAAATTTTCAAAAAAAAAATTGAAAAAAAAAATTTTAAAAAAATCAAAAAAAATTTTTCAAGAGAAAAATTGAAAAAAAAAATTTAAAAAAAATTAAAAAAAAATTCACAGAAAAAATTTCATAAAAAAATTGAAAACATTTTTCAAAAAAAAAAATTTCAAAAAAAATTTTAAAAAAATTTTCTTTGAAAAAAATTTAAAAAAAAAATTTCGAAAAAAATTTCAAAAAAAAATTCAAAAAAAAATTAAAAAAAAATTAAAAAAAAAATTTTCTTAAAAAAAATTAAAAAAAAAGAATGTATAAAAAAATTTAAAAAAAATTTTCTTAAAAAAAAATAGAAAAAAAATTCCAAAAAAAATTTCAAAAAAAATTCAAAAAAAAATTCGAAAAAAAAAATTTCAAAAAAAATTTACAAAAAAAAATTCAAAAAAAAAATTACAAAAAAAATTTCGAAAAAAAAAATTTGAAATTTTCAAAAAATAATTCAAAAAAAATTTTAAGAAAAATCGAAAAAAAAATTTCGAAAAAAATTTACAAAAAAAAAATTAAAAAAAAATTCACAAAAAAAATTTAAAAAAAAAAAAATTTTTTTTTTTAAAAATCAAAAAAAAAATTCAAAAAAAAATATAAAAAAAAAAATTTAAAAAAAAAAATTTCAAAAAAAATTTTCGTAAAAAAAAATTTTCAAAAACAAAAATTTCGAAAAAAAATTGAAAAAAAATTTCAAAAAAAAATAAAAAAAATAAAAAAAAATTTCAAAAAAAAACAAGAAAAAAATTTAAAAAAAAATTTAAAAAAATTTACAAAAAAAATTCAAAAAAAAATTAAAAAAAAGATTAAAAAAAATTTCGAAAAAAAAATTCAAAAAAAAATTTCAAAAAAAAATTTATAAAAAAAAATCAAAAAAAAATATTTAAAAAAATTACAAAAAAAAATCGAAAAAAGCAATTTAAAAAAAAATTTCAAAAAAAAATTTTCAAGAGAAAATTTTTCAAAAAAAAAATTCAAAAAAAAATTCAAAAAAAATTGAAAAAAAAAATAAAAAAAAAAATTTCAAAAAAATTTTTTAAAAAAATTGAAAAAAAAAAATTTTCGAAAGAATTCGAAAAAAAAAATTACAAAAAAAATTTCGAAAAAAAATTTCAAATAAAAAATTTTCAAAAAAAAATTCGAAAAAAATTACAAAAAAAAATTTAAAAAAAAATTTTCTTTAAAAAATTCAAAAAAATAATTTCAAAAAAAAATTTCAAAAAAAATTTTCGTTAAAAAAAATTTTCAAAAAAAAAAATTTCGAAAAAAAATTAAAAAAAAAATCAAAAAAAAAATTTTCAAAGAGAAAAATTGAAAAAAAAAATTTAAAAAAAATTTTAAAAAAAAAATTCACAAAAAAAAAATTTCATAAAAAATTTTTAAAAAAGTTTCAAGAGAAAAATTGAAAAAAAAAATTTAAAAAAAATTTTAAAAAAAATTCACAAAAAAAAATTCATAAAAAAATTTAAAAAATTTTTCAAAAAAAAAATTGAAAAAAAAAATTAAAAATAAATTTTAAAAAAATTAAAAAAAAATTTTAAAAAAATTTTCAAAAAAAAAATTTCAAAAAAAATTCAAAAAAAAATTGAAAAAAAAAAATTTAAAAAAAAATTTAAAAAAAAAATTTAAAAAAAATTTTCTTAAAAAAAATTTAAAAAAAAAATTTTCGAAAAAAATTTCAAAAAAAAATTCAAAAAAAAAAATGAAAAAAAAATTTTCTTAAAAAAATAAAAAAAAAGAATTTATAAAAAAATTTAAAAAAAATTTTCTTAAGAAAAAATAAAAAAAAAATTCAAAAAAAAATTTCAAAAAAAATTTCAAAAAAAAATTCGAAAAAAAAAATTTCAAAAAAAAATTTACAAAAAAAAAATTCAAAAAAAAAATTACAAAAAAAATTTCGAAAAAAAAATTTCAAATAAAAAATTTTCAAAAAAAATTCAAATAAAATTTAAAAAAAAATCGAAAAAAAAATTTAAAAAAAAATTTACAAAAAAAAATTTAAAAAAAATTCACAAAAAAAAAATTAAAAAAAAATAAAAAAAAAAAATTTTAAAAAATCAAAAAAAAAATTCAAAAAAAACTTCAAAAAAAATTTCAAAAAAAATTTCGAAAAAAATACAAAAAAAAATCAAAAAAAAATTGAAAAAAAAAATTAAAAAAAAAAATTTCAAAAAAAAGTTCGAAAAAAATTTTCGTAAAAAAAAATTTTCGTAAAAAAAGTTACAAAAAAAATTCAAAAAAAAATATAAAAAAAAAATTTCAAAAAAAATTTTAAAAAAAATTTAAAAAAATTTACAAAAAAAAATCAAAAAAAAAATAAAAAAAAGATTAAAAAAATTTCGAAAAAAAATTTCAAAAAAAAATTTCAAAAAAAAATTTATAAAAAAATCAGAAAAAATTTTTTAAAAAATTACAAAAAAAATTCGAAAAAAGCAATTTAAAAAAAAAAATTTTGGAAAAAAAATTTTTAAAAAATTTCAAAAAAAAATTTCAAGAGAAAATTTTTCAAAAAAAAAAATTCAAAAAAAAATTGAAAAAAAAATTGAAAAAAAAATAAAAAAAAAATTAAAAAAAAAAATTTCAAAAAATTTTTTTAAAAAAATCGAAAAAAAAAAATTTTCGAAAAAATTCGAAAAAAAAAATTACAAAAAAAATTTCGAAAAAAAATTTCAAATAAAAAATTTTCAAAAAAAATTTCGAAAAAAATTACGAAAAAAAAATTAAAAAAAAAATTTCAAAAAAAAATTTCAAAAAATTTTCATAAAAAAAAATTAAAAAAAAAAATTCAAAAAAAATTTCGAAAAATAAATTTCAAATAAAAAATTTTCAAAAAAATTTTTAAAAAAATCGAAAAAAAAAATTTTCGAAAAAATTCGAAAAAAAAAATTACAAAAAAAATTTCGAAAAAAAATTTCAAATAAAAAATTTTCAAAAAAAATTTCGAAAAAAATTACAAAAAAAAATTTTAAAAAAAGTTTCAAAAAAAATTAAAAAAAAAATTCTTAAAAAAAAATTTAAAAAAAAAATTCAAAAAAATTTCGAAAAAAAAATTTCAAATAAAAAAATTTCAAAAAAAAATTACAAAAAAAAAATTCAAAAAAAAAATTCACAAAAAAAAACTTCAAAAAAAATTTCAAAAAAAATTTCGAAAAAAATTCAAAAAAAAATTGAAAAAAAAAATTTCAAAAAAAAATTTTAAAAAAAATTTTCTTAAAAAAAAATTTTCGTAAAAAAAAATTTTCAAAAAAAAAAATTTCGAAAAAAATTTTTAAAAAAATACAAAAAAAAATTCAAAAAAAATTGAAAAAAAAATTTTCGTAAAAAAAAAATTTTCAAAAAAAAAAATTTCGAAAAAAATTTAAAAAAAAAATTTCAAAAAATAATTTTTAAAAAAATAAAAAAAAGATTAAAAAAAATTTCAAAAAAAATTTTCAAAAAAAAATTTATAAAAAAATTTTTTTTAAAAAAATAAGAAGAAAAAATCGAAAAAAAAATTTAAAAAATTTTTTTTAAAAAAATTCAAAATAAAATTTAAAAAAAAAATCGGAAAAAAAAATAAATTTCAAAAAAAAATTTTCAAGAGAAAATTTTTCAAAAAAAAAAATTCAAAAAAAAATTCAAAAAAATTGAAAAAAAAAATTAAAAAAAAAATCGGAAAAAAAAATTTCAAAAGAAATTTTTCAAAAAAAATTAAAAAAAAATTGAAAAAAAAATAAAAAAAAAAAAAAAAAAAAATTCTTAAAAAAAAATTTCAAAAAAAATTAAAAAAAAAATCGAAAAAAAAAATTTTCGAAAAAATTCGAAAAAAAAAAATTTTAAAAAAATTTCCTTATAAAAAAATTAAAAAAAAAATTTTCGAAAAAAATTTCAAAAAAAAAATTCAAAAAAAAAAATTTCAAAAAAAAATTTACAAAAAAAAATTTTAAAAAAAATTACAAAAAAAAAATTTTAAAAAAAATTTTAAAAAAATTTCCTGATAAAAAAATTAAAAAAAAAATTTTCGAAAAAAATTTCAAAAAAAAAATTCAAAAAAAAAAATTAAAAAAAAAATTTTAAAAAAAATTTTCTTAAAAAAATTTAAAAAAAAGAATTTATAAAAAAATTTAAAAAAAATTTCGAAAAAAAAATTTCAAATAAAAAATTTTCAAAAAAAATTTTAAAAAAAATCGAAAAAAAAAATTTTCGAAAAAATTCTAAAAAAAAATTTCAAAAAAAAATTTACAAAAAAAAATTCAAAAAAAAAAATTAAAAAAAAAAATTCGAAAAAAAATTTCAAATAAAAAATTTTCAAAAAAATTTCGAAAAAAATTACAAAAAAAAATTTTAAAAAAAATTACAAAAAAAAAATTCTAAAAAAAATTTTCAAAAAAAAACTTTAAAAAATATTTCAAAAAAAATTTCGAAAAAAATTACAAAAAAAAATTTTAAAAAAAATTTCAAAAAAAAATTCGAAAAAAAAAATTTCAAAAAAAAAATTTACAAAAAAAAATTCAAAAAAAAATTCAAAAAAAAAATTTCAAAAAAAAAAATTCAAAAAAAATTTTCGTAAAAAAAAATTTTCAAAAAAAAAAATTTCGAAAAAAAATTTTAAAAAAAATCAAAAAAAAATTTTTCAAAGAGAAAAATTGAAAAAAAAAATTTAAAAGAAATTGAAAAACAAAATTCACAAAAAAAAAATTTTAAAAAATTTTCAAAAAAAAAATTGAAAAAAAAAATTTAAAAAAAATCAAAAAAAATTTTTCAAGAGAAAAATTGAAAAAAAAAAATTTAAAAAAAATTTAAAAAAAATTCACAGAAAAAATTTCATAAAAAAATTGAAAACATTTTTCAAAAAAAAAAATTTCAAAAAAAATTTTAAAAAAATTTTCTTTGAAAAAAATTTAAAAAAAAAATTTCGAAAAAAATTTCAAAAAAAAATTCAAAAAAAAATAAAAAAAAAATTAAAAAAAAAATTTTCTTAAAAAAAATTAAAAAAAAAGAATTTATAAAAAAATTTAAAAAAAATTTTCTTAAAAAAAAATAAAAAAAAAATTCCAAAAAAAATTTCAAAAAAAATTCAAAAAAAAATTCGAAAAAAAAAATTTCAAAAAAAATTTACAAAAAAAAATTCAAAAAAAAAATTACAAAAAAAATTTCGAAAAAAAAAATTTGAAATTTTCAAAAAATAATTCAAAAAAAATTTTAAGAAAAATCGAAAAAAAAATTTCGAAAAAAATTTACAAAAAAAAAATTAAAAAAAAATTCACAAAAAAAATTAAAAAAAAAAAAATTTTTTTTTTTTTAAAATCAAAAAAAAAATTCAAAAAAAACTTCAAAAAAAATTTCAAAAAAAATTTCGAAAAAAAATTACAAAAAAAAATAAAAAAAAAATACAAAAAAAAATTCAAAAAAAAATTTCAAAAAAAAATTTCAAAAAAAAAATTTCAAAAAAAAGGTCGAAAAAAATTTTCGTAAAAAAAAATTTTCGTAAAAAAAATTACAAAAAAAATTCAAAAAAAAATATAAAAAAAAAAATTTCAAAAAAAAAATTTCAAAAAAAATTTTCGTTAAAAAAAATTTTCAAAAAAAAAAATTTCGAAAAAAAATTGAAAAAAAATTTCAAAAAAAAATAAAAAAAATAAAAAAAAATTTCAAAAAAAAACAAGAAAAAAATTTAAAAAAAAATTTAAAAAAATTTACAAAAAAAATTCAAAAAAAAATTAAAAAAAAGATTAAAAAAAATTTCGAAAAAAAAATTCAAAAAAAAATTTCAAAAAAAAATTTATAAAAAAAAAATCAAAAAAAATATTTAAAAAAATTACAAAAAAAAATCGAAAAAAGCAATTTAAAAAAAAATTTCAAAAAAAAATTTTCAAGAGAAAATTTTTCAAAAAAAAAATTCAAAAAAAAATTCAAAAAAAATTGAAAAAAAAAATAAAAAAAAAAATTTCAAAAAAATTTTTTAAAAAAATTGAAAAAAAAAAATTTTCGAAAGAATTCGAAAAAAAAAATTACAAAAAAAATTTCGAAAAAAAATTTCAAATAAAAAATTTTCAAAAAAAAATTCGAAAAAAATTACAAAAAAAAATTTAAAAAAAAATTTTCTTAAAAAAATTCAAAAAAATAATTTCAAAAAAAAATTTCAAAAAAAATTTTCGTTAAAAAAAATTTTCAAAAAAAAAAAATTTCGAAAAAAAATTAAAAAAAAAATCAAAAAAAAAATTTTCAAAGAGAAAAATTGAAAAAAAAAATTTAAAAAAAATTTTTAAAAAAAAATTCACAAAAAAAAAATTTCATAAAAAATTTAAAAAATTTTTCAAAAAAAAAATTGAAAAAAAAAATTAAAAATAAATTTTAAAAAAATTAAAAAAAAATTTTAAAAAAATTTTCAAAAAAAAAATTTCAAAAAAAATTCAAAAAAAAATTGAAAAAAAAAATTTTAAATAAAAAATTAAAAAAAAAAATTTAAAAAAAATTTTCTTAAAAAAAATTTTAAAAAAAATTTTCGAAAAAAATTTCAAAAAAAAATTCAAAAAAAAAATTGAAAAAAAAATTTTCTTAAAAAAATAAAAAAAAAGAATTTATAAAAAAATTTAAAAAAAATTTTCTTAAGAAAAAATAAAAAAAAAATTCAAAAAAAAATTTCAAAAAAAATTTCAAAAAAAAATTCGAAAAAAAAAATTTCAAAAAAAAATTTACAAAAAAAAAATTCAAAAAAAAAATTACAAAAAAAATTTCGAAAAAAAAATTTCAAATAAAAAATTTTCAAAAAAAATTCAAATAAAATTTTAAAAAAAATCGAAAAAAAAATTTAAAAAAAAATTTACAAAAAAAAATTTAAAAAAAATTCACAAAAAAAAAATTAAAAAAAAAATAAAAAAAAAAATTTTAAAAAATCAAAAAAAAAAAATTCAAAAAAAACTTCAAAAAAAATTTCAAAAAAAATTTCGAAAAAAATACAAAAAAAAATCAAAAAAAAATTGAAAAAAAAAATTAAAAAAAAAAATTTCAAAAAAAGTTCGAAAAAAATTTTCGTAAAAAAAAATTTTCGTAAAAAAAGTTACAAAAAAAATTCAAAAAAAAATATAAAAAAAAAATTTCAAAAAAAATTTTAAAAAAAATTTAAAAAAATTTACAAAAAAAAATCAAAAAAAAAATAAAAAAAAGATAAAAAAATTTCGAAAAAAAATTTCAAAAAAAAATTTCAAAAAAAAATTTATAAAAAAATCAGAAAAAATTTTTTAAAAAATTACAAAAAAAATTCGAAAAAAGCAATTTAAAAAAAAAAATTTTGGAAAAAAAATTTTTAAAAAATTTCAAAAAAAAATTTCAAGAGAAAATTTTTCAAAAAAAAAAATTCAAAAAAAAATTGAAAAAAAATTGAAAAAAAAATAAAAAAAAAATTAAAAAAAAAAATTTCAAAAAATTTTTTTAAAAAAATCGAAAAAAAAAAATTTTCGAAAAAATTCGAAAAAAAAAATTACAAAAAAAATTTCGAAAAAAAAATTCAAATAAAAAATTTTCAAAAAAAATTTCGAAAAAAATTACGAAAAAAAAATTAAAAAAAAAATTTCAAAAAAAAATTTCAAAAAATTTTCATAAAAAAAAATTAAAAAAAAAAATTCAAAAAAAATTTCGAAAAATAAATTTCAAATAAAAAATTTTCAAAAAAATTTTTAAAAAAAATCGAAAAAAAAAATTTTCGAAAAAATTCGAAAAAAAAAATTACAAAAAAAATTTCGAAAAAAAATTTCAAATAAAAAATTTTCAAAAAAAATTTCGAAAAAAATTACAAAAAAAAATTTTAAAAAAAGTTTCAAAAAAAAATTAAAAAAAAATTTCTTAAAAAAAAATTTAAAAAAAAAATTCAAAAAAATTTCGAAAAAAAAATTTCAAATAAAAAAATTTCAAAAAAAATTTACAAAAAAAAAATTCAAAAAAAAAATTCACAAAAAAAAACTTCAAAAAAAATTTCAAAAAAAATTTCGAAAAAAATTCAAAAAAAAATTGAAAAAAAAAATTTCAAAAAAAAATTTTAAAAAAAATTTTCGTAAAAAAAAATTTTCGTAAAAAAAAATTTTCAAAAAAAAAAATTTCGAAAAAAATTTTTAAAAAAATACAAAAAAAAATTCAAAAAAAATTGAAAAAAAAATTTTCGTAAAAAAAAAATTTTCAAAAAAAAAAATTTCGAAAAAAATTTAAAAAAAAAATTTCAAAAAATAATTTTTAAAAAAATAAAAAAAAGATTAAAAAAAAATTTCAAAAAAAATTTTCAAAAAAAAATTTATAAAAAATTTTTTTTTTAAAAATAAGAAGAAAAAATCGAAAAAAAAATTTAAAAAATTTTTTTTAAAAAAATTCAAAATAAAATTTCAAAAAAAAATCGGAAAAAAAAATAAATTTCAAAAAAAAATTTTCAAGAGAAAATTTTTCAAAAAAAAAAAATCAAAAAAAAATTCAAAAAAATTGAAAAAAAAAATTAAAAAAAAATTCGGAAAAAAAAATTTCAAAAGAAATTTTTCAAAAAAAATTTAAAAAAAATTGAAAAAAAAATAAAAAAAAAAAAAAAAAAAATTCTTAAAAAAAAATTTCAAAAAAAATTAAAAAAAAAATCGAAAAAAAAAATTTTCGAAAAAATTCGAAAAAAAAAATTTCAAAAAAAAATTTACAAAAAAAAATTTTAAAAAAAATTACAAAAAAAAAATTCTAAAAAAAATTTTCAAAAAAAAACTTTAAAAAATATTTCAAAAAAAATTTCGAAAAAAATTACAAAAAAAAATTTTAAAAAAAATTTCAAAAAAAAATTCGAAAAAAAAAATTTCAAAAAAAAATTTACAAAAAAAAATTCAAAAAAAAATTCAAAAAAAAAATTTCAAAAAAAAAAATTCAAAAAAAATTTTCGTAAAAAAAAATTTTCAAAAAAAAAAATTTCGAAAAAAAATTTTAAAAAAAATCAAAAAAAAATTTTTCAAAGAGAAAAATTGAAAAAAAAAATTAAAAGAAATTGAAAAACAAAATTCACAAAAAAAAAATTCATAAAAAAATTTTAAAAAATTTTCAAAAAAAAAATTGAAAAAAAAAATTTAAAAAAAATCAAAAAAAATTTTTCAAGAGAAAAATTGAAAAAAAAAATTTAAAAAAAAATTCACAGAAAAAATTTCATAAAAAAATTGAAAAAATTTTTCAAAAAAAAAAATTTCAAAAAAAATTTTAAAAAAATTTTCTTTGAAAAAAATTTAAAAAAAAAATTTCGAAAAAAATTTCAAAAAAAAATTCAAAAAAAAATAAAAAAAAAATTTAAAAAAAAATTTTCTTAAAAAAAATTAAAAAAAAAGAATTTATAAAAAAATTTAAAAAAAATTTTCTTAAAAAAAAATAAAAAAAAAATTCCAAAAAAAATTTCAAAAAAAATTCAAAAAAAAATTCGAAAAAAAAAATTTCAAAAAAAATTTACAAAAAAAAAATTCAAAAAAAAAATTACAAAAAAAATTTCGAAAAAAAAAATTTGAAATTTTCAAAAAATAATTCAAAAAAAATTTTAAGAAAAATCGAAAAAAAAATTTCGAAAAAAATTTACAAAAAAAAAATTAAAAAAAAATTTAAAAAAAAAAAAATTTTTTTTTTTAAAAATCAAAAAAAAAATTCAAAAAAAACTTCAAAAAAAATTTCAAAAAAAATTTCGAAAAAAAATTACAAAAAAAAATAAAAAAAAAATACAAAAAAAAATTCAAAAAAAAATTTCAAAAAAAAATTTCAAAAAAAAAATTTCAAAAAAAAGGTCGAAAAAAATTTTCGTAAAAAAAAATTTTCGTAAAAAAAATTACAAAAAAAATTCAAAAAAAAATATAAAAAAAAAATTTCAAAAAAAAAATTTCAAAAAAAATTTTCGTAAAAAAAAATTTTCAAAAAAAAAAATTTCGAAAAAAAATTGAAAAAAAATTTCAAAAAAAAATAAAAAAAAATTTCAAAAAAAAACAAGAAAAAAATTTAAAAAAAAATTTAAAAAAATTTACAAAAAAAATTCAAAAAAAAATTAAAAAAAAGATTAAAAAAAATTTCGAAAAAAAAATTCAAAAAAAAATTTCAAAAAAAAATTTATAAAAAAAAAATCAAAAAAAATATTTAAAAAAATTACAAAAAAAAATCGAAAAAAGCAATTTAAAAAAAAAATTTCAAAAAAAAATTTTCAAGAGAAAATTTTTCAAAAAAAAAATTCAAAAAAAAATTCAAAAAAAATTGAAAAAAAAATAAAAAAAAAAATTTCAAAAAAAATTTTTAAAAAAATTGAAAAAAAAAATTTTCGAAAGAATTCGAAAAAAAAAATTACAAAAAAAATTTCGAAAAAAAATTTCAAATAAAAAATTTTCAAAAAAAAATTCGAAAAAAATTACAAAAAAAAATTTAAAAAAAAATTTTCTTAAAAAAATTCAAAAAAATAATTTCAAAAAAAAATTTCAAAAAAAATTTTCGTTAAAAAAAATTTTCAAAAAAAAAAAATTTCGAAAAAAAATTAAAAAAAAAATCAAAAAAAAAATTTTCAAAGAGAAAAATTGAAAAAAAAAATTTAAAAAAAATTTAAAAAAAAAAATTCACAAAAAAAAAATTTCATAAAAAAATTTTAAAAAAGTTTCAAGAGAAAAATTGAAAAAAAAAATTTAAAAAAAATTTTAAAAAAAATTCACAAAAAAAAATTCATAAAAAAATTTAAAAAATTTTTCAAAAAAAAAATTGAAAAAAAAAATTAAAAATAAATTTTAAAAAAATTTAAAAAAAATTTAAAAAAAATTTTCAAAAAAAAAATTTCAAAAAAAATTCAAAAAAAAATTGAAAAAAAAAATTTTAAAAAAAAATTTAAAAAAAAAATTTAAAAAAAATTTTCTTAAAAAAAATTAAAAAAAAAAATTTTCGAAAAAAATTTCAAAAAAAAATTCAAAAAAAAAAATGAAAAAAAAATTTTCTTAAAAAAATAAAAAAAAAGAATTTATAAAAAAATTTAAAAAAAATTTTCTTAAGAAAAAATAAAAAAAAAATTCAAAAAAAAATTTCAAAAAAAAATTCGAAAAAAAAAATTTCAAAAAAAAATTTACAAAAAAAAAATTCAAAAAAAAATTACAAAAAAAATTTCGAAAAAAAAATTTCAAATAAAAAATTTTCAAAAAAAATTCAAATAAAATTTAAAAAAAAATCGAAAAAAAAATTTAAAAAAAAATTTACAAAAAAAAATTTAAAAAAAATTCACAAAAAAAAAATTAAAAAAAAAATAAAAAAAAAATTTTAAAAAATCAAAAAAAAAATTCAAAAAAAACTTCAAAAAAAATTTCAAAAAAAATTTCGAAAAAAATACAAAAAAAAATCAAAAAAAAATTGAAAAAAAAAATTTAAAAAAAAAATTTCAAAAAAAAGTTCGAAAAAAATTTTCGTAAAAAAAAATTTTCGTAAAAAAAGTTACAAAAAAAATTCAAAAAAAAATATAAAAAAAAAATTTCAAAAAAAATTTTAAAAAAAATTTAAAAAAATTTACAAAAAAAAATCAAAAAAAAAATAAAAAAAAGATTAAAAAAATTTCGAAAAAAAATTTCAAAAAAAAATTTCAAAAAAAAATTTATAAAAAAATCAAAAAAAAATTTTTAAAAAATTACAAAAAAAATTCGAAAAAAGCAATTTAAAAAAAAAATTTTGGAAAAAAAATTTTTAAAAAATTTCAAAAAAAAATTTCAAGAGAAAATTTTTCAAAAAAAAAAAATTCAAAAAAAAATTGAAAAAATTGAAAAAAAAATAAAAAAAAAATTAAAAAAAAAATTTCAAAAAATTTTTTTAAAAAAATCGAAAAAAAAAAATTTTCGAAAAAATTCGAAAAAAAAAATTACAAAAAAAATTTCGAAAAAAAATTTCAAATAAAAAATTTTCAAAAAAAATTTCGAAAAAAATTACGAAAAAAAAATTAAAAAAAAAATTTCAAAAAAAAATTTCAAAAAATTTTCATAAAAAAAAATTTAAAAAAAAAATTCAAAAAAAATTTCGAAAAATAAATTTCAAATAAAAAATTTTCAAAAAAATTTTTTAAAAAAATCGAAAAAAAAAATTTTCGAAAAAATTCGAAAAAAAAAATTACAAAAAAAATTTCGAAAAAAAATTTCAAATAAAAAATTTTCAAAAAAAATTTGGAAAAAAATTACAAAAAAAAATTTTAAAAAAAGTTTCAAAAAAAAATTTAAAAAAAATTTCTTAAAAAAAAATTAAAAAAAAAAATTCAAAAAAATTTCGAAAAAAAAATTTCAAATAAAAAAATTTCAAAAAAAATTTACAAAAAAAAAATTCAAAAAAAAAATTCACAAAAAAAAACTTCAAAAAAAATTTCAAAAAAAATTTCGAAAAAAATTCAAAAAAAAATTTCAAAAAAAAATTTCAAAAAAAAATTTTAAAAAAAATTTTCGTAAAAAAAAATTTTCGTAAAAAAAAATTTTCAAAAAAAAAAATTTCGAAAAAAATTTTTAAAAAAATACAAAAAAAAATTCAAAAAAAATTGAAAAAAAAATTTTCGTAAAAAAAAAATTTTCAAAAAAAAAAATTTCGAAAAAAATTTAAAAAAAAAATTTCAAAAAATAATTTTTAAAAAAATAAAAAAAAGATTAAAAAAAATTTCAAAAAAAATTTTCAAAAAAAAATTTATAAAAAATTTTTTTTTAAAAAAATAAGAAGAAAAAATCGAAAAAAAAATTTAAAAAATTTTTTTTAAAAAAATTCAAAATAAAATTTCAAAAAAAAATCGAAAAAAAAAATAAATTTCAAAAAAAAAATTTCAAGAGAAAATTTTTCAAAAAAAAAAATTCAAAAAATAATTCAAAAAAATTGAAAAAAAAATTAAAAAAAAATTCGGAAAAAAAAATTTCAAAAGAAATTTTTCAAAAAAAATTAAAAAAAAATTGAAAAAAAAAAAAAAAAAAAAAAAAAAAAAAATTCTTAAAAAAAAATTTCAAAAAAAATTAAAAAAAAAATCGAAAAAAAAAATTTTCGAAAAAATTCGAAAAAAAAAATTTCAAAAAAAAATTTACAAAAAAAATTTCAAAAAAAAAAATTACAAAAAAAAAATTCGAAAAAAAATTTCAAATAAAAAATTTTCAAAAAAAATTTCGAAAAAAATTACGAAAAAAAATTTTAAAAAAAATTACAAAAAAAATTTTAAAAAAAATTTAAAAAAAATTTTTAAAAAAAATTCAAAAAAAAAATTTAAAAAAAAATTTAAAAAAAAATTGAAAAAAAAAATTAAAAAAAAAATTCACAAAAAAAAATTTAAAAAAAAATAAAAAAAAAATTTTTAAAAAATCAAAAAAAAAATTCAAAAAAAACTTCAAAAAAAATTTCAAAAAAAATTTCGAAAAAAATTACAAAAAAAATTTAAAAAAAAAATACAAAAAAAAAATCAAAAAAAAATTGAAAAAAAAAATTTAAAAAAAAAAAATTTCAGAAAAAAGTTCGAAAAAAATTTTCGTAAAAAAAAATTTTCGTAAAAAAAATTACAAAAAAAATTCAAAAAAAAATATAAAAAAAAAAATTTCAAAAAAAAATTTTCGAAAAAATTTCAAAAAAAAATTAAAAAAAAAAATTTTAAAAAAAATTTTCTTGAAAAAAACAAAAAAAAAGAATTTATAAAAAAATAAAAAAAAAAATTTCTTAAAAAAAAATTTAAAAAAAATTCAAAAAAATATTTCAAAAAAAATTCGAAAAAAAAATTTCAAAAAAAAATTTACAAAAAAAAAATTCAAAAAAAAAATTACAAAAAAAATTTCGAAAAAAAATTTCAAATAAAAGATTTTCAAAAAAAAAATTCAAATGAAATTTTAAAAAAAATCGAAAAAAAATTTAGAAAAAAATTTACAAAAAAAAAATTAAAAAAAAAAATTCACAAAAAAAAAATTTAAAAAAAAATAAAAAAAAAATTTTTTAAAATAAAAAAACAATTCAAAAAAAATTTTCAAAAAAAAAAATTTCGAAAAAAAATTTAAAAAAAAATTTCAAAAAAAAATTAAAAAAATAAAAAAAAATTTCAAAAAAAAAACAAGAAAAAAATTTAAAAAAAAATTTAAAAAAATTTACAAAAAAAAATTCAAAAAAAATAAAAAAAAAGATTAAAAAAAATTTCGAAAAAAAATTTCAAAAAAAAAAATTACAAAAAAAAATTCGAAAAAAAATTTCAAATAAAAAATTTTCAAAAAAAATTTCGAAAAAAATTACGAAAAAAAATTTTAAAAAAAATTACAAAAAAAATTTTAAAAAAAATTTAAAAAAAATTTTTAAAAAAAATTCAAAAAAAAAATTAAAAAAAAAATTTTAAAAAAAATTGAAAAAAAAAATTAAAAAAAAAAATTCACAAAAAAAAATTTTAAAAAAAATTAAAAAAAAATTTTTAAAAAATCAAAAAAAAAATTCAAAAAAAACTTCAAAAAAAATTTCAAAAAAAATTTCGAAAAAAATTACAAAAAAAATTTAAAAAAAAAATACAAAAAAAAAATCAAAAAAAAATTGAAAAAAAAAATTTAAAAAAAAAAAATTTCAGAAAAAAGTTCGAAAAAAATTTTCGTAAAAAAAAATTTTCGTAAAAAAAATTACAAAAAAAATTCAAAAAAAAATATAAAAAAAAAATTTCAAAAAAAAATTTTCGAAAAAATTTCAAAAAAAAATTAAAAAAAAAAATTAAAAAAAAAATTTTAAAAAAAATTTTCTTGAAAAAAATAAAAAAAAAGAATTTATAAAAAAATTAAAAAAAAATTTCTTAAAAAAAAATTTAAAAAAAATTCAAAAAAATATTTCAAAAAAAATTCGAAAAAAAAATTTCAAAAAAAAATTTACAAAAAAAAAATTCAAAAAAAAAATTACAAAAAAAATTTCGAAAAAAAATTTCAAATAAAAGATTTTCAAAAAAAAAATTCAAATAAAATTTTAAAAAAAATCGAAAAAAAATTTAGAAAAAAATTTACAAAAAAAAAATTAAAAAAAAAATTCACAAAAAAAAAATTTAAAAAAAAATAAAAAAAAATTTTTTTAAAATAAAAAAAAAATTCAAAAAAAATTTTCAAAAAAAAAAATTTCGAAAAAAAATTTAAAAAAAAATTTCAAAAAAAAATTAAAAAAATAAAAAAAAATTTCATAAAAAAAACAAGAAAAAAATTAAAAAAAAAATTTAAAAAAATTTACAAAAAAAAATTCAAAAAAAATAAAAAAAAAGATTAAAAAAAATTTCAAAAAAAAATTTCAAAAAAAAATTTCAAAAAAAAATTTTAAAAAAAAATTCAAAAAAAATTTCGAAAAAAAAATTTCAAATAAAAAAATTTCAAAAAAAATTTACAAAAAAAAATTCAAAAGAAAAATTCACAAAAAAAAACTTCAAAAAAAATTTCAAAAAAAATTTCGAAAAAAAATCAAAAAAAAATTGAAAAAAAAAATTTCAAAAAAAAATTTCAAAAAAAAATTTTCGAAAAAATTTCAAAAAAAAATTAAAAAAAAAAATTAAAAAAAAAATTTTAAAAAAAATTTTCTTGAAAAAAATAAAAAAAAAGAATTTATAAAAAAATTTAAAAAAAAATTTCTTAAAAAAAAATTTAAAAAAAATTCAAAAAAATATTTCAAAAAAAATTCGAAAAAAAAATTTCAAAAAAAAATTTACAAAAAAAAAATTCAAAAAAAAAATTACAAAAAAAATTTCGAAAAAAAATTTCAAATAAAAGATTTTCAAAAAAAAAATTCAAATAAAATTTTTAAAAAAATCGAAAAAAAATTTAGAAAAAAATTTACAAAAAAAAATTAAAAAAAAAATTCACAAAAAAAAAATTTAAAAAAAAATAAAAAAATTTTTTTTTAAAATAAAAAAACAATTCAAAAAAAATTTTCAAAAAAAAAAATTTCGAAAAAAAATTTAAAAAAAAATTTCAAAAAAAAATTAAAAAAATAAAAAAAAATTTCAAAAAAAAAACAAGAAAAAAATTTAAAAAAAAATTTAAAAAAATTTACAAAAAAAAATTCAAAAAAAATAAAAAAAAAGATTAAAAAAAATTTCGAAAAAAAATTTCAAAAAAAAAAATTACAAAAAAAAATTCGAAAAAAAATTTCAAATAAAAAATTTTCAAAAAAAATTCAAAAAAAAAATTTAAAAAAAAATTTAAAAAAAAATTGAAAAAAAAAATTAAAAAAAAAAATTCACAAAAAAAAATTAAAAAAAAAAAAAAAAAAAAAAATTCAAAAAAATTTTCGAAAAAAAAAAATTCAAAAAAAATTTCTAAAAAATTTTCGAAAAAAAAAATTTCAAAAAAAAAATTAAAAAAAAAATTTAAAAAAAAATAAAAAAAAAAAATTCAAAAAAATTTTCGAAAAAAAAAAATTCAAAAAAAAAAAATTTCAAAAAAAAAATTAAAAAAAAATTTTAAAAAAAATTGAAAAAAAAAATTCGAAAAAAATTTCGAAAAAAAAATTTCAAAAAAAAAAATTCAAAAAAAATTTCAAAAAAATTTTCGAAAAAAAAAATTTCAAAAAAAAAATTTTCAAAAAAAAAAATTAAAAAAAAATTGAAAAAAAAATTCGAAAAAAAATTTTCAAAAAAAAAATTAAAAAAAAAATTTAAAAAAAAATTTCAAAAAAAAAATTTAAAAAAAAATTTAAAAAAAAATTTTAAAAAAAATTCGAAAAAAAAATTTTAAAAAATTTCAAAAAAAAAAATTTTCGAAAAAAAATTTCAAAAAAAAAAATTAAAAAAAATTTCAAAAAAAATGAAAAAAAAATAAAAAAAAAAATTTTCAAAAAATTTTTTTAAAAAAAATTTAAAAAAGTTTCAAAAAAAAATTTAAAAAAAAAAAATTTAAAAAAAATTTCAAAAAAAAAATTGAAAAAAAAATTTAAAAAAATTTCGAAAAAAAAATTTTAAAAAAAAAATTTCGAAAAAAAAATTTCAAAAAAAAAATTAAATAAAATTTAAAAAAAAAATGAAAAAAAAATTTTCAAAAAATTTAAAAAAAAAAAAAATAAAAAAAAAAATAAAAAAAAAAAATTTAAAAAAAAATTGAAAAAAAAAATTCGAAAAAAATTTCGAAAAAAAAATTTCGAAAAAAAAAATTCAAAAAAAATTTCAAAAAAATTTTCGAAAAAAAAAATTTCAAAAAAAAAATTTTCAAAAAAAATTTAAAAAAAAAAAAAAATTAAAAAAATTGAAAAAAAAAATTTAAAAAAAAAATTTAAAAAAAAAATTTAAAAAAAAATTGAAAAAAAAAATTCGAAAAAAAATTTCGAAAAAAAAATTAAAAAAAAAAAAATCAAAAAAAATTTCAAAAAAAATTCAAAAAAAAAAATTTCAAAAATATTTTCGAAAAAAAAAATTTCAAAAAAAAAAATTCAAAAAAAATTTCTAAAAAATTTTCGAAAAAATTTCAAAAAAAAAATTAAAAAAAAATAATTTTAAAAAAAATTTAAAAAAAATACGAAAAAAAATAAAAAAAACAAAATTTAAAAAAAATAAAAAAAAAATTAAAAAAATTGAAAAAAAAATTAAAAAAAAAAATTTAAAAAAAAATTGAAAAAAAAAATTCGAAAAAAAATTTCGAAAAAAAAATAAAAAAAAAAAAATTCAAAAAAAATTTCAAAAAAAATTCAAAAAAAAAATTCAAAAATATTTTCGAAAAAAAAAATTTCAAAAAAAATTTCTAAAAAATTTTCGAAAAAAAAAATTTCAAAAAAAAAATTAAAAAAAAAATTTAAAAAAAAATAAAAAAAAAAAATTCAAAAAAATTTTCGAAAAAAAAAAATTCAAAAAAAAAAATTTTCAAAAAAAAAATTAAAAAAAAATTTAAAAAAAAATTGAAAAAAAAAATTCGAAAAAAATTTCGAAAAAAAAATTTCAAAAAAAAAAATTCAAAAAAAATTTCAAAAACATTTTCGAAAAAAAAAATTTCAAAAAAAAAATTTTCAAAAAAAAAATTGAAAAAAAATTTTTAAAAAAATTTAAAAAAAAATTTAAAAAAATTTCAAAAAAAAAATTTCAAAAAAAAAAATTAAAAAAAATTTCAAAAAAAAATGAAAAAAAAATTTTCAAAAAATTAAAAAAAAAAAAAAAAAAAAAAATTAAAAAAAAAAATTAAAAAAAAAATTTAAAAAAAAATTGAAAAAAAAAATTCGAAAAAAATTTCGAAAAAAAAATTTCAAAAAAAAAAATTCAAAAAAAATTTCAAAAATATTTTCGAAAAAAAAATTTCAAAAAAAAAATTTCAAAAAAAAAAATTAAATTAAAAAAAAATAAAAAAAAATTTTCGAAAAAAATTTTTAAAAAAATAAAAAAAAAAAATTTAAAAAAAATTGAAAAAAAAAATTTCAAAAAAAAAATTTTAAAAAAAAATTGAAAAAAAAATTCGAAAAAAAATTTTCAAAAAAAAATTTAAAAAAAATTTGAAAAAAAAATTTAAAAAAAAAATTAAAAAAAAATTGAAAAAATAATTCGAAAAAAATTTCGAAAAAAAAATTTCAAAAAAAAAAATTTTTTGAATTTTTTTTTCAAAATAAAAAATTTCAAAAAAAATTTCTAAAAAATTTTCGAAAAAAAAAATTTCAAAAAAAAAATTAAAAAAAAAATTTAAAAAAAAATTGAAAAAAAAAATTCAAAAAAATTTTCGAAAAAAAAAATTGAAAAAAAATTTAAAAAAAAATTGAAAAAAAAATTCGAAAAAAAATTTTCAAAAAAAAAATTTAAAAAAAAAATTTTCAAAAAAATTTTTAAAAAAAATCGAAAAAAAAAATTTTCGAAAAAATTCGAAAAAAAAAATTACAAAAAAAATTTCGAAAAAAAATTTCAAATAAAAAATTTTCAAAAAAAATTTCGAAAAAAATTACAAAAAAAAATTTTAAAAAAAGTTTCAAAAAAAAATTAAAAAAAAAATTCTTAAAAAAAAATTTAAAAAAAAAATTCAAAAAAATTTCGAAAAAAAAATTTCAAATAAAAAAATTTCAAAAAAAATTTACAAAAAAAAAAATCAAAAAAAAAATTCACAAAAAAAAACTTCAAAAAAAATTTCAAAAAAAATTTCGAAAAAAATTCAAAAAAAAATTGAAAAAAAAAATTTCAAAAAAAAATTTTAAAAAAAATTTTCGTAAAAAAAAATTTTCGTAAAAAAAAATTTTCAAAAAAAAAAATTTCGAAAAAAATTTTTAAAAAAATACAAAAAAAAATTCAAAAAAAATTGAAAAAAAAATTTTCGTAAAAAAAAAATTTTCAAAAAAAAAAATTTCGAAAAAAATTTAAAAAAAAAATTTCAAAAAATAATTTTTAAAAAAATAAAAAAAAGATTAAAAAAAATTTCATAAAAAATTTTCAAAAAAAAATTTATAAAAAAATTTTTTTTAAAAAAATAAGAAGAAAAAATCGAAAAAAAAATTTAAAAAATTTTTTTTTAAAAAATTCAAAATAAAATTTCAAAAAAAAATCGGAAAAAAAAATAAATTTCAAAAAAAAATTTTCAAGAGAAAATTTTTCAAAAAAAAAAATTCAAAAAAAAATTCAAAAAAATTGAAAAAAAAAATTAAAAAAAAATTCGGAAAAAAAAATTTCAAAAGAAATTTTTCAAAAAAAATAAAAAAAAAATTGAAAAAAAAATAAAAAAAAAAAAAAAAAATTCTTAAAAAAAAATTTCAAAAAAAATTAAAAAAAAAATCGAAAAAAAAAATTTTCGAAAAAATTCGAAAAAAAAAATTTCAAAAAAAAATTTACAAAAAAAATTTCAAAAAAAAAAATTACAAAAAAAAAATTCGAAAAAAAATTTCAAATAAAAAATTTTCAAAAAAAATTTCGAAAAAAATTACGAAAAAAAATTTTAAAAAAAATTACAAAAAAAATTTTAAAAAAAATTTTAAAAAAATTTTTAAAAAAAATTCAAAAAAAAAATTTAAAAAAAAAATTTAAAAAAAATTAAAAAAAAAATTCACAAAAAAAAATTAAAAAAAAAATAAAAAAAAAATTTTTAAAAAATCAAAAAAAAAATTCAAAAAAAACTTCAAAAAAAATTTCAAAAAAAATTTCGAAAAAAATTACAAAAAAAATTTTAAAAAAAAATACAAAAAAAAAATCAAAAAAAAATTGAAAAAAAAAATTAAAAAAAAAAAAATTTCAGAAAAAAGTTCGAAAAAAATTTTCGTAAAAAAAAATTTTCGTAAAAAAAATTACAAAAAAAATTCAAAAAAAAATATAAAAAAAAAAATTTCAAAAAAAAATTTTCGAAAAAATTTCAAAAAAAAATTAAAAAAAAAAATTTTAAAAAAAATTTTAAAAAAAATTTTCTTGAAAAAAATAAAAAAAAAGAATTTATAAAAAAATTAAAAAAAAAATTTCTTAAAAAAAAATTTTAAAAAAATTCAAAAAAATATTTCAAAAAAAATTCGAAAAAAAAATTTCAAAAAAAAATTTACAAAAAAAAAATTCAAAAAAAAAATTACAAAAAAAATTTCGAAAAAAAATTTCAAATAAAAGATTTTCAAAAAAAAAATTCAAATAAAATTTTAAAAAAAATCGAAAAAAAATTTAGAAAAAAATTTACAAAAAAAAAATTTAAAAAAAAATTCACAAAAAAAAAATTTAAAAAAAAATAAAAAAAATTTTTTTTAAAATAAAAAAACAATTCAAAAAAAATTTTCAAAAAAAAAAAATTCGAAAAAAAATTTAAAAAAAAATTTCAAAAAAAAATTAAAAAAATAAAAAAAAATTTCAAAAAAAAAACAAGAAAAAAATTTAAAAAAAAATTTAAAAAAATTTACAAAAAAAAATTCAAAAAAAATAAAAAAAAAGATTAAAAAAAATTTCGAAAAAAAATTTCGAAAAAAAATTTCAAAAAAAAAAATTACAAAAAAAAATTCGAAAAAAAATTTCAAATAAAAAATTTTCAAAAAAAATTTCGAAAAAAATTACGAAAAAAAATTTTAAAAAAAATTACAAAAAAAATTTTAAAAAAAATTTAAAAAAAATTTTTAAAAAAAATTCAAAAAAAAAATTTAAAAAAAAATTTAAAAAAAAATTGAAAAACAAAATTAAAAAAAAAATTCACAAAAAAAAATTTTAAAAAAAATTAAAAAAAAATTTTTAAAAAATCAAAAAAAAAATTCAAAAAAAACTTCAAAAAAAATTTCAAAAAAAATTTCGAAAAAAATTACAAAAAAAATTTAAAAAAAAAATACAAAAAAAAATCAAAAAAAAATTGAAAAAAAAAATTTAAAAAAAAAAATTTCAGAAAAAAGTTCGAAAAAAATTTTCGTAAAAAAAAATTTTCGTAAAAAAAATTACAAAAAAAATTCAAAAAAAAATATAAAAAAAAAAATTTCAAAAAAAAATTTTCGAAAAAATTTCAAAAAAAAATTTAAAAAAAAAATTAAAAAAAAAATTTTAAAAAAAATTTTCTTGAAAAAAATAAAAAAAAAGAATTTATAAAAAAATTAAAAAAAAAATTTCTTAAAAAAAAATTTAAAAAAAATTCAAAAAAATATTTCAAAAAAAATTCGAAAAAAAAATTTCAAAAAAAAATTTACAAAAAAAAAATTCAAAAAAAAAATTACAAAAAAAATTTCGAAAAAAAATTTCAAATAAAAAATTTTCAAAAAAAAATTCGAAAAAAATTACAAAAAAAAATTTAAAAAAAAATTTTCTTAAAAAAATTCAAAAAAATAATTTCAAAAAAAAATTTCAAAAAAAATTTTCGTTAAAAAAAATTTTCAAAAAAAAAAAAATTTCGAAAAAAAATTAAAAAAAAAATCAAAAAAAAAATTTTCAAAGAGAAAAATTGAAAAAAAAAATTTAAAAAAAATTTAAAAAAAAAAATTCACAAAAAAAAAATTTCATAAAAAAATTTTAAAAAAGTTTCAAGAGAAAAATTGAAAAAAAAAATTTAAAAAAAATTTTAAAAAAAATTCACAAAAAAAAAATCCTAAAAAAATTTAAAAAATTTTTCAAAAAAAAAATTGAAAAAAAAAATTAAAAATAAATTTTAAAAAAATTTAAAAAAAATTTAAAAAAAATTTTCAAAAAAAAAATTTCAAAAAAAATTCAAAAAAAAATTGAAAAAAAAAATTTTAAAAAAAAATTTAAAAAAAAATTTAAAAAAAATTTTCGAAAAAAATTTCAAAAAAAAATTCAAAAAAAAAATGAAAAAAAAATTTTCTTAAAAAAATAAAAAAAAAGAATTTATAAAAAAATTTAAAAAAAATTTTCTTAAGAAAAAATAAAAAAAAAATTCAAAAAAAAATTTCAAAAAAAAATTCGAAAAAAAAAATTTCAAAAAAAAATTTACAAAAAAAAAATTCAAAAAAAAAATTACAAAAAAAATTTCGAAAAAAAAATTTCAAATAAAAAATTTTCAAAAAAAATTCAAATAAAATTTAAAAAAAAATCGAAAAAAAAATTTAAAAAAAAATTTACAAAAAAAAATTTAAAAAAAATTCACAAAAAAAAATTAAAAAAAAAAATAAAAAAAAAATTTTAAAAAATCAAAAAAAAAATTCAAAAAAAACTTCAAAAAAAATTTCAAAAAAAATTTCGAAAAAAATACAAAAAAAAATCAAAAAAAAATTGAAAAAAAAAATTAAAAAAAAAAATTTCAAAAAAAAGTTCGAAAAAAATTTTCGTAAAAAAAAATTTTCGTAAAAAAAGTTACAAAAAAAATTCAAAAAAAAATATAAAAAAAAAATTTCAAAAAAAATTTTAAAAAAAATTTAAAAAAATTTACAAAAAAAAATCAAAAAAAAAATAAAAAAAAGATTAAAAAAATTTCGAAAAAAAATTTCAAAAAAAAATTTCAAAAAAAAATTTATAAAAAAATCAAAAAAAATTTTTTAAAAAATTACAAAAAAAATTCGAAAAAAGCAATTTAAAAAAAAAAATTTTGGAAAAAAAATTTTTAAAAAATTTAAAAAAAAAATTTCAAGAGAAAATTTTTCAAAAAAAAAAAATTCAAAAAAAAATTGAAAAAAAATTGAAAAAAAAATAAAAAAAAAATTAAAAAAAAAATTTCAAAAAATTTTTTTAAAAAAATCGAAAAAAAAAAATTTTCGAAAAAATTCGAAAAAAAAAATTACAAAAAAAATTTCGAAAAAAAATTTCAAATAAAAAATTTTCAAAAAAAATTTCGAAAAAAATTACGAAAAAAAAATTAAAAAAAAAATTTCAAAAAAAAATTTCAAAAAATTTTCATAAAAAAAAATTTAAAAAAAAAATTCAAAAAAAATTTCGAAAAATAAATTTCAAATAAAAAATTTTCAAAAAAATTTTTTAAAAAAATCGAAAAAAAAAATTTTCGAAAAAATTCGAAAAAAAAAATTACAAAAAAAATTTCGAAAAAAAATTTCAAATAAAAAATTTTCAAAAAAAATTTCGAAAAAAATTACAAAAAAAAATTTTAAAAAAAGTTTCAAAAAAAAATTAAAAAAAAATTTCTTAAAAAAAAATTTAAAAAAAAAATTCAAAAAAATTTCGAAAAAAAAATTTCAAATAAAAAAATTTCAAAAAAAATTTACAAAAAAAAAATTCAAAAAAAAAATTCACAAAAAAAAACTTCAAAAAAAATTTCAAAAAAAATTTCGAAAAAAATTCAAAAAAAAATTGAAAAAAAAAATTTCAAAAAAAAATTTTAAAAAAAATTTTCGTAAAAAAAAATTTTCGTAAAAAAAAATTTTCAAAAAAAAAAATTTCGAAAAAAATTTTTAAAAAAATACAAAAAAAAATTCAAAAAAAATTGAAAAAAAAATTTTCAAAAAAAAAAATTTCGAAAAAAATTTAAAAAAAAAATTTCAAAAAATAATTTTTAAAAAAATAAAAAAAAGATTAAAAAAAATTTCAAAAAAAATTTTCAAAAAAAAATTTATAAAAAAATTTTTTTTAAAAAAATAAGAAGAAAAAATCGAAAAAAAAATTTAAAAAATTTTTTTTAAAAAAATTCAAAATAAAATTTCAAAAAAAAATCGGAAAAAAAAATAAATTTCAAAAAAAAAATTTCAAGAGAAAATTTTTCAAAAAAAAAAATTCAAAAAAAAATTCAAAAAAATTGAAAAAAAAAATTTAAAAAAAATTCGGAAAAAAAAATTTCAAAAGAAATTTTTCAAAAAAAATTAAAAAAAAATTGAAAAAAAAATAAAAAAAAAAAAAAAAAAAAAATTCTTAAAAAAAAATTTCAAAAAAAATTAAAAAAAAAATCGAAAAAAAAAATTTTCGAAAAAATTCGAAAAAAAAAATTTCAAAAAAAAATTTACAAAAAAAATTTCAAAAAAAAAAATTACAAAAAAAAAATTCGAAAAAAAATTTCAAATAAAAAATTTTCAAAAAAAATTTCGAAAAAAATTACGAAAAAAAATTTTAAAAAAAATTACAAAAAAAATTTTAAAAAAAATTTAAAAAAAATTTTTAAAAAAAATTCAAAAAAAAAATTTAAAAAAAAATTTAAAAAAAAATTGAAAAAAAAAATTAAAAAAAAAATTCACAAAAAAAAATTTAAAAAAAAATAAAAAAAAAATTTTTAAAAAATCAAAAAAAAAATTCAAAAAAAACTTCAAAAAAAATTTCAAAAAAAATTTCGAAAAAAATTACAAAAAAAATTTTAAAAAAAAATACAAAAAAAAAATCAAAAAAAAATTGAAAAAAAAAATTTAAAAAAAAAAAATTTCAGAAAAAAGTTCGAAAAAAATTTTCGTAAAAAAAAATTTTCGTAAAAAAAATTACAAAAAAAATTCAAAAAAAAATATAAAAAAAAAAATTTCAAAAAAAAATTTTCGAAAAAATTTCAAAAAAAAATTAAAAAAAAAAATTAAAAAAAAAATTTTCTTGAAAAAAATAAAAAAAAAGAATTTATAAAAAAATTAAAAAAAAAATTTCTTAAAAAAAAATTTAAAAAAAATTCAAAAAAATATTTCAAAAAAAATTCGAAAAAAAAATTTCAAAAAAAAATTTACAAAAAAAAAATTCAAAAAAAAAATTACAAAAAAAATTTCGAAAAAAAATTTCAAATAAAAGATTTTCAAAAAAAAAATTCAAATAAAATTTAAAAAAAAATCGAAAAAAAATTTAGAAAAAAATTTACAAAAAAAAAATTAAAAAAAAAATTCACAAAAAAAAAATTTAAAAAAAAATAAAAAAAAAATTTTTTAAAATAAAAAAACAATTCAAAAAAAATTTTCAAAAAAAAAAATTTCGAAAAAAAATTTAAAAAAAAATTTCAAAAAAAAATTAAAAAAATAAAAAAAAATTTCAAAAAAAAAACAAGAAAAAAATTTAAAAAAAAATTTAAAAAAATTTACAAAAAAAAATTCAAAAAAAATAAAAAAAAAGATTAAAAAAAATTTCGAAAAAAAATTTCAAAAAAAAAAATTACAAAAAAAAATTCGAAGAAAAATTTCAAATAAAAAATTTTCAAAAAAAATTTCGAAAAAAATTACGAAAAAAAATTTTAAAAAAAATTACAAAAAAAATTTTAAAAAAAATTTAAAAAAAATTTTTAAAAAAAATTCAAAAAAAAAATTAAAAAAAAAATTTTAAAAAAAATTGAAAAAAAAAATTAAAAAAAAAAATCACAAAAAAAAATTTTAAAAAAAATTAAAGAAAAATTTTTAAAAAATCAAAAAAAAAATTCAAAAAAAACTTCAAAAAAAATTTCAAAAAAAATTTCGAAAAAAATTACAAAAAAAATTTAAAAAAAAAATACAAAAAAAAAATCAAAAAAAAATTGAAAAAAAAAATTTAAAAAAAAAAAATTTCAGAAAAAAGTTCGAAAAAAATTTTCGTAAAAAAAAATTTTCGTAAAAAAAATTACAAAAAAAATTCAAAAAAAAATATAAAAAAAAAATTTCAAAAAAAAATTTTCGAAAAAATTTCAAAAAAAAATTAAAAAAAAAATTAAAAAAAAAATTTTAAAAAAAATTTTCTTGAAAAAAATAAAAAAAAAGAATTTATAAAAAAATTTAAAAAAAATTTCTTAAAAAAAAATTTAAAAAAAATTCAAAAAAATATTTCAAAAAAAATTCGAAAAAAAAATTTCAAAAAAAAATTTACAAAAAAAAAATTCAAAAAAAAAATTACAAAAAAAATTTCGAAAAAAAATTTCAAATAAAAGATTTTCAAAAAAAAAATTCAAATAAAATTTTAAAAAAAATCGAAAAAAAATTTAGAAAAAAATTTACAAAAAAAAAATAAAAAAAAAAAATTCACAAAAAAAAATTTTAAAAAAAATAAAAAAAAATTTTTTTAAAATAAAAAAAAAATTCAAAAAAAATTTTCAAAAAAAAAAATTTCGAAAAAAAATTTAAAAAAAAATTTCAAAAAAAAATTAAAAAAATAAAAAAAAATTTCATAAAAAAAACAAGAAAAAAATTAAAAAAAAAATTTAAAAAAATTTACAAAAAAAAATTCAAAAAAAATAAAAAAAAATTTCAAAAAAAATTTCGAAAAAAAAATTTCAAATAAAAAAATTTCAAAAAAAATTTACAAAAAAAATTCAAAAGAAAAATTCACAAAAAAAAACTTCAAAAAAAATTTCAAAAAAAATTTCGAAAAAAAATCAAAAAAAAATTGAAAAAAAAAATTTCAAAAAAAAATTTCAAAAAAAAATTTTCGAAAAAATTTCAAAAAAAAATTAAAAAAAAAATTAAAAAAAAAATTTTAAAAAAAATTTTCTTGAAAAAAATAAAAAAAAAGAATTTATAAAAAAATTTAAAAAAAAATTTCTTAAAAAAAAATTTAAAAAAAATTCAAAAAAATATTTCAAAAAAAATTCGAAAAAAAAATTTCAAAAAAAAATTTACAAAAAAAAAATTCAAAAAAAAAATTACAAAAAAAATTTCGAAAAAAAATTTCAAATAAAAGATTTTCAAAAAAAAAATTCAAATAAAATTTTTAAAAAAATCGAAAAAAAATTTAGAAAAAAATTTACAAAAAAAAAATTAAAAAAAAAATTCACAAAAAAAAAATTTAAAAAAAAATAAAAAAATTTTTTTTAAAAATAAAAAAACAATTCAAAAAAAATTTTCAAAAAAAAAAATTTCGAAAAAAAATTAAAAAAAAAATTTCAAAAAAAAATTAAAAAAATAAAAAAAAATTTCAAAAAAAAAACAAGAAAAAAATTTAAAAAAAAATTTAAAAAAATTTACAAAAAAAAATTCAAAAAAAATAAAAAAAAAGATTAAAAAAAATTTCGAAAAAAAATTTCAAAAAAAAAAATTACAAAAAAAAATTCGAAAAAAAATTTCAAATAAAAAATTTTCAAAAAAAATTTCGAAAAAAATTACGAAAAAAAATTTAAAAAAAAATTACAAAAAAATTTTAAAAAAAATTAAAAAAAAATTTTTAAAAAAAATTCAAAAAAAAAATTTAAAAAAAAATTTAAAAAAAAATTGAAAAAAAAAATTAAAAAAAAAAATTCACAAAAAAAAATTTAAAAAAAAATAAAAAAAAAAAATTCAAAAAAATTTTCGAAAAAAAAAAATTCAAAAAAAATTTCTAAAAAATTTTCGAAAAAAAAAATTTCAAAAAAAAAATTAAAAAAAAAATTTAAAAAAAAATAAAAAAAAAAAATTCAAAAAAATTTTCGAAAAAAAAAAATTCAAAAAAAAAAAATTTCAAAAAAAAAATTAAAAAAAAATTTAAAAAAAAATTGAAAAAAAAAATTCGAAAAAAATTTCGAAAAAAAAATTTCAAAAAAAAAAAATTCAAAAAAAATTTCAAAAAAATTTTCGAAAAAAAAAATTTCAAAAAAAAAATTTTCAAAAAAAAAAATTAAAAAAAAATTGAAAAAAAAATTCGAAAAAAAATTTTCAAAAAAAAAATTAAAAAAAAAATTTAAAAAAAAATTTCAAAAAAAAATTTAAAAAAAAATTTTAAAAAAAATTTAAAAAAAAATTCGAAAAAAAAATTTTAAAAAATTTCAAAAAAAAAAATTTTCGAAAAAAAATTTCAAAAAAAAAAATTAAAAAAAATTTCAAAAAAAATGAAAAAAAAATAAAAAAAAAAATTTTCAAAAAATTTTTTTAAAAAAAATTTAAAAAAGTTTCAAAAAAAAATTTAAAAAAAAAAAATTTAAAAAAAATTTCAAAAAAAAAATTGAAAAAAAAATTTAAAAAAATTTCGAAAAAAAAATTTAAAAAAAAAAATTTCGAAAAAAAAATTTCAAAAAAAAAATTAAATAAAATTTTTAAAAAAAATGAAAAAAAAATTTTCAAAAAATTTAAAAAAAAAAAAAATAAAAAAAAAAATAAAAAAAAAAAATTTAAAAAAAAATTGAAAAAAAAAATTCGAAAAAAATTTCGAAAAAAAAATTTCGAAAAAAAAAATTCAAAAAAAATTTCAAAAAAATTTTCGAAAAAAAAAATTTCAAAAAAAAAATTTTCAAAAAAAATTTAAAAAAAAAAAAAATTAAAAAAATTGAAAAAAAAAATTTAAAAAAAAAATTTAAAAAAAAATTGAAAAAAAAAATTCGAAAAAAAATTTCGAAAAAAAAATAAAAAAAAAAAAATTCAAAAAAAATTTCAAAAAAAATTAAAAAAAAAAAATTTCAAAAATATTTTCGAAAAAAAAAATTTCAAAAAAAAAAATTCAAAAAAAATTTCTAAAAAATTTTCGAAAAAATTTCAAAAAAAAAATTAAAAAAAAATAATTTTAAAAAAAATTTAAAAAAAATACGAAAAAAAATAAAAAAAACAAAATTTAAAAAAAATAAAAAAAAAATTAAAAAAATTGAAAAAAAAATTAAAAAAAAAAATTTAAAAAAAAATTGAAAAAAAAAATTCGAAAAAAAATTTCGAAAAAAAAATAAAAAAAAAAAAAATCAAAAAAAATTTCAAAAAAAATTCAAAAAAAAAATTCAAAAATATTTTCGAAAAAAAAAATTTCAAAAAAAATTTCTAAAAAATTTTCGAAAAAAAAAATTTCAAAAAAAAAATTAAAAAAAAAATTTAAAAAAAAATAAAAAAAAAAAATTCAAAAAAATTTTCGAAAAAAAAAATTCAAAAAAAAAAATTTTCAAAAAAAAAATTAAAAAAAAATTTAAAAAAAAATTGAAAAAAAAAATTCGAAAAAAATTTCGAAAAAAAAATTTCAAAAAAAAAAATTCAAAAAAAATTTCAAAAACATTTTCGAAAAAAAAAATTTCAAAAAAAAAATTTTCAAAAAAAAAATTGAAAAAAAATTTTTAAAAAAATTTAAAAAAAAATTTAAAAAAATTTCAAAAAAAAAAATTTCAAAAAAAAAAATTAAAAAAAATTTCAAAAAAAAAATGAAAAAAAAATTTTCAAAAAATTAAAAAAAAAAAAAAAAAAAAAAATTAAAAAAAAAATTAAAAAAAAAATTTAAAAAAAAATTGAAAAAAAAAATTCGAAAAAAATTTCGAAAAAAAAATTTCAAAAAAAAAATTCAAAAAAAATTTCAAAAATATTTTCGAAAAAAAAATTTCAAAAAAAAAATTTCAAAAAAAAAAATTAAATTAAAAAAAAATAAAAAAAAATTTTCGAAAAAAATTTTTAAAAAAATAAAAAAAAAAAATTTAAAAAAAATTGAAAAAAAAAATTTCAAAAAAAAAATTTTTAAAAAAAATTGAAAAAAAAATTCGAAAAAAAATTTTCAAAAAAAAATTTAAAAAAAATTTGAAAAAAAAATTTAAAAAAAAAATTAAAAAAAAATTGAAAAAATAATTCGAAAAAAATTTCGAAAAAAAAATTTCAAAAAAAAAAATTTTTTGAATTTTTTTTTCAAAATAAAAAATTTCAAAAAAAATTTCTAAAAAATTTTCGAAAAAAAAAATTTCAAAAAAAAAATTAAAAAAAAAAATTTAAAAAAAAATTGAAAAAAAAAATTCAAAAAAATTTTCGAAAAAAAAAATTGAAAAAAAATTTAAAAAAAAATTGAAAAAAAAATTCGAAAAAAAATTTTCAAAAAAAAAATTTAAAAAAAAAATTTTCAAAAAAATTTTTAAAAAAAATCGAAAAAAAAAATTTTCGAAAAAATTCGAAAAAAAAAATTACAAAAAAAATTTCGAAAAAAAATTTCAAATAAAAAATTTTCAAAAAAAATTTCGAAAAAAATTACAAAAAAAATTTAAAAAAAAAATACAAAAAAAAAATCAAAAAAAAATTGAAAAAAAAAATTAAAAAAAAAAAAATTTCAGAAAAAAGTTCGAAAAAAATTTTCGTAAAAAAAAATTTTCGTAAAAAAAATTACAAAAAAAATTCAAAAAAAAATATAAAAAAAAAAATTTCAAAAAAAAATTTTCGAAAAAATTTCAAAAAAAAATTAAAAAAAAAAATTTTAAAAAAAATTTTAAAAAAAATTTTCTTGAAAAAAATAAAAAAAAAGAATTTATAAAAAAATTAAAAAAAAAATTTCTTAAAAAAAAATTTTAAAAAAATTCAAAAAAATATTTCAAAAAAAATTCGAAAAAAAAATTTCAAAAAAAAATTTACAAAAAAAAAATTCAAAAAAAAAATTACAAAAAAAATTTCGAAAAAAAATTTCAAATAAAAGATTTTCAAAAAAAAAATTCAAATAAAATTTTTAAAAAAATCGAAAAAAAATTTAGAAAAAAATTTACAAAAAAAAAATTAAAAAAAAAAATTCACAAAAAAAAAATTTAAAAAAAAATAAAAAAAAATTTTTTAAAATAAAAAAACAATTCAAAAAAAATTTTCAAAAAAAAAAATTTCGAAAAAAAAACAAGAAAAAAATTTTAAAAAAAATTTAAAAAAATTTACAAAAAAAAATTCAAAAAAAATAAAAAAAAAGATTAAAAAAAATTTCGAAAAAAAATTTCAAAAAAAAAAATTACAAAAAAAAATTCGAAAAAAAATTTCAAATAAAAAATTTTCAAAAAAAATTTCGAAAAAAATTACGAAAAAAAATTTTAAAAAAAATTACAAAAAAAATTTTAAAAAAAATTTAAAAAAAATTTTTAAAAAAAATTCAAAAAAAAATTTAAAAAAAAATTTAAAAAAAAATTGAAAAAAAAAATTAAAAAAAAAATTCACAAAAAAAAATTTTAAAAAAAATTAAAAAAAAATTTTTAAAAAATCAAAAAAAAAATTCAAAAAAAACTTCAAAAAAAATTTCAAAAAAAATTTCGAAAAAAATTACAAAAAAAATTAAAAAAAAAAATACAAAAAAAAAATCAAAAAAAAATTGAAAAAAAAAATTAAAAAAAAAAAATTTCAGAAAAAAGTTCGAAAAAAATTTTCGTAAAAAAAAATTTTCGTAAAAAAAATTACAAAAAAAATTCAAAAAAAAATATAAAAAAAAAAATTTCAAAAAAAAATTTTCGAAAAAATTTCAAAAAAAAATTAAAAAAAAAAATTAAAAAAAAAATTTTAAAAAAAATTTTCTTGAAAAAAATAAAAAAAAAGAATTTATAAAAAAATTAAAAAAAAAATTTCTTAAAAAAAAATTTAAAAAAAAATCAAAAAAATATTTCAAAAAAAATTCGAAAAAAAAATTTCAAAAAAAAATTTACAAAAAAAAAATTCAAAAAAAAAATTACAAAAAAAATTTCGAAAAAAAATTTCAATTAAAAGATTTTCAAAAAAAAAATTCAAATAAAATTTTAAAAAAAATCGAAAAAAAATTTAGAAAAAAATTTACAAAAAAAAAATTAAAAAAAAAATTCACAAAAAAAAAATTTAAAAAAAAATTAAAAAAAAATTTTTTAAAATAAAAAAAAAATTCAAAAAAAATTTTCAAAAAAAAAAATTTCGAAAAAAAATTTAAAAAAAAATTTCAAAAAAAAATTAAAAAAATAAAAAAAAATTTCATAAAAAAAACAAGAAAAAAATTTAAAAAAAAATTTAAAAAAATTTACAAAAAAAAATTCAAAAAAAATAAAAAAAAAGATTAAAAAAAATTTCGAAAAAAAATTTCAAAAAAAAATTTCAAAAAAAAATTTTAAAAAAAAAATTTAAAAAAAATTTAAAAAAAATTCACAGAAAAAATTTCATAAAAAAATTGAAAAAATTTTTCAAAAAAAAAAATTTCAAAAAAAATTTTAAAAAAATTTTCTTTGAAAAAAATTTAAAAAAAAAATTTCGAAAAAAATTTCAAAAAAAAATTCAAAAAAAAATAAAAAAAAAATTTAAAAAAAAATTTTCTTAAAAAAAATTAAAAAAAAAGAATTTATAAAAAAATTTAAAAAAAATTTTCTTAAAAAAAAATAAAAAAAAAATTCCAAAAAAAATTTCAAAAAAAATTCAAAAAAAAATTCGAAAAAAAAAATTTCAAAAAAAATTTACAAAAAAAAAATTCAAAAAAAAAATTACAAAAAAAATTTCGAAAAAAAAAATTTGAAATTTTCAAAAAATAATTCAAAAAAAATTTTAAGAAAAATCGAAAAAAAAATTTCGAAAAAAATTTACAAAAAAAAAATTAAAAAAAAATTCACAAAAAAAATTAAAAAAAAAAAAAAATTTTTTTTTTAAAAATCAAAAAAAAAATTCAAAAAAAACTTCAAAAAAAATTTCAAAAAAAAATTCGAAAAAAAATTACAAAAAAAAATAAAAAAAAAATACAAAAAAAAATTCAAAAAAAAATTTCAAAAAAAAATTTCAAAAAAAAAATTTCAAAAAAAAGTTCGAAAAAAATTTTCGTAAAAAAAAACTTTCGTAAAAAAAATTACAAAAAAAATTCAAAAAAAAAATATAAAAAAAAAAATTTCAAAAAAAAAATTTCAAAAAAAATTTTCGTAAAAAAAAATTTTCAAAAAAAAAAATTTCGAAAAAAAATTGAAAAAAAATTTCAAAAAAAAATAAAAAAAATAAAAAAAAATTTCAAAAAAAAACAAGAAAAAAATTTAAAAAAAAATTTAAAAAAAATTTACAAAAAAAATTCAAAAAAAAATTAAAAAAAAAAAAAAAAAAAAATTTAAAAAAAATCGAAAAAAAAAATTTCAAAAAAAAATTTACAAAAAAAATTTCAAAAAAAATAAAAAATAAAAATCGAAAAAAAAAATTTTCGAAAAAATTCGAAAAAAAAATTTCAAAAAAAAATTTACAAAAAAAAATTCAAAAAAAAAATTACAAAAAAAATGTCGAAAAAAAATTTCAAATAAAAAATTTTCAAAAAAAATTTCGAAAAAAATTTCGAAAAAAAAATTTCAAATAAAAAATTTTCAAAAAAAATTTTAAAAAAATCGAAAAAAAAAATTTCGAAAAAATTCGAAAAAAAAATTTCAAAAAAAATTTACAAAAAAAAAATTAAAAATAAAAAAAAAAATTCGAAAAAAAATTTCAAATAAAAAATTTTCAAAAAAATTTCGAAAAAAATTACATAAAAAAATTTTAAAAAAAATTACAAAAAAAAATTTCGAAAAAAAATTTTCAAAAAAAAACTTTAAAAAATATTTCAAAAAAATTTCGAAAAAAATTACAAAAAAAAATTTTTTAAAAAAATTTCAAAAAAAAAATTCGAAAAAAAAAAATTTCAAAAAAAAATTCGAAAAAAAAAATTTCAAAAAAAAATTTACACAAAAAATTCAAAAAAAAAATTAAAAAAAAAAATTTCAAAAAAAAAATTTCAAAAAAAATTTTCGTAAAAAAAAATTTTCAAAAAAAAAAAAATTCGAAAAAAAATTTTAAAAAAAATCAAAAAAAAATTTTTCAAAGAGAAAAATTGAAAAAAAAATTTAAAAAAATTTTAAAAAAAAATTCACAAAAAAAAAATTCATAAAAAAATTTTAAAAAATTTTCAAAAAAAAAATTAAAAAAAAAATTTTTAAAAAAAATCAAAAAAAATTTTTCAAGAGAAAAATTGAAAAAAAAAAATTTAAAAAAAATTAAAAAAAAAATCACAAAAAAAATTTCATAAAAAAATTGAAAAAATTTTTCAAGAGAAAAATTGAAAAAAAAAATTTAAAAAAAATTAAAAAAAAATTCACAGAAAAAATTTCATAAAAAAATTGAAAAAATTTTTCAAAAAAAAAAATTTCAAAAAAAATTTTAAAAAAATTTTCTTTGAAAAAAATTTTAAAAAAAAAATTTCGAAAAAAATTTCAAAAAAAAAATCAAAAAAAAATAAAAAAAAAATTAAAAAAAAAAATTTCTTAAAAAAAATTTAAAAAAAAGAATTTATAAAAAAATTTTAAAAAAATTTTCTTAAAAAAAAATAAAAAAAAAATTCCAAAAAAAATTTCAAAAAAAATTCAAAAAAAAATTGGAAAAAAAAAATTTCAAATAAAATTTACAAAAAAAAAATTCAAAAAAAAAATTACAAAAAAAATTTCGAAAAAAAAAATTTGAAATTTTCAAAAAATAATTCAAAAAAAATTTTAAGAAAAATCGAAAAAAAAATTTCGAAAAAAATTTACAAAAAAAAAATTAAAAAAAAATTCACAAAAAAAATTTTAAAAAAAATAAAAATTTTTTTTTTAAAAAATCAAAAAAAAAATTCAAAAAAAACTTCAAAAAAAATTTCAAAAAAAATTTCGAAAAAAAATTACAAAAAAAAATAAAAAAAAAATACAAAAAAAAATTCAAAAAAAAATTTCAAAAAAAAATTTCAAAAAAAAAATTTCAAAAAAAAGTTCGAAAAAAATTTTCGTAAAAAAAAATTTTCGTAAAAAAAAATTACAAAAAAAATTCAAAAAAAAATATAAAAAAAAAAATTTCAAAAAAAAAATTTCAAAAAAAATTTTCGTAAAAAAAAATTTTCAAAAAAAAAAATTTCGAAAAAAAATTGAAAAAAAATTTCAAAAAAAAATAAAAAAAATAAAAAAAAATTTCAAAAAAAAAGAAAAAAATTAAAAAAAAAATTTAAAAAAATTTACAAAAAAAATTCAAAAAAAAATTAAAAAAAAGATTAAAAAAAATTTCGAAAAAAAAATTCAAAAAAAAATTTCAAAAAAAAATTTATAAAAAAAAAATCAAAAAAAATATTTAAAAAAATTACAAAAAAAAATCGAAAAAAGCAATTTAAAAAAAAAATTTGGAAAAAAAATTTTTAAAAAAATTTAAAAAAAAATTTTAAAAAAAATTTTTAAAAAAAATTTTAAAAAAATTCAAAAAAAAATTTCAAAAAAAATCGGAAAAAAAAATAAATTTCAAAAAAAAAATTTCAAGAGAAAATTTTTCAAAATAAAAAATTCAAAAAAAAATTCAAAAAAAATTGAAAAAAAAAATAAAAAAAAAATTTAAAAAAAATCGAAAAAAAAAATTTCAAAAAAAAATTTACAAAAAAAATTTCAAAAAAAATAAAAAATAAAAATCGAAAAAAAAAATTTTCGAAAAAATTCGAAAAAAAAATTTCAAAAAAAAATTTACAAAAAAAAATTCAAAAAAAAATTACAAAAAAAATGTCGAAAAAAAATTTCAAATAAAAAATTTTCAAAAAAAATTTCGAAAAAAATTTCGAAAAAAAAATTTCAAATAAAAAATTTTCAAAAAAAATTTTAAAAAAATCGAAAAAAAAAATTTCGAAAAAATTCGAAAAAAAAATTTCAAAAAAAATTTACAAAAAAAAAATTAAAAATAAAAAAAAAAATTCGAAAAAAAATTTCAAATAAAAAATTTTCAAAAAAATTTCGAAAAAAATTACATAAAAAAATTTTAAAAAAAATTACAAAAAAAAATTTCGAAAAAAAATTTTCAAAAAAAAACTTTAAAAAATATTTCAAAAAAATTTCGAAAAAAATTACAAAAAAAAATTTTTAAAAAAATTTCAAAAAAAAATTCGAAAAAAAAAAATTTCAAAAAAAAATTCGAAAAAAAAAATTTCAAAAAAAAATTTACACAAAAAATTCAAAAAAAAAATTAAAAAAAAAAATTTCAAAAAAAAAATTTAAAAAAAAATTTTCGTAAAAAAAAATTTTCAAAAAAAAAAAAATTCGAAAAAAAATTTAAAAAAAAATCAAAAAAAAATTTTTCAAAGAGAAAAATTGAAAAAAAAAAATTTAAAAAAATTTTAAAAAAAAATTCACATAAAAAAATTCATAAAAAAATTTTAAAAAATTTTCAAAAAAAAAATTAAAAAAAAAATTTTTAAAAAAAATCAAAAAAAATTTTTCAAGAGAAAAATTGAAAAAAAAAATTTAAAAAAAATTTAAAAAAAAATCACAAAAAAAATTTCATAAAAAAATTGAAAAAATTTTTCAAGAGAAAAATTGAAAAAAAAAATTTAAAAAAAATTCACAGAAAAAATTTCATAAAAAAATTGAAAAAATTTTTCAAAAAAAAAAATTTCAAAAAAAATTTTAAAAAAATTTTCTTTGAAAAAAATTTAAAAAAAAAAATTTCGAAAAAAATTTCAAAAAAAAATTCAAAAAAAAATAAAAAAAAAATTAAAAAAAAAATTTTCTTAAAAAAAATTTAAAAAAAAGAATTTATAAAAAAATTTTAAAAAAATTTTCTTAAAAAAAAATAAAAAAAAAATTCCAAAAAAAATTTCAAAAAAAATTCAAAAAAAAATTCGAAAAAAAAAATTTCAAAAAAAATTTACAAAAAAAAAATTCAAAAAAAAAAATTACAAAAAAAATTTCGAAAAAAAAAATTTGAAATTTTCAAAAAATAATTCAAAAAAAATTTTAAGAAAAATCGAAAAAAAAATTTCGAAAAAAATTTACAAAAAAAAAATTAAAAAAAAATTCACAAAAAAAATTTAAAAAAAAATAAAATTTTTTTTTTTAAAAAATCAAAAAAAAAATTCAAAAAAAACTTCAAAAAAAATTTCAAAAAAAATTTCGAAAAAAAATTACAAAAAAAAATAAAAAAAAAATACAAAAAAAAATTCAAAAAAAAATTTCAAAAAAAAATTTCAAAAAAAAAATTTCAAAAAAAAGTTCGAAAAAAATTTTCGTAAAAAAAAATTTTCGTAAAAAAAATTACAAAAAAATTCAAAAAAAAATATAAAAAAAAAATTTCAAAAAAAAAATTTCAAACAAAATTTTCGTAAAAAAAAATTTTCAAAAAAAAAAATTTCGAAAAAAAATTGAAAAAAAATTTCAAAAAAAAATAAAAAAAATAAAAAAAAATTTCAAAAAAAAACAAGAAAAAAATTTAAAAAAAAATTTAAAAAAATTTACAAAAAAAATTCAAAAAAAAATTAAAAAAAAGATTAAAAAAAATTTCGAAAAAAAAATTCAAAAAAAAATTTCAAAAAAAAATTTATAAAAAAAAAATCAAAAAAAATATTTAAAAAAATTACAAAAAAAAATCGAAAAAAGCAATTTAAAAAAAAAAATTTTTAAAAAAAATTTTAAAAAAATTCAAAAAAAAATTTCAAAAAAAATCGGAAAAAAAAATAAATTTCAAAAAAAAATTTTCAAGAGAAAATTTTTCAAAATAAAAAATTCAAAAAAAAATTCAAAAAAAATTGAAAAAAAAAAAAAAAAAAAATTTAAAAAAAATCGAAAAAAAAAATTTCAAAAAAAAATTTACAAAAAAAATTTCAAAAAAAATAAAAAATAAAAATCGAAAAAAAAAATTTTCGAAAAAATTCGAAAAAAAAATTTCAAAAAAAAATTTACAAAAAAAAATTCAAAAAAAAAATTCCAAAAAAAATGTCGAAAAAAAATTTCAAATAAAAAATTTTCAAAAAAAATTTCGAAAAAAATTTCGAAAAAAAAATTTCAAATAAAAAATTTTCAAAAAAAATTTAAAAAAAATCGAAAAAAAAAATTTCGAAAAAATTCGAAAAAAAAATTTCAAAAAAAATTTACAAAAAAAAAATTAAAAATAAAAAAAAAAATTCGAAAAAAAATTTCAAATAAAAAATTTTCAAAAAAATTTCGAAAAAAATTACATAAAAAAATTTTAAAAAAAATTACAAAAAAAAATTTCGAAAAAAAATTTTCAAAAAAAAACTTTAAAAAATATTTCAAAAAAATTTCGAAAAAAATTACAAAAAAAAATTTTTAAAAAAATTTCAAAAAAAAAATTCGAAAAAAAAAAATTTCAAAAAAAAATTCGAAAAAAAAAATTTCAAAAAAAAATTTACACAAAAAATTCCAAAAAAAAATTAAAAAAAAAAATTTCAAAAAAAAAATTTCAAAAAAAATTTTCGTAAAAAAAAATTTTCAAAAAAAAAAAAATTCGAAAAAAAATTTAAAAAAAAATCAAAAAAAAATTTTTCAAAGAGAAAAATTGAAAAAAAAAAATTTAAAAAAATTTTAAAAAAAAATTCACAAAAAAAAAATTCATAAAAAAATTTTAAAAAATTTTCAAAAAAAAAATTAAAAAAAAATTTTTAAAAAAAATCAAAAAAAATTTTTCAAGAGAAAAATTGAAAAAAAAAAATTTAAAAAAAATTTTAAAAAAAATCACAAAAAAAATTTCATAAAAAAATTGAAAAAATTTTTCAAGAGAAAAATTGAAAAAAAAAATTTAAAAAAAATTTAAAAAAAATTCACAGAAAAAATTTCATAAAAAAATTTCAAAAAAAAATTTCAAAAAAAAAATTTCAAAAAAAAGTTCGAAAAAAATTTTCGTAAAAAAAAATTTTCGTAAAAAAAATTACAAAAAAAATTCAAAAAAAAATATAAAAAAAAAAAATTTCAAAAAAAAATTTCAAAAAAAATTTTCGTAAAAAAAAATTTTCAAAAAAAAAAATTTCGAAAAAAAATTGAAAAAAAATTTCAAAAAAAAATAAAAAAAATAAAAAAAAATTTCAAAAAAAAACAAGAAAAAAATTTTAAAAAAAATTTAAAAAAATTTACAAAAAAAATTCAAAAAAAAATTAAAAATAAGATTAAAAAAAATTTCGAAAAAAAAATTCAAAAAAAAATTTCAAAAAAAAATTTATAAAAAAAAAATCAAAAAAAAAATTTAAAAAAATTACAAAAAAAATCGAAAAAAGCAATTTAAAAAAAAAATTTGGAAAAAAAATTTTTAAAAAAATTCAAAAAAAATTTTTTAAAAAAATTTTTAAAAAAAATTTTAAAAAAATTCAAAAAAAAATTTCAAAAAAAATCGGAAAAAAAAATAAATTTCAAAAAAAAATTTTCGAGAGAAAATTTTTCAAAGTAAAAAATTCAAAAAAAAATTCAAAAAAAATTGAAAAAAAAAATAAAAAAAAAATTTAAAAAAAATCGAAAAAAAAAATTTCAAAAAAAAATTTACAAAAAAAATTTCAAAAAAAATAAAAAATAAAAATCGAAAAAAAAATTTTCGAAAAAATTCGAAAAAAAAATTTCAAAAAAAAATTTACAAAAAAAAATTCAAAAAAAAAAATTACAAAAAAAATTCAAATAAAAAATTACAAAAAAAATGTCGAAAAAAAATTTCAAATAAAAAATTTTCAAAAATAATTTCGAAAAAAATTTCAAAAAAAAATTAAAAAAAAATTTCTAAAAAAAAATTTAAAAAAAAAATTCAAAAAAAAATTCGAAAAAAAAATTTCAAATAAAAAATGTTCAAAAAAAATTTTAAAAAAATCGAAAAAAAAAATTTCGAAAAAATTCGAAAAAAAAATTTCAAAAAAAATTTACAAAAAAAAAATTAAAAATAAAAAAAAAATTCGAAAAAAAATTTCAAATAAAAAATTTTCAAAAAAATTTCGAAAAAAATTACATAAAAAAATTTAAAAAAAAATTACAAAAAAAAATTTCGAAAAAAAATTTTCAAAAAAAAACTTTAAAAAATATTTCAAAAAAATTTCGAAAAAAATTACAAAAAAAAATTTTTTAAAAAATTTCAAAAAAAAAATTCGAAAAAAAAAAATTTCAAAAAAAAATTCGAAAAAAAAAATTTCAAAAAAAAATTTACACAAAAAATTCAAAAAAAAAAATTAAAAAAAAAAATTTCAAAAAAAAAATTTCAAAAAAAATTTTCGTAAAAAAAAAATTTCAAAAAAAAAAAATTTCAAAAAAAAAAAATTCGAAAAAAAATTTAAAAAAAAATCAAAAAAAAATTTTTCAAAGAGAAAAATTGAAAAAAAAAATTTTAAAAAAATTTTAAAAAAAAATTCACAAAAAAAAAATTCATAAAAAAATTTTAAAAAATTTTCAAAAAAAAAATTAAAAAAAAAATTTAAAAAAAAAATCAAAAAAAATTTTTCAAGAGAAAAATTGAAAAAAAAAAATTTAAAAAAAATTTAAAAAAAAATCACAAAAAAAATTTCATAAAAAAATTGAAAAAATTTTTCAAAAAAAAAAATTTTAAAAAAAATTTTAAAAAAATTTTCTTAAAAAAAATTTTTAAAAAAAATTTTCGAAAAAAATTTCAAAAAAAAATTCAAAAAAAAAATAAAAAAAAAAAATAAAAAAAATAATTTCTTAAAAAAAATAAAAAAAAAAGAATTTATAAAAAAATTTTAAAAAAATTTTCTTAAAAAAAAATTAAAAAAATTTCAAAAAAAAATTTCAAAAAAATTTCAAAAAAAAATTCGAAAAAAAAAATTTCAAAAAAAATTTACAAAAAAAAAATTCAAAAAAAAAATTACAAAAAAAATTTCGAAAAAAAAATTTCAAATAAAAAATTTTCAAAAAATAATTCAAAAAAAATTTTAAGTAAAATCGAAAAAAAATTTCGAAAAAAATTTACAAAAAAAAAAATTTCGAAAAAAATTTACAAAAAAAAAAATTAAAAAAAAATTCACAAAAAAAATTAAAAAAAAAATAAAAAATTTTTTTTTGAAAAATCAAAAAAAAAATTCAAAAAAAACTTCAAAAAAAATTTCAAAAAAAATTTCGAAAAAAAATTACAAAAAAAATTTAAAAAAAAAATACAAAAAAAAATTTTAAAAAAAATTTCAAAAAAAAATTTCAAAAAAAAAATTTCAAAAAAAAATTTATAAAAAAAAATCAAAAATGATTTTTAAAAAAATTACAAAAAAAATTCGAAAAAAGCAATTTAAAAAAAAAGTTCGAAAAAAATTTTCGTAAAAAAAAATTTTCGTAAAAAAAATTACAAAAAAAATTCAAAAAAAAATATAAAAAAAAAAATTTCAAAAAAAAAATTTCAAAAAAAATTTTCGTAAAAAAAAATTTTCAAAAAAAAAATTTCAAAAAAAAATTTAAAAAAATTTACAAAAAAAAATTCAAAAAAAATAAAAAAAAAAGATTAAAAAAAATTTCGAAAAAAAATTTAAAAAAAAAATTTCAAAAAAAAATTTATAAAAAAAATCAAAAATGATTTTTAAAAAAATTACAAAAAAAATTCGAAAAAAGCAATTTAAAAAAAAAGTTTTGGAAAAAAATTTTTTAAAAAAATTCAAAAAAAAAACTTTAAAAAAAATTTTAAAAAAAATTTTAAAAAAATTCAAAAAAAAATTTCAAAAAAAATCGGAAAAAAAAAAATTTCAAAAAAAAATTTTCAAAAGAAAATTTTTCAAAAAAAAAAATTCAATGAAAAATTCAAAAAAAATTGAAAAAAAAATAAAAAAAAAATTAAAAAAAATAGAAAAAAAAAATTTCAAAAAAAAATTTACAAAAAAAAATTTAAAAAAAATAAAAAATAAAAATCGAAAAAAAAATTTTTCGAGAAAATTCGAAAAAAAAATTTCAAAAAAAAATTTACAAAAAAAAATTCAAAAAAAAAATTACAAAAAAAATTTCGAAAAAAAATTTCAAATAAAAAATTTTCAAAAATAATTTCGAAAAAAATTTCAAAAAAAAATTAAAAAAAAATTTAAAAAAAAATTAAAAAAAAAAATTCGAAAAAAAATTTCAAATAAAAAATTGTCAAAAAAATTTCGAAAAAAATTACAAAAAAAAATTTAAAAAAAAATTACAAAAAAAAATTTCGAAAAAAAAATTGACAAAAAAAATTTCAAAAAAAAAAAAAAAAAAAAATTTACAATTTTTTTTTGTAAAAAAAAATTACAAAAAAAATTTCGAAAAAAAATTTCAAATAAAAAATTTTCAAAAAAAAATTTCGAAAAAAATTACAAAAAAAAATTTAAAAAAAATACAAAAAAAATTAAAAATTTCAAAAAAAAAATTTCAAAAAAAATTCAAAAAAAAATTGAAAAAAAAAATTTAAAAAAAAATTTAAAAAAAAATTTCTTAAAAAAAATTTTAAAAAAAAATTTTCGAAAAAAATTTCAAAAAAAAATTCAAAAAAAAAATTCAAAAAAAAATTTTAAAAAAAATTAAAAAAAAAAGAATTTATAAAAAAATTTAAAAAAAAATTTCTTAAAAAAAAATTTCAAAAAAATTTAAAAAAAAAATTTAAAAAAATTTCAAAAAAAAATTCGAAAAAAAAAATTGAAAAAAAAATTTTAAAAAAAATTTTAAAAAAATTTTCCTAAAAAAAAATTTCAAAAAAAAATTTTCGAAAAAAATTTCAAAAAAAATTTAAAAAAAAAATTAAAAAAAAAAATTTCTTAAAAAAAATAAAAAAAAAAGAATTTATAAAAAAATTAAAAAAAATTTTCTTAAAAAAAAATTTAAAAAAAATTAAAAAAAAAATTTCAAAAAAAATACGAAAAAAAAAATTTCAAAAAAAAATTTACAAAAAAAAAATTCAAAAGAAAATTACAAAAAAAATTTCGAAAAAAAAATTTCAAATAAAAATTTTCAAAAAAAAAATTCAAATAAAATTTTAAAAAAAATCGAAAAAAAAATTTAGAAAAAAATTTACAAAAAAAAAATTAAAAAAAAAATCACAAAAAAAAAAATTAAAAAAAAAAAAAAAAAAATTTAAAAATCAAAAAAAAAATTCAAAAAAAAATTGAAAAAAAAAATTTCGAAAAAAAAAATTTCAAAAAAAAGTTCGAAAAAAATTTTCGTAAAAAAAAATTTTCGTAAAAAAAATTACAAAAAAAAATCAAAAAAAAATATAAAAAAAAAATAAAAAAAAAAAAATTTCAAAAAAAATTTTCGTAAAAAAAAATTTTCAAAAAAAAAATTTCGAAAAAAAATTTAAAAAAAAATTTCAAAAAAAAATTAAAAAAATAAAAAAAAAATTCAAAAAAAACAAGAAAAAAATTTTAAAAAAAATTTAAAAAAATTTACAAAAAAAATTCAAAAAAAAATAAAAAAAAAGATTAAAAAAATTTCGAAAAAAAATTTCAAAAAAAAATTTCAAAAAAAAATTTATAAAAAAAAATAAAAAAAAATTTTAAAAAAATTACAAAAAAAATCGAAAAAAGCAATTTAAAAAAAAAAATTTTGGAAAAAAATTTTTTAAAAAAATTTAAAAAAAAATTTTTTTAAAAATTTTTAAAAAAATTCAAAAAAAAATTTCAAAAAAAATCGGAAAAAAAATAAATTTCAAAAAAAAATTTTCAAGAGAAAATTTTTCAAAAAAAAAATTCAAAAAAAATTGAAAAAAAAAAATAAAAAAAAAAATTTCAAAAAAAATTTAAAAAAAAAATTGAAAAAAAAAAATTTTCGAAAATATTCGAAAAAAAAAATTACAAAAAAAATTTCGAAAAAAAATTTCAAATAAAAAATTTTCAAAAAAAAATTCGAAAAAAATTACAAAAAAAAATTTAAAAAAAAATTAAAAAAAATTTTCTTAAAAAAATTCAAAAAAAAAATTCAAAAAAAAATTTCAAAAAAAAATTTCAAAAAAAATTTTCGTTTAAAAAAATTTTCAAAAAAAAAAAATTTCGAAAAAAAATTCAAAAAAAATTGAAAAAAAAATTTAAAAAAAATTCGGAAAAAAAAAATTTCAAAAGAAATTTTTCAAAAAAAATAAAAAAAAATTGAAAAAAAAATAAAAAAAAATAAAAAAAAAATTAAAAAAAAAATTTCTTAAAAAAAAATTTCAAAAAAATTTTTAAAAAAAATCGAAAACAAAAATTTTCGAACAAATTCGAAAAAAAAATTTCAAAAAAAAATTGACAAAAAAAATTTCAAAAAAAATAAAAAAAAAATCGAAAAAAAAAATTTTCGAAAAAATTCGAAAAAAAATTTCAAAAAAAAATTTACAATTTATTTTGTAAAAAAAAATTACAAAAAAAATTTCGAAAAAAAATTTCAAATAAAAAATTTTCAAAAAAAAATTTCGAAAAAAGTTACAAAAAAAAATTTAAAAAAAATACAAAAAAAATTAAAAATTTCAAAAAAAAAATTCAAAAAAAATTCAAAAAAAAATTGAAAAAAAAAATTTAAAAAAAAATTTAAAAAAAAATTTCTTAAAAAAAATTTAAAAAAAAAATTTTCGAAAAAAATTTCAAAAAAAAATTCAAAAAAAAAATTCAAAAAAAAATTTTAAAAAAAATTTAAAAAAAAGAATTTATAAAAAAATTTAAAAAAAAATTTCTTAAAAAAAAATTTCAAAAAAATTCAAAAAAAAATTTTAAAAAAATTTCAAAAAAAAATTCGAAAAAAAAAATTGAAAAAAAAATTTTAAAAAAAATTTAAAAAAAAATTTCCTAAAAAAAAATTTCAAAAAAAAATTTTCGAAAAAAATTTCAAAAAAAAATTAAAAAAAAAAATTAAAAAAAAAATTTTAAAAAAAATTTTCTTAAAAAAAATAAAAAAAAAAGAATTTATAAACAAATTTTAAAAAAAATTTCTTGAAAAAAAATTTAAAAAAAATTTAAAAAAAAATTTCAAAAAAATACGAAAAAAAAAATTTCAAAAAAAAATTTACAAAAAAAAAATTCAAAAAAAAAATTACAAAAAAAATTTCGAAAAAAAAATTTCAAATAAAAAATTTTCAAAAAAAAAATTCAAATAAAATTTTAAAAAAAATCGAAAAAAAAATTTAGAAAAAAATTTACAAAAAAAAATTTAAAAAAAAAATCACAAAAAAAAAATTTAAAAAAAAATAAAAAAAAAATTTTTAAAAATCAAAAAAAAAATTCAAAAAAAAATTGAAAAAAAAAATTTCGAAAAAAAAAATTTCAAAAAAAAGTTCGAAAAAAATTTTCGTAAAAAAAAATTTTCGTAAAAAAAATTACAAAAAAAATTCAAAAAATAATATAAAAAAAAAATTTAAAAAAAAAAATTCAAAAAAAATTTTCGTAAAAAAAAATTTTCAAAAAAAAAAATTCGAAAAAAAATTTAAAAAAAAATCAAAAAAAAAAAAATTTCAAAGAGAAAAATTGAAAAAAAAAATTTTAAAAAAATTTTAAAAAAAAATTCACAAAAAAAAAATTCATAAAAAAATTTTAAAAAATTTTCAAAAAAAAAATTAAAAAAAAAAATTTTAAAAAAAATCAAAAAAAATTTTTCAAGAGAAAAATTGAAAAAAAAAAATTTAAAAAAAATAAAAAAAAAATCACAAAAAAAATTTCATAAAAAAATTGAAAAAATTTTTCAAAAAAAAAAATTTTAAAAAAAATTTTAAAAAAATTTTCTTAAAAAAAATTTTTAAAAAAAATTTTCGAAAAAAATTTCAAAAAAAAATTCAAAAAAAGAATAAAAAAAAAAATTAAAAAAAAAATTTCTTAAAAAAAATAAAAAAAAAAGAATTTATAAAAAAATTTTAAAAAAATTTTCTTAAAAAAAAATAAAAAAAATTTCAAAAAAATTTCAAAAAAAAATTCGAAAAAAAAAATTTCAAAAAAAATTTACAAAAAAAAAATTCAAAAAAAAAATTACAAAAAAAATTTCGAAAAAAAAATTTCAAATAAAAAATTTTCAAAAAATAATTCAAAAAAAATTTTAAGAAAAATCGAAAAAAAAATTTCGAAAAAAATTTACAAAAAAAAAAATTGGAAAAAAAATTTGGAAAAAAAATTTTTAAAAAAATTCAAAAAAAAATTTTTAAAAAAATTTTTAAAAAAAATTCTAAAAAAATTCAAAAAAAAATTTCAAAAAAAATCGGAAAAAAAAATAAATTTCAAAAAAAAATTTTCAAGAGAAAATTTCTCAAAATAAAAAATTCAAAAAAAAATTCAAAAAAAATTGAAAAAAAAATAAAAAAAAAATTTAAAAAAAATCGAAAAAAAAATTTCAAAAAAAAATTTACAAAAAAAATTTCAAAAAAAATAAAAAATAAAAATCGAAAAAAAAAATTTCGAAAAAATTCGAAAAAAAAATTTCAAAAAAAAATTTACAAAAAAAAATTCAAAAAATAAATTACAAAAAAAATGTCGAAAAAAAATTTCAAATAAAAAATTTTCAAAAATAATTTCGAAAAAAATTTCAAAAAAAAATTTTAAAAAAATTTCTAAAAAAAAATTTAAAAAAAAAATTCAAAAAAAAATTCGAAAAAAAAATTTCAAATAAAAAATTTTCAAAAAAAATTTAAAAAAAATCGAAAAAAAAAATTTCGAAAAAATTCGAAAAAAAAATTTCAAAAAAAATTACAAAAAAAAAATTAAAAATAAAAAAAAAAATTCGAAAAAAAATTTCAAATAAAAAATTTTCAAAAAAATTTCGAAAAAAATTACATAAAAAAATTTTAAAAAAAATTACAAAAAAAAATTTCGAAAAAAAATTTTCAAAAAAAAACTTTAAAAAATATTTCAAAAAAATTTCGAAAAAAATTACAAAAAAAAATTTTTTAAAAAATTTCAAAAAAAAAATTCGAAAAAAAAATTTCAAAAAAAAATTCGAAAAAAAAAATTTCAAAAAAAAATTTACACAAAAAATTCAAAAAAAAAAATTAAAAAAAAAAATTTCAAAAAAAAAATTTCAAAAAAAATTTTCGTAAAAAAAAATTTAAAAAAAAAAAAATTTAAAAAAAAATCAAAAAAAAATTTTTCAAAGAGAAAAATTGAAAAAAAAAATTTTAAAAAAATTTTAAAAAAAAATTCACAAAAAAAAAATTCATAAAAAAATTTTCAAAAAAAAAATTAAAAAAAAATTTTTAAAAAAAATCAAAAAAAATTTTTCAAGAGAAAAATTGAAAAAAAAAAATTTAAAAAAAATTTTAAAAAAAATCACAAAAAAAATTTCATAAAAAAATTGAAAAAATTTTTCAAAAAAAAAATTTTAAAAAAAATTTTAAAAAAATTTTCTTAAAAAAAATTTTTAAAAAAAATTTTCGAAAAAAATTTCAAAAAAAAATTCAAAAAAAAAATAAAAAAAAAAAATTTAAAAAAAAATTTCTTAAAAAAAATAAAAAAAAAAGAATTTATAAAAAAATTTTAAAAAAATTTTCTTAAAAAAAAATAAAAAAAAATTCAAAAAAAAATTTCAAAAAAATTTCAAAAAAAAATTCGAAAAAAAAAATTTCAAAAAAAATTTACAAAAAAAATTCAAAAAAAAAATTACAAAAAAAATTTCGAAAAAAAAATTTCAAATAAAAAATTTTCAAAAAATAATTCAAAAAAAATTTTAAGAAAAATCGAAAAAAAAATTTCGAAAAAAATTTACAAAAAAAAAATTAAAAAAAAATTCACAAAAAAAATTAAAAAAAAAATAAAAAATTTTTTTTTGAAAAATCAAAAAAAAAATTCAAAAAAAACTTCAAAAAAAATTTCAAAAAAAATTTCGAAAAAAAATTACAAAAAAAATTTAAAAAAAAAATACAAAAAAAAATTTAAAAAAAAATTTCAAAAAAAAATTTCAAAAAAAAAATTTCAAAAAAAAGTTCGAAAAAAATTTTCGTAAAAAAAAATTTTCGTAAAAAAAATTACAAAAAAAATTCAAAAAAAATATAAAAAAAAAAATTCAAAAAAAAAATTTCAAAAAAAATTTTCGTAAAAAAAAATTTTCAAAAAAAAAATTTCAAAAAAAAATTAAAAAAAATTTCAAAAAAAAATAAAAAAAAATTTCAAAAAAAAACAAGAAAAAAATTTTTAAAAAAATTTTAAAAAATTTACAAAAAAAAATTCAAAAAAAATAAAAAAAAAGATTAAAAAAAATTTCGAAAAAAAATTTTTAAAAAAAATTTCAAAAAAAAATTTATAAAAAAAAATCAAAAAAAATTTTTAAAAAAATTACAAAAAAAATTCGAAAAAAGCAATTTAAAAAAAAAGTTTTGGAAAAAATTTTTTTAAAAAAATTCAAAAAAAAAACTTTAAAAAAATTTTTAAAAAAAATTTTAAAAAAATTCAAAAAAAAATTTCAAAAAAAATCGGAAAAAAAAAAAATTTCAAAAAAAAATTTTCAAAAGAAAATTTTTCAAAAAAAAAAATTCAAAAAAAAATTCAAAAAAAATTGAAAAAAAAATAAAAAAAAAATTTAAAAAAAATAGAAAAAAAAAATTTCAAAAAAAAATTTACAAAAAAAAATTTAAAAAAAATAAAAAATAAAAATCGAAAAAAAAATTTTTCGAAAAAATTCGAAAAAAAAATTTCAAAAAAAAATTTACAAAAAAAAATTCAAAAAAAAAATTACAAAAAAAATTTCGAAAAAAAATTTCAAATAAAAAATTTTCAAAAATAATTTCGAAAAAAATTTCAAAAAAAAATTAAAAAAAAATTTCTAAACAAAAATTTAAAAAAAAAATTCAAAAAAAATTTTCAAAAAAAATTTTAAAAAAATCGAAAAACAAATTTTCGAAAAAATTCGAAAAAAAAATTTCAAAAAAAAATTTACAAAAAAAAAATTTAAAAAAAAAATTAAAAAAAAAAATTCGAAAAAAAATTTCAAATAAAAAATTTTCAAAAAAATTTCGAAAAAAATTACAAAAAAAAATTTAAAAAAAAATTACAAAAAAAAATTTCGAAAAAAAATTTCAAATAAAAGATTTTCAAAAAAAAATTTCGAAAAAAATTACAAAAAAAAATTAAAAAAAAATACAAAAAAAATTAAAAATTTCAAAAAAAATTCAAAAAAAAATTGAAAAAAAAAATTAAAAAAAAAATTTAAAAAAAAATTTTTAAAAAAAAATTTTAAAAAAAAATTTTCGAAAAAAATTTCAAAAAAAAATTCAAAAAAAAAATTCAAAAAAAAATTTAAAAAAAAATTAAAAAAAAAGAATTTATAAAAAAATTTTAAAAAAAATTTCTTAAAAAAAAATTTCAAAAAAATTTAAAAAAAAAATTTAAAAAAATTTCAAAAAAAAATTCGAAAAAAAAAATTGAAAAAAAAATTTTAAAAAAAATTTTAAAAAAATTTTCCTAAAAAAAAATTTCAAAAAAAAATTTTCGAAAAAAATTTCAAAAAAAATTAAAAAAAAAAATTAAAAAAAAAATTTTCTTAAAAAAAATTAAAAAAAAAGAATTTATAAAAAAATTTAAAAAAAATTTTCTTAAAAAAAAATTTAAAAAAAATTTTAAAAAAAATTTCAAAAAAAATACGAAAAAAAAAATTTCAAAAAAAAATTTACAAAAAAAAAATTCAAAAAAAAAATTACAAAAAAAATTTCGAAAAAAAAATTTCAAATAAAAATTTTCAAAAAAAAAAAATCAAATAAAATTTTAAAAAAAATCGAAAAAAAATTTAGAAAAAAATTTACAAAAAAAAAATTAAAAAAAAAAATCACAAAAAAAAAATTAAAAAAAAAATAAAAACAAAAATTTTAAAAATCAAAAAAAAAATTCAAAAAAAAATTGAAAAAAAAAATTTCGAAAAAAAAAATTTCAAAAAAAAGTTCGAAAAAAATTTTCGTAAAAAAAAATTTTCGTAAAAAAAATTACAAAAAAAATTCAAAAAAAAATATAAAAAAAAAATTAAAAAAAAAAAAATTTCAAAAAAAATTTTCGTAAAAAAAAATTTTCAAAAAAAAAATTTCGAAAAAAAATTTAAAAAAAAATTTCAAAAAAAAACTAAAAAAATAAAAAAAAAATTCAAAAAAAACAAGAAAAAAATTTTAAAAAAAATTTAAAAAAATTTACAAAAAAAATTCAAAAAAAAATAAAAAAAAAGATTAAAAAAATTTCGAAAAAAAATTTCAAAAAAAATTTCAAAAAAAAATTTATAAAAAAAAATAAAAAAAAAATTTTAAAAAAATTACAAAAAAAATCGAAAAAAGCAATTTAAAAAAAAAAATTTTGGAAAAAAATTTTTTAAAAAAATTTAAAAAAAAAATTTTTTAAAAATTTTTAAAAAAATTCAAAAAAAAATTTCAAAAAAAATCGGAAAAAAAATAAATTTCAAAAAAAAATTTCAAGAGAAAATTTTTCAAAAAAAAAATTCAAAAAAAATTGAAAAAAAAAATAAAAAAAAAAAATTTCAAAAAAAATTTTAAAAAAAATTGAAAAAAAAAAATTTTCGAAAATATTCGAAAAAAAAAATTACAAAAAAAATTTCGAAAAAAAATTTCAAATAAAAAATTTTCAAAAAAAAATTCGAAAAAAATTACAAAAAAAAATTTTAAAAAAAATTAAAAAAAATTTTCTTAAAAAAATTCAAAAAAAAAATTCAAAAAAAAATTTCAAAAAAAAATTTCAAAAAAAATTTTCGTTTAAAAAAATTTTCAAAAAAAAAAAATTTCGAAAAAAAATTCAAAAAAAATTGAAAAAAAAATTTAAAAAAAATTCCGAAAAAAAAAATTTCAAAAGAAATTTTTCAAAAAAAATAAAAAAAAATTGAAAAAAAAATAAAAAAAATAAAAAAAAAATTAAAAAAAAAATTTCTTAAAAAAAAATTTCAAAAAAATTTTTAAAAAAAATCGAAAACAAAAATTTTCGAACAAATTCGAAAAAAAAATTTCAAAAAAAAATTGACAAAAAAAATTTCAAAAAAAATAAAAAAAAAATCGAAAAAAAAAATTTTCGAAAAAATTCGAAAAAATTTCAAAAAAAAATTTACAATTTTTTTTTGTAAAAAAAAATTACAAAAAAAATTTCTTAAAAAAAATTTTAAAAAAAAATTTTCGAAAAAAATTTCAACAAAAATTCAAAAAAAAAATTCAAAAAAAAATTTAAAAAAAAATTTAAAAAAAAGAATTTATAAAAAAATTTTAAAAAAAATTTCTTAAAAAAAAATTTCAAAAAAATTCAAAAAAAATTTTAAAAAAATTTCAAAAAAAAATTCGAAAAAAAAAATTGAAAAAAAAATTTTAAAAAAAATTTAAAAAAAAATTTCCTAAAAAAAAATTTCAAAAAAAAATTTTCGAAAAAAATTTCAAAAAAAAATTAAAAAAAAAAATTAAAAAAAAAATTTTAAAAAAATTTTCTTAAAAAAAATAAAAAAAAAAGAATTTATAAACAAATTTAAAAAAAATTTTCTTGAAAAAAAATTTAAAAAAAATTTTAAAAAAAATTTCAAAAAAATACGAAAAAAAAAATTTCAAAAAAAAATTTACAAAAAAAAATTCAAAAAAAAAATTACAAAAAAAATTTCGAAAAATAAAAAATTTTCAAAAAAAAATTCAAATAAAATTTAAAAAAAAATCGAAAAAAAAATTTAGAAAAAAATTTACAAAAAAAAATTTAAAAAAAAAATCACAAAAAAAAAATTTAAAAAAAAATAAAAAAAAAAATTTTTAAAAATCAAAAAAAAAATTCAAAAAAAAATTGAAAAAAAAAATTTCGAAAAAAAAAATTTCAAAAAATAGTTCGAAAAAAATTTTCGTAAAAAAAAATTTTCGTAAAAAAAATTACAAAAAAAATTCAAAAAATAATATAAAAAAAAAATTAAAAAAAAAATTTCAAAAAAAATTTTCAAAAAAAAAAATTCGAAAAAAAATTTAAAAAAAAATCAAAAAAAAATTTTTCAAAGAGAAAAATTGAAAAAAAAAATTTTAAAAAAATTTTAAAAAAAAATTCACAAAAAAAATTCATAAAAAAATTTTAAAAAATTTTCAAAAAAAAAATTTAAAAAAAAATTTTTAAAAAAAATCAAAAAAAATTTTTCAAGAGAAAAATTAAAAAAAAAAAATTTAAAAAAAATTAAAAAAAAAATCACAAAAAAAATTTCATAAAAAAATTGAAAAAATTTTTCAAAAAAAAAAATTTTAAAAAAAATTTTAAAAAAATTTTCTTAAAAAAAATTTTTAAAAAAAATTTTCGAAAAAAATTTCAAAAAAAAATTAAAAAAAAAATAAAAAAAAAAAAATTTAAAAAAAAATTTCTTAAAAAAAATAAAAAAAAAAGAATTTATAAAAAAATTTTAAAAAAATTTTCTTAAAAAAAAATAAAAAAAATTTCAAAAAAATTTCAAAAAAAAATTCGAAAAAAAAAATTTCAAAAAAAATTTACAAAAAAAAAATTCAAAAAAAAAATTACAAAAAAAATTTCGAAAAAAAAATTTCAAATAAAAAATTTTCAAAAAATAATTCAAAAAAAATTTTAAGAAAAATCGAAAAAAAAATTTCGAAAAAAATTTACAAAAAAAAAAATTTGGAAAAAAAATTTGGAAAAAAAATTTTTAAAAAAATTCAAAAAAAAATTTTTAAAAAAATTTTTAAAAAAAATTTTAAAAAAATTCAAAAAAAAATTTCAAAAAAAATCGGAAAAAAAAATAAATTTCAAAAAAAAATTTTCAAGAGAAAATTTCTCAAAATAAAAAATTCAAAAAAAAATTCAAAAAAAATTGAAAAAAAAAATAAAAAAAAAATTTAAAAAAAATCGAAAAAAAAATTTAAAAAAAAAATTTACAAAAAAATTTCAAAAAAAATAAAAAATAAAAATCGAAAAAAAAATTTTCGAAAAAATTCGAAAAAAAAATTTCAAAAAAAAATTTACAAAAAAAAATTCAAAAAAAAAATTACAAAAAAAATGTCGAAAAAAAATTTCAAATAAAAAATTTTCAAAAATAATTTCGAAAAAAATTTCAAAAAAAAATTAAAAAAAAATTTCTAAAAAAAAATTTAAAAAAAAAATTCAAAAAAAAATTCGAAAAAAAAATTTCAAATAAAAAATTTTCAAAAAAAATTTTAAAAAAATCGAAAAAAAAAATTTCGAAAAAATTCGAAAAAAAAATTTCAAAAAAAATTACAAAAAAAAAATTAAAAATAAAAAAAAAAATTCGAAAAAAAATTTCAAATAAAAAATTTTCAAAAAAATTTCGAAAAAAATTACATAAAAAAATTTAAAAAAAAATTACAAAAAAAAATTTCGAAAAAAAATTTTCAAAAAAAAACTTTAAAAAATATTTCAAAAAAATTTCGAAAAAAATTACAAAAAAAAATTTTTTTAAAAATTTCAAAAAAAAAATTCGAAAAAAAAAAATTTCAAAAAAAAATTCGAAAAAAAAAATTTCAAAAAAAAATTTACACAAAAAATTCAAAAAAAAAAATTAAAAAAAAAAATTTCAAAAAAAAAATTTCAAAAAAAATTTTCGTAAAAAAAAAATTTCAAAAAAAAAAAATTCGAAAAAAAATTTTAAAAAAAATCAAAAAAAAATTTTTCAAAGAGAAAAATTGAAAAAAAAAATTTTAAAAAAATTTTAAAAAAAAATTCACAAAAAAAAAATTCATAAAAAAATTTTAAAAAATTTTCAAAAAAAAAATTAAAAAAAAAATTTTTAAAAAAAATCAAAAAAAATTTTTCAAGAGAAAAATTGAAAAAAAAAAATTTAAAAAAAATTTAAAAAAAAATCACAAAAAAAATTTCATAAAAAAATTGAAAAAATTTTTCAAAAAAAAAATTTTAAAAAAAATTTTAAAAAAATTTTCTTTAAAAAAATTTTTAAAAAAAATTTTCGAAAAAAATTTCAAAAAAAAATTCAAAAAAAAAATAAAAAAAAAAAATTTAAAAAAAAATTTCTTAAAAAAAATAAAAAAAAAAGAATTTATAAAAAAATTTTAAAAAAATTTTCTTAAAAAAATTTACAAAAAAAAAATTCAAAAAAAAAATTACAAAAAAAATTTCGAAAAAAAAATTTCAAATAAAAAATTTTCAAAAAATAATTCAAAAAAAATTTTAAGAAAAATCGAAAAAAAAATTTCGAAAAAAATTTACAAAAAAAAAATTAAAAAAAAATTCACAAAAAAAATTTAAAAAAAAATAAAAAATTTTTTTTTGAAAAATCAAAAAAAAAATTCAAAAAAAACTTCAAAAAAAATTTCAAAAAAAATTTCGAAAAAAAATTACAAAAAAAATTTTAAAAAAAAATACAAAAAAAAATTTTAAAAAAAATTTCAAAAAAAAATTTCAAAAAAAAAATTTCAAAAAAAAGTTCGAAAAAAATTTTCGTAAAAAAAAATTTTCGTAAAAAAAATTACAAAAAAAATTCAAAAAAAAATATAAAAAAAAAAATTTCAAAAAAAAAATTTCAAAAAAAATTTTCGTAAAAAAAAATTTTCAAAAAAAAAATTTCAAAAAAAAATTAAAAAAAATTTCAAAAAAAAAATAAAAAAAAATTTCAAAAAAAAACAAGAAAAAAATTTTTAAAAAAATTTAAAAAAATTTACAAAAAAAAATTCAAAAAAAATAAAAAAAAAGATTAAAAAAAATTTCGAAAAAAAATTTAAAAAAAAAATTTCAAAAAAAAATTTATAAAAAAAAATCAAAAAAAATTTTTAAAAAAATTACAAAAAAAATTCGAAAAAAGCAATTTAAAAAAAAAGTTTTGGAAAAAATTTTTTTAAAAAAATTCAAAAAAAAAACTAAAAAAAATTTTTAAAAAAAATTTTAAAAAAATTCAAAAAAAAATTTCAAAAAAAATCGGAAAAAAAATAAATTTCAAAAAAAAATTTTCAAAAGAAAATTTTTCAAAAAAAAAAATTCAAAAAAAAATTCAAAAAAAATTGAAAAAAAAATAAAAAAAAAATTGAAAAAAAATAGAAAAAAAAATTTCAAAAAAAAATTTACAAAAAAAAATTAAAAAAAAATAAAAAATAAAAATCGAAAAAAAAATTTTTCGAAAAAATTCGAAAAAAAAATTTCAAAAAAAAATTTACAAAAAAAAATTCAAAAAAAAAATTACAAAAAAAATTTCGAAAAAAAATTTCAAATAAAAAATTTTCAAAAATAATTTCGAAAAAAATTCAAAAAAAATTTTCAAAAAAAATTTTAAAAAAATCGAAAAACAAATTTTCGAAAAAATTCGAAAAAAAAATTTCAAAAAAAAATTTACAAAAAAAAAATTAAAAAAAAAATTTAAAAAAAAATTCGAAAAAAAATTTCAAATAAAAAATTTTCAAAAAAATTTCGAAAAAAATTACAAAAAAAAATTTAAAAAAAAATTACAAAAAAAAATTTCGAAAAAAAATTGACAAAAAAAATTTCAAAAAAAATAAAAAAAAAATTTACAATTTTTTTTTGTAAAAAAAAATTACAAAAAAAAATTCGAAAAAAAATTTGAAAAAAAAAATTTCAAAAAAAAAATTAACACAAAAAATTCAAAAAAAAAATTAAAAAAAAAAATTTCAAAAAAAAAAATTCAAAAAAAATTTTCGTAAAAAAAAAATTTCAAAAAAAAAAAATTCGAAAAAAAATTTAAAAAAAAATCAAAAAAAAATTTTTCAAAGAGAAAAATTGAAAAAAAAAATTTTAAAAAAATTTTTAAAAAAAAATCACAAAAAAAAAATTCATAAAAAAATTTTAAAAAATTTTCAAAAAAAAAATTAAAAAAAAAATTTTTAAAAAAAATCAAAAAAAATTTTTCAAGAGAAAAATTGAAAAAAAAAAATTTAAAAAAAATTTAAAAAAAAATCACAAAAAAAATTTCATAAAAAAATTGAAAAAATTTTTCAAAAAAAAAAATTTTAAAAAAAATTTAAAAAAAATTTTCTTAAAAAAAATTTTTAAAAAAAATTTTCGAAAAAAATTTCAAAAAAAAATTCAAAAAAAAAATAAAAAAAAAAAATTTAAAAAAAAATTTCTTAAAAAAAATAAAAAAAAAAGAATTTATAAAAAAATTTTAAAAAAATTTTCTTAAAAAAAAATAAAAAAAAATTCAAAAAAAAATTTCAAAAAAATTTCAAAAAAAAATTCGAAAAAAAATATTTCAAATAAAATTTACAAAAAAAAAATTAAAAAAAAATTACAAAAAAAATTTCGAAAAAAAAATTTCAAATAAAAAATTTTCAAAAAATAATTCAAAAAAAAATTTAAGAAAAATCGAAAAAAAAATTTCGAAAAAAATTTACAAAAAAAAAAATTAAAAAAAAATTCACAAAAAAAATTAAAAAAAAAATAAAAAATTTTTTTTTGAAAAATCAAAAAAAAAATTCAAAAAAACTTCAAAAAAAATTTCAAAAAAAATTTCGAAAAAAAATTACAAAAAAAATTTAAAAAAAAAATACAAAAAAAAATTTAAAAAAAAATTTCAAAAAAAAATTTCAAAAAAAAAATTTCAAAAAAAAGTTCGAAAAAAATTTTCGTAAAAAAAAATTTTCGTAAAAAAAATTACAAAAAAAATTCAAAAAAAAATATAAAAAAAAAAATTTCAAAAAAAAAATTTCAAAAAAAATTTTCGTAAAAAAAAATTTTCAAAAAAAAAATTTCAAAAAAAAATTAAAAAAAATTTCAAAAAAAAATTAAAAAAAATTTCAAAAAAAAACAAGAAAAAAATTTTTAAAAAAATTTAAAAAAATTTACAAAAAAAAATTCAAAAAAAATAAAAAAAAAGATTAAAAAAAATTTCGAAAAAAAATTTAAAAAAAAAATTTCAAAAAAAAATTTATAAAAAAAAATCAAAAAAAATTTTTAAAAAAATTACAAAAAAAATTCGAAAAAAGCAATTTAAAAAAAAAGTTTTGGAAAAAATTTTTTTAAAAAAATTCAAAAAAAAAACTTTAAAAAAATTTTTAAAAAAAATTTTAAAAAAATTCAAAAAAAAATTTCAAAAAAAATCGGAAAAAAAAAATTTCAAAAAAAAATTTTCAAAAGAAAATTTTTCAAAAAAAAAAATTCAAAAAAAAATTCAAAAAAAATTGAAAAAAAAATAAAAAAAAAATTTAAAAAAAATAGAAAAAAAAAATTTCAAAAAAAAATTTACAAAAAAAAATTAAAAAAAAATAAAAAATAAAAATCGAAAAAAAAATTTTTCGAAAAAATTCGAAAAAAAAATTTCAAAAAAAAATTTACAAAAAAAAATTCAAAAAAAAAATTACAAAAAAAATTTCGAAAAAAAATTTCAAATAAAAAATTTTCAAAAATAATTTCGAAAAAAATTTCAAAAAAAAATTTAAAAAAAATTTCTAAACAAAAATTTAAAAAAAAAATTCAAAAAAAATTTTCAAAAAAAATTTTAAAAAAATCGAAAAACAAATTTTCGAAAAAATTCGAAAAAAAAATTTCAAAAAAAAATTTACAAAAAAAAAATTTAAAAAAAAAATTAAAAAAAAAAAATTCGAAAAAAAAATTTCAAATAAAAATTTTCAAAAAAAAAAATCAAATAAAATTTAAAAAAAAATCGAAAAAAAAATTTAGAAAAAAATTTACAAAAAAAAATTAAAAAAAAAAATCACAAAAAAAAAATTTAAAAAAAAATAAAAAAAAAAATTTTAAAAATCAAAAAAAAAATTCAAAAAAAAATTGAAAAAAAAAATTTCGAAAAAAAAAATTTCAAAAAAAAGTTCGAAAAAAATTTTCGTAAAAAAAAATGTTCGTAAAAAAAATTACAAAAAAAATTCAAAAAAAAATATAAAAAAAAAATTAAAAAAAAAAAATTTCAAAAAAAATTTTCGTAAAAAAAAATTTTCAAAAAAAAAATGTCGAAAAAAAATTTAAAAAAAAATTTCAAAAAAAAATTAAAAAAATAAAAAAAAAATTCAAAAAAAACAAGAAAAAAATTTTAAAAAAAATTTAAAAAAATTTACAAAAAAAATTCAAAAAAAAATAAAAAAAAAGATTAAAAAAATTTCGAAAAAAAATTTCAAAAAAAAATTTCAAAAAAAAATTTATAAAAAAAAATAAAAAAAAAATTTTAAAAAAATTACAAAAAAAATCGAAAAAAGCAATTTAAAAAAAAAAATTTTGGAAAAAAATTTTTTAAAAAAATTTAAAAAAAAATTTCTTAAAAAAAATTAAAAAAAAAGAATTTATAAAAAAATTTTAAAAAAATTTTCTTAAAAAAAAATAAAAAAAAATTCAAAAAAAAATTTCAAAAAAATTTCAAAAAAAAATTCGAAAAAAAAAATTTCAAAAAAAATTTACAAAAAAAAAATTCAAAAAAAAAATTACAAAAAAAATTTCGAAAAAAAAATTTCAAATAAAAAATTTTCAAAAAATAATTCAAAAAAAATTTTAAGAAAAATCGAAAAAAAAATTTCGAAAAAAATTTACAAAAAAAAAAATTAAAAAAAAATTCACAAAAAAAATTAAAAAAAAAATAAAAATTTTTTTTTTGAAAAATCAAAAAAAAAATTCAAAAAAAACTTCAAAAAAAATTTCAAAAAAAATTTCGAAAAAAAATTACAAAAAAAATTAAAAAAAAAAAATACAAAAAAAAATTTAAAAAAAAATTTCAAAAAAAAATTTCAAAAAAAAAATTTCAAAAAAAAGTTCGAAAAAAATTTTCGTAAAAAAAAATTTTCGTAAAAAAAATTACAAAAAAAATTCAAAAAAAAATATAAAAAAAAAAATTTCAAAAAAAAAATTTCAAAAAAAATTTTCGTAAAAAAAAATTTTCAAAAAAAAAATTTCAAAAAAAAATTTAAAAAAATTTCAAAAAAAAATAAAAAAAAATTTCAAAAAAAAACAAGAAAAAAATTTTTAAAAAAATTTAAAAAAATTTACAAAAAAAAATTCAAAAAAAATAAAAAAAAAGATTAAAAAAAATTTCGAAAAAAAATTTAAAAAAAAAATTTCAAAAAAAAATTTATAAAAAAAAATCAAAAAAAATTTTTAAAAAAATTACAAAAAAAATTCGAAAAAAGCAATTTAAAAAAAAAGTTTTGGAAAAAAATTTTTTAAAAAAATTCAAAAAAAAAACTTTAAAAAAATTTTTAAAAAAAATTTTAAAAAAATTCAAAAAAAAATTTCAAAAAAAATCGGAAAAAAAAAATTTCAAAAAAAAATTTTCAAAAGAAAATTTTTCAAAAAAAAAAATTCAAAAAAAAATTCAAAAAAAATTGAAAAAAAAATAAAAAAAAAATTTAAAAAAAATAGAAAAAAAAAAATTTCAAAAAAAAATTTACAAAAAAAAATTTAAAAAAAATAAAAAATAAAAATCGAAAAAAAAATTTTTCGAAAAAATTCGAAAAAAAAATTTCAAAAAAAAATTTACAAAAAAAAATTCAAAAAAAAAATTACAAAAAAAATTTCGAAAAAAAATTTCAAATAAAAAATTTTCAAAAATAATTTCGAAAAAAATTTCAAAAAAAAATTAAAAAAAAATTTCTAAACAAAAATTTAAAAAAAAAATTCAAAAAAAATTTTCAAAAAAAATTTTAAAAAAATCGAAAAACAAATTTTCGAAAAAATTCGAAAAAAAAATTTCAAAAAAAAATTTACAAAAAAAAAATTTAAAAAAAAAATTAAAAAAAAAAATTCGAAAAAAAATTTCAAATAAAAAATTTTCAAAAAAATTTCGAAAAAAATTACAAAAAAAAATTTAAAAAAAAATTACAAAAAAAAATTTCGAAAAAAAATTGACAAAAAAAATTTCAAAAAAAAAAAAAAAAAATTTACAATTTTTTTTTGTAAAAAAAAATTACAAAAAAAATTTCGAAAAAAAATTTCAAATAAAAAATTTTCAAAAAAAAATTTCGAAAAAAATTACAAAAAAAAATTTAAAAAAAATACAAAAAAAATTAAAAATTTCAAAAAAAAAATTTCAAAAAAAATTCAAAAAAAAATTGAAAAAAAAAATTTAAAAAAAAATTTAAAAAAAAATTTCTTAAAAAAAATTTTAAAAAAAAATTTTCGAAAAAAATTTCAAAAAAAAATTCAAAAAAAAAATTCAAAAAAAAATTAAAAAAAAAATTAAAAAAAAAGAATTTATAAAAAAATTTAAAAAAAAATTTCTTAAAAAAAAATTTCAAAAAAATTTTAAAAAAAAATTTAAAAAAATTTCAAAAAAAAATTCGAAAAAAAAAATTGAAAAAAAAATTTTAAAAAAAATTTTAAAAAAATTTTCCTAAAAAAAAATTTCAAAAAAAAATTTTCGAAAAAAATTTCAAAAAAAATTAAAAAAATAATTAAAAAAAAAATTTTCTTAAAAAAAATAAAAAAAAAAGAATTTATAAAAAAATTAAAAAAAAATTTTCTTAAAAAAAAATTTAAAAAAAATTTAAAAAAAAATTTACAAAAAAAAAATTCAAAAAAAAAATTACAAAAAAAATTTCGAAAAAAAAATTTCAAATAAAAATTTTCAAAAAAAAAAATCAAATAAAATTTAAAAAAAAATCGAAAAAAAAATTTAGAAAAAAATTTACAAAAAAAAAATTAAAAAAAAAATCACAAAAAAAAAATTAAAAAAAAAATAAAAAAAAAAATTTTAAAAATCAAAAAAAAAATTAAAAAAAAAATTGAAAAAAAAAATTTCGAAAAAAAAAATTTCAAAAAAAAGTTCGAAAAAAATTTTCGTAAAAAAAAATTTTCGTAAAAAAAATTACAAAAAAAATTCAAAAAAAAATATAAAAAAAAAATTAAAAAAAAAAAATTTCAAAAAAAATTTTCGTAAAAAAAATTTTCAAAAAAAAAATTTCGAAAAAAAATTCAAAAAAAAATTTCAAAAAAAATTAAAAAAATAAAAAAAAAATTCAAAAAAAACAAGAAAAAAATTTTTAAAAAAATTTAAAAAAATTTACAAAAAAAATTCAAAAAAAAATAAAAAAAAAGATTAAAAAAATTTCGAAAAAAAATTTCAAAAAAAAATTTCAAAAAAAAATTTATAAAAAAAAATAAAAAAATTTTTTTTAAAAAATTACAAAAAAAATCGAAAAAAGCAATTTTAAAAAAAAAATTTTGGAAAAAAATTTTTTAAAAAAATTTAAAAAAAAAATCAAAAAAAATTGAAAAAAAAATAAAAAAAAAATTTAAAAAAAATAGAAAAAAAAAATTTCAAAAAAAAATTTACAAAAAAAAATTAAAAAAAAATAAAAAATAAAAATCGAAAAAAAAATTTTTCGAAAAAATTCGAAAAAAAAATTTCAAAAAAAAATTTACAAAAAAAAATTCAAAAAAAAAATTACAAAAAAAATTTCGAAAAAAAATTTCAAATAAAAAATTTTCAAAAATAATTTCGAAAAAAATTTCAAAAAAAAATTTAAAAAAAATTTCTAAACAAAAATTTAAAAAAAAAATTCAAAAAAAATTTTCAAAAAAAATTTTAAAAAAATCGAAAAACAAATTTTCGAAAAAATTCGAAAAAAAAATTTCAAAAAAAAATTTACAAAAAAAAAATTTAAAAAAAAAATAAAAAAAAAAAATTCGAAAAAAATTTCAAATAAAAAATTTTCAAAAAAATTTCGAAAAAAATTACAAAAAAAAATTTAAAAAAAAATTACAAAAAAAAATTTCGAAAAAAAATTGACAAAAAAAATTTCAAAAAAAAAAAAAAAAATTTACAATTTTTTTTTGTAAAAAAAAATTACAAAAAAAATTTCGAAAAAAAATATCAAATAAAAAATTTTCAAAAAAAAATTTCGAAAAAAATTACAAAAAAAAATTTAAAAAAAATACAAAAAAAATTGAAAATTTCAAAAAAAAAATTTCAAAAAAAATTCAAAAAAAAATTGAAAAAAAAAATTAAAAAAAAAATTAAAAAAAAAATTTCTTAAAAAAAATTTTAAAAAAAAATTTTCGAAAAAAATTTCAAAAAAAGATTCAAAAAAAAAATTCAAAAAAAAATTTTAAAAAAAATTTAAAAAAAAGAATTTATAAAAAAATTTTAAAAAAAATTTCTTAAAAAAAAATTTCAAAAAAATTTAAAAAAAAAATTTAAAAAAATTTCAAAAAAAAATTCGAAAAAAAAAATTGAAAAAAAAATTTTAAAAAAAATTTTAAAAAAATTTTCCTAAAAAAAAATTTCAAAAAAAAATTTTCGAAAAAAATTTCAAAAAAAATTTAAAAAAAAAATTAAAAAAAAAATTTTCTTAAAAAAAATAAAAAAAAAAGAATTTATAAAAAAATTAAAAAAAAATTTTCTTAAAAAAAAATTTAAAAAAAATTAAAAAAAAAATTTCAAAAAAAATACGAAAAAAAAAATTTCAAAAAAAAATTTACAAAAAAAAAATTCAAAAAAAAAATTACAAAAAAAATTTCGAAAAAAAAATTTCAAATAAAAATTTTCAAAAAAAAAAATCAAATAAAATTTAAAAAAAAATCGAAAAAAAAATTTAGAAAAAAATTTACAAAAAAAAATTTTAAAAAAAATCACAAAAAAAAAATTAAAAAAAAAATAAAAAAAAAAATTTTAAAAATCAAAAAAAAAATTCAAAAAAAAATTGAAAAAAAAAATTTCGAAAAAAAAAAATTTCAAAAAAAAGTTCGAAAAAAATTTTCGTAAAAAAAAATTTTCGTAAAAAAAATTACAAAAAAAATTCAAAAAAAAATATAAAAAAAAAATTAAAAAAAAAAAATTTCAAAAAAAATTTTCGTAAAAAAAAATTTTCAAAAAAAAAATTTCGAAAAAAAAATTTTAAAAAAATTTCAAAAAAAAATTAAAAAAATAAAAAAAAAATTCAAAAAAAACAAGAAAAAAATTTAAAACAAAATTTAAAAAAATTTACAAAAAAAATTCAAAAAAAAATAAAAAAAAAGATTAAAAAAATTTCGAAAAAAAATTTCAAAAAAAAATTTCAAAAAAAAATTTATAAAAAAAAATAAAAAAAAAATTTTAAAAAAATTACAAAAAAAATCGAAAAAAGCAATTTAAAAAAAAAAATTTTGGAAAAAATTTTTTTAAAAAAATTTAAAAAAAAATTTCTTAAAAAAAATAAAAAAAAAAGAATTTATAAAAAAATTTTAAAAAAATTTTTTTAAAAAAAAATAAAAAAAAATTCAAAAAAAAATTTCAAAAAAATTTCAAAAAAAAATTCGAAAAAAAAAATTTCAAAAAAAATTTACAAAAAAAAAATTCAAAAAAAAAATTACAAAAAAAATTTCGAAAAAAAAATTTCAAATAAAAAATTTTCAAAAAATAATTCAAAAAAAATTTTAAGAAAAATCGAAAAAAAAATTTCGAAAAAAATTTACAAAAAAAAAAAATTAAAAAAAAATTCACAAAAAAAATTAAAAAAAAAATAAAATTTTTTTTTTGAAAAATCAAAAAAAAAATTCAAAAAAAACTTCAAAAAAAATTTCAAAAAAAATTTCGAAAAAAAATTACAAAAAAAAATTAAAAAAAAAATACAAAAAAAAATTTAAAAAAAAATTTCAAAAAAAAATTTCAAAAAAAAAATTTCAAAAAAAAGTTCGAAAAAAATTTTCGTAAAAAAAAATTTTCGTAAAAAAAATTACAAAAAAAATTCAAAAAAAAATATAAAAAAAAAAATTTCAAAAAAAAAATTTCAAAAAAAATTTTCGTAAAAAAAATTTTCAAAAAAAAAATTTCAAAAAAAAATTTTTTTTTAATTTTTTTTTGAAATTTCAAAAAAAAATAAAAAAAAATTTCAAAAAAAAACAAGAAAAAAATTTTTAAAAAAATTTAAAAAAATTTACAAAAAAAATTTCGAAAAAAAATTAAAAAAAAAAATTTCAAAAAAAAATTTATAAAAAAAAATCAAAAAAAATTTTTAAAAAAATTACAAAAAAAATTCGAAAAAAGCAATTTAAAAAAAAAGTTTTGGAAAAAAATTTTTTAAAAAAATTCAAAAAAAAAACTTTAAAAAAATTTTTAAAAAAAATTTTAAAAAAATTCAAAAAAAAATTTCAAAAAAAATCGGAAAAAAAAAATTTCAAAAAAAAATTTTCAAAAGAAAATTTTTCAAAAAAAAAAATTCAAAAAAAAATTCAAAAAAAATTGAAAAAAAAATAAAAAAAAAATTTAAAAAAAATAGAAAAAAAAAATTTCAAAAAAAAATTTACAAAAAAAATTTAAAAAAAAATAAAAAATAAAAATCGAAAAAAAAATTTTTCGAAAAAATTCGAAAAAAAAATTTCAAAAAAAAATTTACAAAAAAAAATTCAAAAAAAAAATTACAAAAAAAATTTCGAAAAAAAATTTCAAATAAAAAATTTTCAAAAATAATTTCGAAAAAAATTTCAAAAAAAAATTCAAAAAAAATTTTCAAAAAAAATTTTAAAAAAATCGAAAAACAAATTTTCGAAAAAATTCGAAAAAAAAATTTCAAAAAAAAATTTACAAAAAAAAAATTTAAAAAAAAATTAAAAAAAAAAATTCGAAAAAAAATTTCAAATAAAAAATTTTCAAAAAAATTTCGAAAAAAATTACAAAAAAAAATTTAAAAAAAAATTACAAAAAAAAATTTCGAAAAAAAATTGACAAAAAAAATTTCAAAAAAAAAAAAAAAAAAAATTTACAATTTTTTTTTGTAAAAAAAAATTACAAAAAAAATTTCGAAAAAAAATTTCAAATAAAAAATTTTCAAAAAAAAATTTCGAAAAAAATTACAAAAAAAAAATTAAAAAAAAATACAAAAAAAATTAAAAATTTCAAAAAAAAAATTTCAAAAAAAATTCAAAAAAAAATTGAAAAAAAAAATTAAAAAAAAAATTAAAAAAAAAATTTCTTAAAAAAAATTTTAAAAAAAAATTTTCGAAAAAAATTTCAAAAAAAAATTCAAAAAAAAAATTCAAAAAAAATTAAAAAAAAAATTAAAAAAAAAGAATTTATAAAAAAATTTAAAAAAAAATTTCTTAAAAAAAAATTTCAAAAAAATTTTAAAAAAAAATTTAAAAAAATTTCAAAAAAAAATTCGAAAAAAAAAATTGAAAAAAAAATTTTAAAAAAAATTTTAAAAAAATTTTCCTAAAAAAAAATTTCAAAAAAAAATTTTCGAAAAAAATTTCAAAAAAAATTAAAAAAAAAAATTTAAAAAAAAATTTTCTTAAAAAAAATAAAAAAAAAAGAATTTATAAAAAAATTAAAAAAAAATTTTCTTAAAAAAAAATTTAAAATAAATTTTAAAAAAAATTTCAAAAAAAATACGAAAAAAAAAATTTCAAAAAAAAATTTACAAAAAAAAAATTCAAAAAAAAAATTACAAAAAAAATTTCGAAAAAAAAATTTCAAATAAAAATTTTCAAAAAAAAAAAATCAAATAAAATTTAAAAAAAAATCGAAAAAAAAATTTAGAAAAAAATTTACAAAAAAAAAATTAAAAAAAAAATCACAAAAAAAAATTAAAAAAAAAATAAAAAAAAAATTTTAAAAATCAAAAAAAAAATTCAAAAAAAAATTGAAAAAAAAAATTTCGAAAAAAAAAATTTCAAAAAAAAATTTCAAAAAAAAATTTATAAAAAAAAATAAAAAAAAATTTTTAAAAAAATTACAAAAAAAATCGAAAAAAGCAATTTAAAAAAAAAAATTTTGGAAAAAAATTTTTTAAAAAAATTTAAAAAAAAAATTTTTTAAAAATTTTTAAAAAAATTCAAAAAAAAATTTCAAAAAAAATCGGAAAAAAAATAAATTTCAAAAAAAATTTTCAAGAGAAAATTTTTCAAAAAAAAAATTCAAAAAAAATTGAAAAAAAAAATAAAAAAAAAAATTTCAAAAAAAATTTTAAAAAAAATTGAAAAAAAAAAATTTTCGAAAATATTCGAAAAAAAAAATTACAAAAAAAATTTCGAAAAAAAATTTCAAATAAAAAATTTTCAAAAAAAAATTCGAAAAAAATTACAAAAAAAAATTTAAAAAAAAATTAAAAAAAATTTTCTTAAAAAATTTCAAAAAAAAATTCAAAAAAAAATTTCAAAAAAAATCGGAAAAAAAATAAATTTCAAAAAAAATTTTCAAGAGAAAATTTTTCAAAAAAAAAATTCAAAAAAAATTGAAAAAAAAAATAAAAAAAAAAATTTCAAAAAAAATTTTAAAAAAAATTGAAAAAAAAAAATTTTCGAAAATATTCGAAAAAAAAAATTACAAAAAAAATTTCGAAAAAAAATTTCAAATAAAAAATTTTCAAAAAAAAATTCGAAAAAAATTACAAAAAAAAATTTAAAAAAAAATTAAAAAAAATTTTCTTAAAAAAATTCAAAAAAAAAATTCAAAAAAAAATTTCAAAAAAAAATTTCAAAAAAAATTTTCGTTTAAAAAAATTTTCAAAAAAAAAAAATTTCGAAAAAAAATTCAAAAAAAATTGAAAAAAAAATTTAAAAAAAATTCGGAAAAAAAAAATTTCAAAAGAAATTTTTCAAAAAAAATAAAAAAAAATTGAAAAAAAAATAAAAAAAAATTAAAAAAAAATTAAAAAAAAAATTTCTTAAAAAAAAATTTCAAAAAAATTTTTAAAAAAAATCGAAAACAAAAATTTTCGAACAAATTCGAAAAAAAAATTTCAAAAAAAAATTGACAAAAAAAATTTCAAAAAAAATAAAAAAAAAATCGAAAAAAAAAATTTTCGAAAAAATTCGAAAAAAAATTTCAAAAAAAAATTTACAATTTTTTTTTGTAAAAAAAAATTACAAAAAAAATTTCGAAAAAAAATTTCAAATAAAAAATTTTCAAAAAAAATTTCGAAAAAAGTTACAAAAAAAAATTTAAAAAAAATACAAAAAAAATTAAAAATTTCAAAAAAAAAATTTCAAAAAAAATTCAAAAAAAAATTGAAAAAAAAAATTAAAAAAAAAATTTAAAAAAAAATTTCTTAAAAAAAATTAAAAAAAAATTTTCGAAAAAAATTTCAAAAAAAAATTCAAAAAAAAAATTCAAAAAAAAATTTTAAAAAAAATTAAAAAAAAAGAATTTATAAAAAAATTTTTAAAAAAATTTCTTAAAAAAAAATTTCAAAAAAATTCAAAAAAAAATTTTAAAAAAATTTCAAAAAAAAATTCGAAAAAAAAAATTGGAAAAAAAATTTTAAAAAAAATTTTAAAAAAAATTTCCTAAAAAAAAATTTCAAAAAAAAATTTTCGAAAAAAATTTCAAAAAAAAAATTTTAAAAAAAAATTTCTTAAAAAAAATAAAAAAAAAAGAATTTATAAACAAATTTTAAAAAAAATTTCTTGAAAAAAAATTTAAAAAAAATTTAAAAAAAAATTTCAAAAAAATACGAAAAAAAAAATTTCAAAAAAAAATTTACAAAAAAAAAATTCAAAAAAAAAATTACAAAAAAAATTTCGAAAAAAAAATTTCAAATAAAAAATTTTCAAAAAAAAAATTCAAATAAAATTTAAAAAAAAATCGAAAAAAAAATTTAGAAAAAAATTTACAAAAAAAAATTTAAAAAAAAAATCACAAAAAAAAATTTAAAAAAAAATAAAAAAAAATATTTTTAAAAATCAAAAAAAAAATTCAAAAAAAAATTGAAAAAAAAAATTTTTTAAAAATTTTTAAAAAAATTCAAAAAAAAAATTACAAAAAAAATTTCGAAAAAAAATTTCAAATAAAAAATTTTCAAAAAAAAATTCGAAAAAAATTACAAAAAAAAATTTAAAAAAAAATTAAAAAAAATTTTCTTAAAAAAATTCAAAAAAAAAATTCAAAAAAAAATTTCAAAAAAAAATTTCAAAAAAAATTTTCGTTTAAAAAAATTTTCAAAAAAAAAAAATTTCGAAAAAAAATTCAAAAAAAATTGAAAAAAAAATTTAAAAAAAATTCGGAAAAAAAAAATTTCAAAAGAAATTTTTCAAAAAAAATAAAAAAAAATTGAAAAAAAAATAAAAAAAAATTAAAAAAAAATTAAAAAAAAAATTTCTTAAAAAAAAATTTCAAAAAAATTTTTAAAAAAAATCGAAAACAAAAATTTTCGAACAAATTCGAAAAAAAAATTTCAAAAAAAAATTGACAAAAAAAATTTCAAAAAAAATAAAAAAAAAATCGAAAAAATTCGAAAAAAAATTTCAAAAAAAAATTTACAATTTTTTTTTGTAAAAAAAAATTACAAAAAAAATTTCGAAAAAAAATTTCAAATAAAAAATTTTCAAAAAAAAATTTCGAAAAAAGTTACAAAAAAAAATTTAAAAAAAATACAAAAAAAATTAAAAATTTCAAAAAAAAAATTTCAAAAAAAATTCAAAAAAAAATTGAAAAAAAAAATTAAAAAAAAAATTTAAAAAAAAATTTCTTAAAAAAAATTTAAAAAAAAATTTTCGAAAAAAATTTCAAAAAAAAATTCAAAAAAAAAATTCAAAAAAAAATTTTAAAAAAAAATAAAAAAAAAGAATTTATAAAAAAATTTTAAAAAAAATTTCTTAAAAAAAAATTTCAAAAAAATTCAAAAAAAAATTTTAAAAAAATTTCAAAAAAAAATTCGAAAAAAAAAATTGGAAAAAAAATTTTAAAAAAAATTTTAAAAAAAATTTCCTAAAAAAAAATTTCAAAAAAAAATTTTCGAAAAAAATTTCAAAAAAAAAATTTTAAAAAAAAATTTCTTAAAAAAAATAAAAAAAAAAGAATTTATAAACAAATTTTAAAAAAAATTTCTTGAAAAAAAATTTAAAAAAAATTTAAAAAAAAATTTCAAAAAAATACGAAAAAAAAAATTTCAAAAAAAAATTTACAAAAAAAAAATTCAAAAAAAAAATTACAAAAAAAATTTCGAAAAAAAAATTTCAAATAAAAAATTTTCAAAAAAAAAATTCAAATAAAATTTAAAAAAAAATCGAAAAAAAAATTTAGAAAAAAATTTACAAAAAAAAATTTTAAAAAAAAATCACAAAAAAAAATTTAAAAAAAAATAAAAAAAAATATTTTTAAAAATCAAAAAAAAAATTCAAAAAAAATTGAAAAAAAAAATTTCGAAAAAAAAAATTTCAAAAAAAAGTTCGAAAAAAATTTTCGTAAAAAAAAATTTTCGTAAAAAAAATTACAAAAAAAATTCAAAAAAAAATATAAAAAAAAAATTAAAAAAAAAAATTTCAAAAAAAATTTTCGTAAAAAAAAATTTTCAAAAAAAAAAATTCGAAAAAAAATTTAAAAAAAAATCAAAAAAAAATTTTTCAAAGAGAAAAATTGAAAAAAAAAATTTTAAAAAAAATTCACAAAAAAAAAATTCATAAAAAAATTTTAAAAAATTTTCAAAAAAAAAATTAAAAAAAATTTTTTTAAAAAAAATCAAAAAAAATTTTTCAAGAGAAAAATTGAAAAAAAAAAATTTAAAAAAAATTAAAAAAAAAATTTCATAAAAAAATTGAAAAAATTTTTCAAAAAAAAAAATTTTAAAAAAAATTTTAAAAAAATTTTCTTAAAAAAAATTTTTAAAAAAAATTTTCGAAAAAAATTTCAAAAAAAAATTCAAAAAAAAAATAAAAAAAAAAATTTAAAAAAAAATTTCTTAAAAAAAATAAAAAAAAAAGAATTTATAAAAAAATTTTAAAAAAATTTTCTTAAAAAAAAATAAAAAAAAATTCAAAAAAAAATTTCAAAAAAATTTCAAAAAAAAATTCGAAAAAAAAAATTTCAAAAAAAATTTACAAAAAAAAAATTCAAAAAAAAAATTACAAAAAAAATTTCGAAAAAAAAATTTCAAATAAAAAATTTTCAAAAAATAATTCAAAAAAAATTTTAAGAAAAATCGAAAAAAAAATTTCGAAAAAAATTTCCAAAAAAAAAAATTAAAAAAAAATTCACAAAAAAAATTAAAAAAAAAATAAAAAATTTTTTTTTGAAAAATCAAAAAAAAAATTCAAAAAAAACTTCAAAAAAAATTTCAAAAAAAATTTCGAAAAAAAATTACAAAAAAAATTTTTAAAAAAAATACAAAAAAAAATTTAAAAAAAAATTTCAAAAAAAAATTTCAAAAAAAAAATTTCAAAAAAAAGTTCGAAAAAAATTTTCGTAAAAAAAAATTTTCGTAAAAAAAATTACAAAAAAAATTCAAAAAAAAATATAAAAAAAAAAATTTCAAAAAAAAAATTTCAAAAAAAATTTTCGTAAAAAAAAATTTTCAAAAAAAAAATTTCAAAAAAAAATTTAAAAAAATTTCAAAAAAAAATAAAAAAAAATTTCAAAAAAAAACAAGAAAAAAATTTTTAAAAAAATTTAAAAAAATTTACAAAAAAAAATTCAAAAAAAATAAAAAAAAAGATTAAAAAAAATTTCGAAAAAAAATTTAAAAAAAAAATTTCAAAAAAAAATTTATAAAAAAAAATCAAAAAAAATTTTTAAAAAAATTACAAAAAAAATTCGAAAAAAGCAATTTAAAAAAAAAGTTTTGGAAAAAAATTCAAAAAAAAAACTTTAAAAAAATTTTTAAAAAAAATTTTAAAAAAATTAAAAAAAAAATTTCAAAAAAAATCGGAAAAAAAATAAATTTCAAAAAAAAATTTTCAAAAGAAAATTTTTCAAAAAAAAAAATTCAAAAAAAATTGAAAAAAAAATAAAAAAAAAATTTAAAAAAAATAGAAAAAAAAAATTTCAAAAAAAAATTTACAAAAAAAAATTTAAAAAAAATAAAAAATAAAAATCGAAAAAAAAATTTTTCGAAAAAATTCGAAAAAAAAATTTCAAAAAAAAATTTACAAAAAAAAATTCAAAAAAAAAATTACAAAAAAAATTTCGAAAAAAAATTTCAAATAAAAAATTTTCAAAAATAATTTCTAAAAAAATTTCAAAAAAAAATTTAAAAAAAATTTCTAAACAAAAATTTAAAAAAAAATTCAAAAAAAATTTTCAAAAAAAATTTTAAAAAAATCGAAAAACAAATTTTCGAAAAAATTCGAAAAAAAAATTTCAAAAAAAAATTTACAAAAAAAAAATTTAAAAAAAAAATTAAAAAAAAAAATTCGAAAAAAAATTTCAAATAAAAAATTTTCAAAAAAATTTCGAAAAAAATTACAAAAAAAAATTTAAAAAAAAATTACAAAAAAAAATTTCGAAAAAAAATTGACAAAAAAAATTTCAAAAAAAATAAAAAAAAAATTTACAATTTTTTTTTGTAAAAAAAAATTACAAAAAAAATTTCGAAAAAAAATTTGAAAAAAAAAATTTCAAAAAAAAAATTAACACAAAAAATTCAAAAAAAAATTAAAAAAAAAATTTCAAAAAAAAAATTTCAAAAAAAATTTTCGTAAAAAAAAAATTTCAAAAAAAAAAAATTCGAAAAAAAATTTAAAAAAAAATCAAAAAAAAATTTTTCAAAGAGAAAAATTGAAAAAAAAAATTTTAAAAAAATTTAAAAAAAAAATTCACAAAAACAAAATTCATAAAAAAATTTTAAAAAATTTTCAAAAAAAAAATTTAAAAAAAAATTTTTAAAAAAAATCAAAAAAAATTTTTCAAGAGAAAAATTGAAAAAAAAAAATTTAAAAAAAATTAAAAAAAAAATCACAAAAAAAATTTCATAAAAAAATTGAAAAAATTTTTCAAAAAAAAAAATTTTAAAAAAAATTTAAAAAAAAATTTCTTAAAAAAAATTTTTAAAAAAAATTTTCGAAAAAAATTTCAAAAAAAAATTCAAAAAAAAAATAAAAAAAAAATTTAAAAAAAAATTTCTTAAAAAAAATAAAAAAAAAAGAATTTATAAAAAAATTTTAAAAAAATTTTCTTAAAAAAAAATAAAAAAAAATTCAAAAAAAAATTTCAAAAAAATTTCAAAAAAAAATTCGAAAAAAAAAATTTCAAAAAAAATTTACAAAAAAAAATTAAAAAAAAAAATTACAAAAAAAATTTCGAAAAAAAAATTTCAAATAAAAAATTTTCAAAAAATAATTCAAAAAAAATTTTAAGAAAAATCGAGAAAAAAATTTCGAAAAAAATTTACAAAAAAAAAAATTAAAAAAAAATTCACAAAAAAAATTAAAAAAAAAATAAAAAATTTTTTTTTGAAAAATCAAAAAAAAAATTCAAAAAAACTTCAAAAAAAATTTCAAAATAAATTTCGAAAAAAAATTACAAAAAAAATTTAAAAAAAAAATACAAAAAAAAATTTAAAAAAAAATTTCAAAAAAAAATTTCAAAAAAAAAATTTCAAAAAAAAGTTCGAAAAAAATTTTCGTAAAAAAAAATTTTCGTAAAAAAAATTACAAAAAAAATTCAAAAAAAAATATAAAAAAAAAAATTTCAAAAAAAAAATTTCAAAAAAAATTTTCGTAAAAAAAAATTTTCAAAAAAAAAATTTCAAAAAAAAATTAAAAAAAATTTCAAAAAAAAATAAAAAAAAATTTCAAAAAAAAACAAGAAAAAAATTTTTAAAAAAATTTAAAAAAATTTACAAAAAAAAATTCAAAAAAAATAAAAAAAAAGATTAAAAAAAATTTCGAAAAAAAATTTAAAAAAAAAATTTCAAAAAAAAATTTATAAAAAAAAATCAAAAAAAATTTTTAAAAAAATTACAAAAAAAATTCGAAAAAAGCAATTTAAAAAAAAAGTTTTGGAAAAAAATTTTTTAAAAAAATTCAAAAAAAAAACTTTAAAAAAATTTTTTAAAAAAATTTTAAAAAAATTCAAAAAAAAATTTCAAAAAAAATCGGAAAAAAAAAAATTTCAAAAAAAAATTTTCAAAAGAAAATTTTTCAAAAAAAAAAATTCAAAAAAAAATTCAAAAAAAATTGAAAAAAAAATAAAAAAAAAATTTAAAAAAAAATAGAAAAAAAAAATTTCAAAAAAAAATTTACAAAAAAAAATTAAAAAAAAATAAAAAATAAAAATCGAAAAAAAAATTTTTCGAAAAAATTCGAAAAAAAAATTTCAAAAAAAAATTTACAAAAAAAAATTCAAAAAAAAAATTACAAAAAAAATTTCGAAAAAAAATTTCAAATAAAAAATTTTCAAAAATAATTTCGAAAAAAATTTCAAAAAAAAATTTAAAAAAAATTTCTAAACAAAAATTTAAAAAAAAAATTCAAAAAAAATTTTCAAAAAAATTTTTAAAAAAATCGAAAAACAAATTTTCGAAAAAATTCGAAAAAAAAATTTCAAAAAAAAATTTACAAAAAAAAAATTTAAAAAAAAAATTAAAAAAAAAAATTCGAAAAAAAATTTCAAATAAAAAATTTTCAAAAAAATTTCGAAAAAAATTACAAAAAAAAATTTAAAAAAAAATTACAAAAAAAAATTTCGAAAAAAAATTGACAAAAAAAATTTCAAAAAAAAAAAAAAAAAAAATTTACAATTTTTTTTTGTAAAAAAAAATTACAAAAAAAATTTCGAAAAAAAATTTCAAATAAAAAATTTTCAAAAAAAAATTTCGAAAAAAATTACAAAAAAAAATTTTAAAAAAATACAAAAAAAGTTAAAAATTTCAAAAAAAAAATTTCAAAAAAAATTCAAAAAAAAATTGAAAAAAAAAATTAAAAAAAAAATTAAAAAAAAAATTTCTTGAAAAAAATTTTTAAAAAAAATTTTCGAAAAAAATTTCAAAAAAAAATTCAAAAAAAAATTCAAAAAAAAATTTAAAAAAAAATTAAAAAAAAAGAATTTATAAAAAAATTTTAAAAAAAATTTCTTAAAAAAAAATTTCAAAAAAATTTTAAAAAAAAATTTAAAAAAATTTCAAAAAAAAATTCGAAAAAAAAAATTGAAAAAAAAATTTTAAAAAAAATTTTAAAAAAATTTTCCTAAAAAAAAATTTCAAAAAAAAATTTTCGAAAAAAATTTCAAAAAAAATTAAAAAAAAAAATTAAAAAAAAAATTTTCTTAAAAAAAATAAAAAAAAAGAATTTATAAAAAAATTAAAAAAAAATTTTCTTAAAAAAAAATTTAAAAAAAATTTAAAAAAAAATTTCAAAAAAAATACGAAAAAAAAAATTTCAAAAAAAAATTTACAAAAAAAAAATTCAAAAAAAAAAATTACAAAAAAAATTTCGAAAAAAAAATTTCAAATAAAAATTTTCAAAAAAAAAAATCAAATAAAATTTAAAAAAAAATCGAAAAAAAAATTTAGAAAAAAATTTACAAAAAAAAATTTAAAAAAAAATCACAAAAAAAAAATTAAAAAAAAAAAAAAAAAAAAATTTTAAAAATCAAAAAAAAAATTCAAAAAAAAATTGAAAAAAAAAATTTCGAAAAAAAAAATTTCAAAAAAAAGTTCGAAAAAAATTTTCGTAAAAAAAAATTTTCGTAAAAAAAAATTCAAAAAAAAATATAAAAAAAAAAAAAAAAATTTCAAAAAAAATTTTCGTAAAAAAAAATTTTCAAAAAAAAAATTTCGAAAAAAAATTTAAAAAAAAATTTCAAAAAAAAATTAAAAAAATAAAAAAAAAATTCAAAAAAAACAAGAAAAAAATTTTTAAAAAAATTTAAAAAAATTTACAAAAAAAATTCAAAAAAAAATAAAAAAAAAGATTAAAAAAATTTCGAAAAAAAATTTCAAAAAAAAATTTCAAAAAAAAATTTATAAAAAAAAATAAAAAAAAATTTTTAAAAAAATTACAAAAAAAATCGAAAAAAGCAATTTAAAAAAAAAAATTTTGGAAAAAAATTTTTTAAAAAAATTTAAAAAAAAATTTCTTAAAAAAAATAAAAAAAAAAGAATTTATAAAAAAATTTTAAAAAAATTTTCTTAAAAAAAAATAAAAAAAAATTCAAAAAAAAATTTCAAAAAAATTTCAAAAAAAAATTCGAAAAAAAAAATTTCAAAAAAAATTTACAAAAAAAAAATTCAAAAAAAAAATTACAAAAAAAATTTCGAAAAAAAAATTTCAAATAAAAAATTTTCAAAAAATAATTCAAAAAAAATTTTAAGAAAAATCGAAAAAAAAATTTCGAAAAAAATTTACAAAAAAAAATTAAAAAAAAATTCACAAAAAAAATTAAAAAAAAAATAAAAATTTTTTTTTTGAAAAATCAAAAAAAAAATTCAAAAAAAACTTCAAAAAAAATTTCAAAAAAAATTTCGAAAAAAAATTACAAAAAAAATTTAAAAAAAAAATACAAAAAAAAATTTAAAAAAAAATTTCAAAAAAAAATTTCAAAAAAAAAATTTCAAAAAAAAGTTCGAAAAAAATTTTCGTAAAAAAAAATTTTCGTAAAAAAAATTACAAAAAAAATTCAAAAAAAAATATAAAAAAAAAAATTTCAAAAAAAAAATTTCAAAAAAAATTTTCGTAAAAAAAAATTTTCAAAAAAAAAATTTCAAAAAAAAATTAAAAAAAATTTCAAAAAAAAATAAAAAAAAATTTCAAAAAAAAACAAGAAAAAAATTTTTAAAAAAATTTAAAAAAATTTACAAAAAAAAATTCAAAAAAAATAAAAAAAAAGATTAAAAAAAATTTCGAAAAAAAATTTCAAAAAAAAATTAAAAAAAAAAATTTTAAAAAAAAATTCAAAAAAAATTTCGAAAAAAAAATTTCAAATAAAAAAATTTCAAAAAAAATTTACAAAAAAAAATTCAAAAGAAAAATTCACAAAAAAAAACTTCAAAAAAAATTTCAAAAAAAATTTCGAAAAAAAATCAAAAAAAAATTGAAAAAAAAAATTTCAAAAAAAAATTTTAAAAAAAATTTTCGTAAAAAAAAATTTTCGTAAAAAAAAATTTTAGTAAAAAAAAATTTTCAAAAAAAAAAATTTCGAAAAAAATTTTTAAAAAAATACAAAAAAAAATTCAAAAAAAACTGAAAAAAAAAATTTCGTAAAAAAGAATTTTCAAAAAAAAAATTTCGAAAAAAATTAAAAAAAAAAAAATTTCAAAAAATAATTTTAAAAAAAATAAAAAAAAGATTAAAAAAAATTTCAAAAAAAATTTTCAAAAAAAAATTTCAAAAAAAAATTTATAAAAAAAAAATTTTTAAAAAAATAACAAAAAAAAAATTGAAAAAAAAAATTAAAAATTTTTTTTTTAAAAAATTCAAAATAAAATTTCAAAAAAAAATCGGAAAAAAAAATAAATTTCAAAAAAAAATTTTCAAGAGAAAATTTTTCAAAAAAAAAAATCAAAAAAAAATTCAAAAAAATTGAAAAAAAAATTTAAAAAAAATTCGGAAAAAAAAAATTTCAAAAGAAATTTTTCAAATAAAATTTAAAAAAAATTGAAAACAAAATTTAAAAAAAATAAAAAAAAAATTTCTTAAAAAAAAATTTCGAAAAAAATTTTAAAAAAAATCGAAAAAAAAAAAATTTCGAAAAAATTCGAAAAAAAAAAAATTTCAAAAAAAAATTTACAAAAAAAATTTCAAAAAAATAAAAAAAAAATCGAAAAAAAAAATTTTCGAAAAAATTCGAAAAAAAATTTCAAAAAAAAATTTACAAAAAAAAATTCAAAAAAAAAATTACAAAAAAAATTTCGAAAAAAAATTTCAAATAAAAAATTTTCAAAAAAAATTTCGAAAAAAATTACAAAAAAAAATTTTAAAAAAAATTACAAAAAAAATTTAAAAAAAAAAATTAAAAAAAATTTTTAAAAAAAATTCAAAAAAAAAATTAAAAAAAAAATTTAAAAAAAATTGAAAAAAAAATTTTAAAAAAAATTTTAAAAAAATTTCCTTATAAAAAAATTAAAAAAAAAATTTTCGAAAAAAATTTCAAAAAAAAAATTCAAAAAAAAAAATTAAAAAAAAAATTTTAAAAAAAATTTTCTTAAAAAAATTTAAAAAAAAGAATTTATAAAAAAATTTAAAAAAAATTTCGAAAAAAAAATTTCAAATAAAAAATTTTCAAAAAAAATTTTAAAAAAAATCGAAAAAAAAAATTTTCGAAAAAATTCTAAAAAAAAATTTCAAAAAAAAATTTACAAAAAAAAATTCAAAAAAAAAATTAAAAAAAAAAATTCGAAAAAAAATTTCAAATAAAAAATTTTCAAAAAAATTTCGAAAAAAATTACAAAAAAAAATTTTAAAAAAAATTACAAAAAAAAAATTCTAAAAAAAATTTTCAAAAAAAAACTTTAAAAAATATTTCAAAAAAAATTTCGAAAAAAATTACAAAAAAAAATTTTAAAAAAAATTTCAAAAAAAAATTCGAAAAAAAAAATTTCAAAAAAAAAATTTACAAAAAAAAATTCAAAAAAAAATTCAAAAAAAAAATTTCAAAAAAAAAAATTCAAAAAAAATTTTCGTAAAAAAAAATTTTCAAAAAAAAAAATTTCGAAAAAAAATTTTAAAAAAAATCAAAAAAAAATTTTTCAAAGAGAAAAATTGAAAAAAAAAATTTAAAAGAAATTGAAAAACAAAATTCACAAAAAAAAAATTTTAAAAAATTTTCAAAAAAAAAATTGAAAAAAAAAATTTAAAAAAAATCAAAAAAAATTTTTCAAGAGAAAAATTGAAAAAAAAAATTTAAAAAAAATTAAAAAAAAATTCACAGAAAAAATTTCATAAAAAAATTGAAAACATTTTTCAAAAAAAAAAATTTCAAAAAAAATTTTAAAAAAATTTTCTTTGAAAAAAATTTTAAAAAAAAATTTCGAAAAAAATTTCAAAAAAAATTCAAAAAAAAATAAAAAAAAAATTTAAAAAAAAATTTTCTTAAAAAAAATTAAAAAAAAAGAATGTATAAAAAAATTTAAAAAAAATTTTCTTAAAAAAAAATAGAAAAAAAATTCCAAAAAAAATTTCAAAAAAAATTCAAAAAAAAATTCGAAAAAAAAAATTTCAAAAAAAATTTACAAAAAAAAATTCAAAAAAAAAATTACAAAAAAAATTTCGAAAAAAAAAATTTGAAATTTTCAAAAAATAATTCAAAAAAAATTTTAAGAAAAATCGAAAAAAAAATTTCGAAAAAAATTTACAAAAAAAAAATTAAAAAAAAATTCACAAAAAAAATTTTAAAAAAAAAAAATTTTTTTTTTTAAAAATCAAAAAAAAAATTCAAAAAAAAATATAAAAAAAAAAATTTAAAAAAAAAAATTTCAAAAAAAATTTTCGTAAAAAAAAATTTTCAAAAACAAAAATTTCGAAAAAAAATTGAAAAAAAATTTCAAAAAAAAATAAAAAAAATAAAAAAAAATTTCAAAAAAAAACAAGAAAAAAATTTAAAAAAAAATTTAAAAAAATTTACAAAAAAAATTCAAAAAAAAATTAAAAAAAAGATTAAAAAAAATTTCGAAAAAAAAATTCAAAAAAAAATTTCAAAAAAAAATTTATAAAAAATAATTTTTAAAAAAATAAAAAAAAGATTAAAAAAAATTTCAAAAAAAATTTTCAAAAAAAAATTTATAAAAAATTTTTTTTTAAAAAAATAAGAAGAAAAAATCGAAAAAAAAATTTAAAAAATTTTTTTTAAAAAAATTCAAAATAAAATTTCAAAAAAAAATCGGAAAAAAAAATAAATTCCAAAAAAAAATTTTCAAGAGAAAATTTTTCAAAAAAAAAAAATTCAAAAAAAAAATTCAAAAAAATTGAAAAAAAAAATTTAAAAAAAATTCGGAAAAAAAAATTTCAAAAGAAATTTTTCAAAAAAAATTAAAAAAAAATTGAAAAAAAAATAAAAAAAAAAAAAAAATTCTTAAAAAAAAATTTCAAAAAAATTAAAAAAAAAATCGAAAAAAAAAATTTTCGAAAAAATTCGAAAAAAAAAAATTTCAAAAAAAAATTTACAAAAAAAATTTCAAAAAAAAAAATTACAAAAAAAAATTCGAAAAAAAATTTCAAATAAAAAATTTTCAAAAAAAATTTCGAAAAAAATTACGAAAAAAAATTTTAAAAAAAATTACAAAAAAAATTTTAAAAAAAATTTAAAAAAAATTTTTTAAAAAAATTCAAAAAAAAAATTTAAAAAAAAATTTAAAAAAAAATTGAAAAAAAAATTAAAAAAAAAAATTCACAAAAAAAAATTTAAAAAAAAATAAAAAAAAAATTTTTAAAAAATCAAAAAAAAAATTCAAAAAAAACTTCAAAAAAAATTTCAAAAAAAATTTCGAAAAAAATTACAAAAAAAATTTAAAAAAAAAATACAAAAAAAAATCAAAAAAAAATTGAAAAAAAAAATTTAAAAAAAAAAAAATTTCAGAAAAAAGTTCGAAAAAAATTTTCGTAAAAAAAAATTTTCGTAAAAAAAATTACAAAAAAAATTCAAAAAAAAATATAAAAAAAAAAATTTCAAAAAAAAATTTTCGAAAAAATTTCAAAAAAAAATTAAAAAAAAAAATTAAAAAAAAATTTTAAAAAAAATTTTCTTGAAAAAAATAAAAAAAAAAGAATTTATAAAAAAATAAAAAAAAAAATTTCTTAAAAAAAAAATTTAAAAAAATTCAAAAAAATATTTCAAAAAAAATTCGAAAAAAAAATTTCAAAAAAAAATTTACAAAAAAAAAATTCAAAAAAAAAATTACAAAAAAAATTTCGAAAAAAAATTTCAAATAAAAGATTTTCAAAAAAAAAATTCAAAAAAATCGAAAAAAAATTTAGAAAAAAATTTACAAAAAAAAAATTAAAAAAAAAATTCACAAAAAAAAATTAAAAAAAATAAAAAAAAATTTTTTTAAAATAAAAAAAAAATTCAAAAAAAATTTTCAAAAAAAAAAATTTCGAAAAAAAATTTAAAAAAAAATTTCAAAAAAAAATTAAAAAAATAAAAAAAAATTTCAAAAAAAAAACAAGAAAAAAATTTTAAAAAAAATTTAAAAAAATTTACAAAAAAAAATTCAAAAAAAATAAAAAAAAAGATTAAAAAAAATTTCGAAAAAAAATTTCAAAAAAAAATTTAAAAAAAAAATTTTAAAAAAAAATTCAAAAAAAATTTCGAAAAAAAAATTTCAAATAAAAAAATTTCAAAAAAAATTTACAAAAAAAAATTCAAAAGAAAAATTCACAAAAAAAAACTTCAAAAAAAATTTCAAAAAAAATTTCGAAAAAAAATCAAAAAAAAATTGAAAAAAAAAATTTCAAAAAAAAATTTTAAAAAAAATTTTCGTAAAAAAAAATTTTCGTAAAAAAAAATTTTAGTAAAAAAAAATTTTCAAAAAAAAAAATTTCGAAAAAAATTTTTAAAAAAATACAAAAAAAAATTCAAAAAAAACTGAAAAAAAAAATTTCGTAAAAAAGAATTTTCAAAAAAAAAATTTCGAAAAAAATTAAAAAAAAAAAATTTCAAAAAATAATTTTAAAAAAAATAAAAAAAAGATTAAAAAAAATTTCAAAAAAAATTTTCAAAAAAAAATTTCAAAAAAAAATTTATAAAAAAAAATTTTTTAAAAAAATAACAAAAAAAAAATTGAAAAAAAAAATTAAAAATTTTTTTTTTAAAAAATTCAAAATAAAATTTCAAAAAAAAATCGGAAAAAAAAATAAATTTCAAAAAAAAATTTTCAAGAGAAAATTTTTCAAAAAAAAAATCAAAAAAAAATTCAAAAAAATTGAAAAAAAAATTTAAAAAAAATTCGGAAAAAAAAAATTTCAAAAGAAATTTTTCAAATAAAATTTAAAAAAAATTGAAAACAAAATTTAAAAAAAATAAAAAAAAAATTTCTTAAAAAAAAATTTCGAAAAAAATTTAAAAAAAAATCGAAAAAAAAAAAATTTCGAAAAAATTCGAAAAAAAAAAAATTTCAAAAAAAAATTTACAAAAAAAATTTCAAAAAAATAAAAAAAAAATCGAAAAAAAAAATTTTCGAAAAAATTCGAAAAAAAATTTCAAAAAAAAATTTACAAAAAAAAATTCAAAAAAAAAATTACAAAAAAAATTTCGAAAAAAAATTTCAAATAAAAAATTTTCAAAAAAAATTTCGAAAAAAATTACAAAAAAAAATTTTAAAAAAAATTACAAAAAAAATTTAAAAAAAAAAATTAAAAAAAATTTTTAAAAAAAATTCAAAAAAAAAATTTAAAAAAAAATTTAAAAAAAATTGAAAAAAAAATTTTAAAAAAAATTTTAAAAAAATTTCCTTATAAAAAAATTTAAAAAAAAATTTTCGAAAAAAATTTCAAAAAAAAAATTCAAAAAAAAAAATTAAAAAAAAAATTTTAAAAAAAATTTTCTTAAAAAAATTTAAAAAAAAGAATTTATAAAAAAATTTAAAAAAAATTTCGAAAAAAAAATTTCAAATAAAAAATTTTCAAAAAAAATTTTAAAAAAAATCGAAAAAAAAAATTTTCGAAAAAATTCTAAAAATAAATTTCAAAAAAAAATTTACAAAAAAAAATTCAAAAAAAAAAATTAAAAAAAAAATTCGAAAAAAAATTTCAAATAAAAAATTTTCAAAAAAATTTCGAAAAAAATTACAAAAAAAAATTTTAAAAAAAATTACAAAAAAAAAATTCTAAAAAAAATTTTCAAAAAAAAACTTTAAAAAATATTTCAAAAAAAATTTCGAAAAAAATTACAAAAAAAAATTTTAAAAAAAATTTCAAAAAAAAATTCGAAAAAAAAAATTTCAAAAAAAAAATTTACAAAAAAAAATTCAAAAAAAAATTCAAAAAAAAAATTTCAAAAAAAAAAATTCAAAAAAAATTTTCGTAAAAAAAAATTTTCAAAAAAAAAAATTTCGAAAAAAAATTTTAAAAAAAATCAAAAAAAAATTTTTCAAAGAGAAAAATTGAAAAAAAAAATTTAAAAGAAATTGAAAAACAAAATTCACAAAAAAAAAATTTTTAAAAATTTTCAAAAAAAAAATTGAAAAAAAAAATTTAAAAAAAATCAAAAAAAATTTTTCAAGAGAAAAATTGAAAAAAAAAATTTAAAAAAAATTAAAAAAAAATTCACAGAAAAAATTTCATAAAAAAATTGAAAACATTTTTCAAAAAAAAAAATTTCAAAAAAAATTTTAAAAAAATTTTCTTTGAAAAAAATTTAAAAAAAAAATTTCGAAAAAAATTTCAAAAAAAAATTCAAAAAAAAATAAAAAAAAAATTTAAAAAAAAATTTTCTTAAAAAAAATTAAAAAAAAAGAATGTATAAAAAAATTTAAAAAAAAATTTCTTAAAAAAAAATAGAAAAAAAATTCCAAAAAAAATTTCAAAAAAAATTCAAAAAAAAATTCGAAAAAAAAAATTTCAAAAAAAATTTACAAAAAAAAATTCAAAAAAAAAATTACAAAAAAAATTTCGAAAAAAAAAATTTGAAATTTTCAAAAAATAATTCAAAAAAAATTTTAAGAAAAATCGAAAAAAAAATTTCGAAAAAAATTTACAAAAAAAAAATTAAAAAAAAATTCACAAAAAAAATTTAAAAAAAAAAAAATTTTTTTTTTTTAAAATCAAAAAAAAAATTCAAAAAAAAATATAAAAAAAAAAATTTCAAAAAAAAAATTTCAAAAAAAATTTTCGTAAAAAAAAATTTTCAAAAACAAAAATTTCGAAAAAAAATTGAAAAAAAATTTCAAAAAAAAATAAAAAAAATAAAAAAAAATTTCAAAAAAAAACAAGAAAAAAATTTAAAAAAAAATTTAAAAAAATTTACAAAAAAAATTCAAAAAAAAATTAAAAAAAAGATTAAAAAAAATTTCGAAAAAAAAATTCAAAAAAAAATTTCAAAAAAAAATTTATAAAAAAAAAATCAAAAAAAAATATTTAAAAAAATTACAAAAAAAAATCGAAAAAAGCAATTTAAAAAAAAAATTTCAAAAAAAAATTTTCAAGAGAAAATTTTTCAAAAAAAAAATTCAAAAAAAAATTCAAAAAAAATTGAAAAAAAAAATAAAAAAAAAATTTCAAAAAAATTTTTTAAAAAAATTGAAAAAAAAAAATTTTCGAAAGAATTCGAAAAAAAAAATTACAAAAAAAATTTCGAAAAAAAATTTCAAATAAAAAATTTTCAAAAAAAAATTCGAAAAAAATTACAAAAAAAAATTTAAAAAAAAATTTTCTTAAAAAAATTCAAAAAAATAATTTCAAAAAAAAATTTCAAAAAAAATTTTCGTTAAAAAAAATTTTCAAAAAAAAAAATTTCGAAAAAAAATTAAAAAAAAAATCAAAAAAAAAATTTTCAAAGAGAAAAATTGAAAAAAAAAATTTAAAAAAAATTTTTAAAAAAAAATTCACAAAAAAAAAATTTCATAAAAAAATTTTAAAAAATTTTCAAGAGAAAAATTGAAAAAAAAAATTTAAAAAAAATTTTAAAAAAAAATCACAAAAAAAAATTCATAAAAAAATTTAAAAAATTTTTCAAAAAAAAAATTGAAAAAAAAAATTAAAAATAAATTTAAAAAAAATTAAAAAAAAATTTTAAAAAAATTTTCAAAAAAAAAATTTCAAAAAAAATTCAAAAAAAAATTGAAAAAAAAAATTTTAAAAAAAATTAAAAAAAAAAATTTAAAAAAAATTTTCTTAAAAAAAATTAAAAAAAAAATTTTCGAAAAAAATTTCAAAAAAAAATTCAAAAAAAAAAAGAAAAAAAAATTTTCAAAAAAAAATTAAAAAAAAGAATTTATAAAAAAATTTAAAAAAAATTTTCTTAAGAAAAAATAAAAAAAAAATTCAAAAAAAAATTTCAAAAAAAATTTCAAAAAAAAATTCGAAAAAAAAAATTTCAAAAAAAAATTTACAAAAAAAAATTCAAAAAAAATAAAAAAAAAGATTAAAAAAAATTTCGAAAAAAAATTTCAAAAAAAAATTTAAAAAAAAAATTTTAAAAAAAAATTCAAAAAAAATTTCGAAAAAAAAATTTCAAATAAAAAAATTTCAAAAAAAATTTACAAAAAAAAATTCAAAAGAAAAATTCACAAAAAAAAACTTCAAAAAAAATTTCAAAAAAAATTTCGAAAAAAAATCAAAAAAAAATTGAAAAAAAAAATTTCAAAAAAAAATTTTAAAAAAAATTTTCGTAAAAAAAAATTTTCGTAAAAAAAAATTTTAGTAAAAAAAAATTTTCAAAAAAAAAAATTTCGAAAAAAATTTTTAAAAAAATACAAAAAAAAATTCAAAAAAAACTGAAAAAAAAAATTTCGTAAAAAAGAATTTTCAAAAAAAAAATTTCGAAAAAAATTAAAAAAAAAAAAATTTCAAAAAATAATTTTAAAAAAAATAAAAAAAAGATTAAAAAAAATTTCAAAAAAAATTTTCAAAAAAAAATTTCAAAAAAAAATTTATAAAAAAAAAATTTTTAAAAAAATAACAAAAAAAAAATTGAAAAAAAAAATTAAAAATTTTTTTTTTAAAAAATTCCAAATAAAATTTCAAAAAAAAATCGGAAAAAAAAATAAATTTCAAAAAAAAATTTTCAAGAGAAAATTTTTCAAAAAAAAAATCAAAAAAAAATTCAAAAAAATTGAAAAAAAAATTTAAAAAAAATTCGGAAAAAAAAAATTTCAAAAGAAATTTTTCAAATAAAATTTAAAAAAAATTGAAAACAAAATTTAAAAAAAATAAAAAAAAAATTTCTTAAAAAAAAATTTCGAAAAAAATTTAAAAAAAAATCGAAAAAAAAAAAATTTCGAAAAAATTCGAAAAAAAAAAAATTTCAAAAAAAAATTTACAAAAAAAATTTCAAAAAAATAAAAAAAAAATCGAAAAAAAAAATTTTCGAAAAAATTCGAAAAAAAATTTCAAAAAAAAATTTACAAAAAAAAATTCAAAAAAAAAATTACAAAAAAAATTTCGAAAAAAAATTTCAAATAAAAAATTTTCAAAAAAAATTTCGAAAAAAATTACAAAAAAAAATTTTAAAAAAAATTACAAAAAAAATTTAAAAAAAAAAATTAAAAAAAATTTTTAAAAAAAATTCAAAAAAAAAATTAAAAAAAAAATTTAAAAAAAATTGAAAAAAAAATTTTAAAAAAAATTTTAAAAAAATTTCCTTATAAAAAAATTTAAAAAAAAATTTTCGAAAAAAATTTCAAAAAAAAAATTCAAAAAAAAAAATTAAAAAAAAAATTTTAAAAAAAATTTTCTTAAAAAAATTTAAAAAAAAGAATTTATAAAAAAATTTAAAAAAAATTTCGAAAAAAAAATTTCAAATAAAAAATTTTCAAAAAAAATTTTAAAAAAAATCGAAAAAAAAAATTTTCGAAAAAATTCTAAAAATAAATTTCAAAAAAAAATTTACAAAAAAAAATTCAAAAAAAAAAATTAAAAAAAAAAATTCGAAAAAAAATTTCAAATAAAAAATTTTCAAAAAAATTTCGAAAAAAATTACAAAAAAAAATTTTAAAAAAAATTACAAAAAAAAAATTCTAAAAAAAATTTTCAAAAAAAAACTTTAAAAAATATTTCAAAAAAAATTTCGAAAAAAATTACAAAAAAAAATTTTAAAAAAAATTTCAAAAAAAAATTCGAAAAAAAAAATTTCAAAAAAAAAATTTACAAAAAAAAATTCAAAAAAAAATTCAAAAAAAAAATTTCAAAAAAAAAAATTCAAAAAAAATTTTCGTAAAAAAAAATTTTCAAAAAAAAAAATTTCGAAAAAAAATTTTAAAAAAAATCAAAAAAAAATTTTTCAAAGAGAAAAATTGAAAAAAAAAATTTAAAAGAAATTGAAAAACAAAATTCACAAAAAAAAAATTTTAAAAAATTTTCAAAAAAAAAATTGAAAAAAAAAATTTAAAAAAAATCAAAAAAAATTTTTCAAGAGAAAAATTGAAAAAAAAAATTTAAAAAAAATTAAAAAAAAATTCACAGAAAAAATTTCATAAAAAAATTGAAAACATTTTTCAAAAAAAAAAATTTCAAAAAAAATTTTAAAAAAATTTTCTTTGAAAAAAATTTAAAAAAAAAATTTCGAAAAAAATTTCAAAAAAAAATTCAAAAAAAAATAAAAAAAAAATTTAAAAAAAAATTTTCTTAAAAAAAATTAAAAAAAAAGAATGTATAAAAAAATTTAAAAAAAATTTTCTTAAAAAAAAATAGAAAAAAAATTCCAAAAAAAATTTCAAAAAAAATTCAAAAAAAAATTCGAAAAAAAAAATTTCAAAAAAAATTTACAAAAAAAAATTTCAAAAAAAAATTTATAAAAAAAAAATCAAAAAAAAATATTTAAAAAAATTACAAAAAAAAATCGAAAAAAGCAATTTAAAAAAAAAATTTCAAAAAAAAATTTTCAAGAGAAAATTTTTCAAAAAAAAAATTCAAAAAAAAATTCAAAAAAAATTGAAAAAAAAAATAAAAAAAAAAATTTCAAAAAAATTTTTTAAAAAAATTGAAAAAAAAAAATTTTCGAAAGAATTCGAAAAAAAAAATTACAAAAAAAATTTCGAAAAAAAATTTCAAATAAAAAATTTTCAAAAAAAAATTCGAAAAAAATTACAAAAAAAAATTTAAAAAAAAATTTTCTTAAAAAAATTCAAAAAAATAATTTCAAAAAAAAATTTCAAAAAAAATTTTCGTTAAAAAAAATTTTCAAAAAAAAAAATTTCGAAAAAAAATTAAAAAAAAAATCAAAAAAAAAATTTTCAAAGAGAAAAATTGAAAAAAAAAATTTAAAAAAAATTTTTAAAAAAAAATTCACAAAAAAAAAATTTCATAAAAAAATTTTAAAAAATTTTCAAGAGAAAAATTGAAAAAAAAAATTTAAAAAAAATTTTAAAAAAAATTCACAAAAAAAAATTCATAAAAAAATTTAAAAAATTTTTCAAAAAAAAAATTGAAAAAAAAAATTAAAAATAAATTTAAAAAAAATTTAAAAAAAATTTTAAAAAAATTTTCAAAAAAAAAATTTCAAAAAAAATTCAAAAAAAAATTGAAAAAAAAAATTTTAAAAAAAATTAAAAAAAAAAATTAAAAAAAAATTTTCTTAAAAAAAATTAAAAAAAAAATTTTCGAAAAAAATTTCAAAAAAAAATTCAAAAAAAAAAAGAAAAAAAAATTTTCTTAAAAAAATTAAAAAAAAGAATTTATAAAAAAATTTAAAAAAAATTTTCTTAAGAAAAAATAAAAAAAAAATTCAAAAAAAAATTTCAAAAAAAATTTCAAAAAAAAATTCGAAAAAAAAAATTTCAAAAAAAAATTTACAAAAAAAAAATTCAAAAAAAAAAATTACAAAAAAAATTTCGAAAAAAAAATTTCAAATAAAAAATTTTCAAAAAAAATTCAAATAAAATTTAAAAAAAAATCGAAAAAAAAATTTAAAAAAAAATTTACAAAAAAAAATTTAAAAAAAAATTCACAAAAAAAAATAAAAAAAAAAAATAAAAAAAAAATTTTAAAAAATCAAAAAAAAAATTCAAAAAAAACTTCAAAAAAAATTTCAAAAAAAATTTCGAAAAAAATACAAAAAAAAAATCAAAAAAAAATTGAAAAAAAAATTAAAAAAAAAAATTTCAAAAAAAAGTTCGAAAAAAATTTTCGTAAAAAAAAATTTTCGTAAAAAAAGTTACAAAAAAAATTCAAAAAAAAATATAAAAAAAAAATTTCAAAAAAAATTTTAAAAAAAATTTAAAAAAATTTACAAAAAAAAAATCAAAAAAAAAATAAAAAAAAAGATTAAAAAAATTTCGAAAAAAAATATCAAAAAAAAATTTCAAAAAAAAATTTATAAAAAAATCAAAAAAAAATTTTTAAAAAATTACAAAAAAAATTCGAAAAAAGCAATTTAAAAAAAAAAATTTTGGAAAAAAAATTTTTAAAAAATTTCAAAAAAAAATTTCAAGAGAAAATTTTTCAAAAAAAAAAAATTCAAAAAAAAATTGAAAAAAAATTGAAAAAAAAATAAAAAAAAAATTAAAAAAAAAATTTCAAAAAATTTTTTTAAAAAAATCGAAAAAAAAAAATTTTCGAAAAAATTCGAAAAAAAAAATTACAAAAAAAATTTCAAATAAAAAATTTTCAAAAAAAATTTCGAAAAAAATTACGAAAAAAAAATTTAAAAAAAAATTTCAAAAAAAAATTTCAAAAAATTTTCATAAAAAAAAATTTAAAAAAAAAATTCAAAAAAAATTTCGAAAAATAAATTTCAAATAAAAAATTTTCAAAAAAATTTTTTAAAAAAATCGAAAAAAAAAATTTTCGAAAAAATTCGAAAAAAAAAATTACAAAAAAAATTTCGAAAAAAAATTTCAAATAAAAAATTTTCAAAAAAAATTTCGAAAAAAATTACAAAAAAAAATTTTAAAAAAAATTTCAAAAAAAAATTAAAAAAAAATTTCTTGAAAAAAAATTTAAAAAAAAAATTCAAAAAAATTTCGAAAAAAAAATTTCAAATAAAAAAATTTCAAAAAAAATTTACAAAAAAAAAATTCAAAAAAAAAATTCACAAAAAAAAACTTCAAAAAAAATTTCAAAAAAAATTTCGAAAAAAATTCAAAAAAAAATTGAAAAAAAAAATTTCAAAAAAAAATTTTAAAAAAAATTTTCGTAAAAAAAAATTTTCGTAAAAAAAAATTTTCAAAAAAAAAAATTTCGAAAAAAATTTTTAAAAAAATACAAAAAAAAATTCAAAAAAAATTGAAAAAAAAATTTTCGTAAAAAAAAAATTTTCAAAAAAAAAAATTTCGAAAAAAATTAAAAAAAAAAATTTCAAAAAATAATTTTTAAAAAAATAAAAAAAAGATTAAAAAAAATTTCAAAAAAAATTTTCAAAAAAAAATTTATAAAAAATTTTTTTTAAAAAAAATAAGAAGAAAAAATCGAAAAAAAAATTTAAAAAATTTTTTTTAAAAAAATTCAAAATAAAATTTCAAAAAAAAATCGGAAAAAAAAATAAATTTCAAAAAAAAATTTTCAAGAGAAAATTTTTCAAAAAAAAAAAATTCAAAAAAAAAATTCAAAAAAATTGAAAAAAAAAATTTAAAAAAAATTCGGAAAAAAAAATTTCAAAAGAAATTTTTCAAAAAAAATTAAAAAAAAATTGAAAAAAAAATAAAAAAAAAAAAAAAAATTCTTAAAAAAAAATTTCAAAAAAATTAAAAAAAAAATCGAAAAAAAAAATTTTCGAAAAAATTCGAAAAAAAAAAATTTCAAAAAAAAATTTACAAAAAAAATTTCAAAAAAAAAAATTACAAAAAAAAATTCGAAAAAAAATTTCAAATAAAAAATTTTCAAAAAAAATTTCGAAAAAAATTACGAAAAAAAATTTTAAAAAAAATTACAAAAAAAATTTTAAAAAAAATTTAAAAAAAATTTTTAAAAAAAATTCAAAAAAAAAATTTAAAAAAAAATTGAAAAAAAAATTAAAAAAAAAAATTCACAAAAAAAAATTTAAAAAAAAATAAAAAAAAAATTTTTAAAAAATCAAAAAAAAAATTCAAAAAAAACTTCAAAAAAAATTTCAAAAAAAATTTCGAAAAAAATTACAAAAAAAATTTAAAAAAAAAATACAAAAAAAATCAAAAAAAAATTGAAAAAAAAAATTAAAAAAAAAAAAAATTTCAGAAAAAAGTTCGAAAAAAATTTTCGTAAAAAAAAATTTTCGTAAAAAAAATTACAAAAAAAATTCAAAAAAAAATATAAAAAAAAAAATTTCAAAAAAAAATTTTCGAAAAAATTTCAAAAAAAAATTAAAAAAAAAAATTAAAAAAAAAATTTAAAAAAAAATTTTCTTGAAAAAAATAAAAAAAAAGAATTTATAAAAAAATAAAAAAAAAAATTTCTTAAAAAAAAAATTAAAAAAAATTCAAAAAAATATTTCAAAAAAAATTCGAAAAAAAAATTTCAAAAAAAAATTTACAAAAAAAAAATTCAAAAAAAAAATTACAAAAAAAATTTCGAAAAAAAATTTCAAATAAAAGATTTTCAAAAAAAAAATTCAAAAAAATCGAAAAAAAATTTAGAAAAAAATTTACAAAAAAAAAATTAAAAAAAAAATTCACAAAAAAAAAATTTAAAAAAAAATAAAAAAAAATTTTTTTAAAATAAAAAAAAAATTCAAAAAAAATTTTCAAAAAAAAAAATTTCGAAAAAAAATTTAAAAAAAAATTTCAAAAAAAAATTAAAAAAATAAAAAAAAATTTCAAAAAAAAACAAGAAAAAAATTTTAAAAAAAATTTAAAAAAATTTACAAAAAAAAATTCAAAAAAAATAAAAAAAAAGATTAAAAAAAATTTCGAAAAAAAATTTCAAAAAAAAATTTAAAAAAAAAATTTTAAAAAAAAATTCAAAAAAAATTTCGAAAAAAAAATTTCAAATAAAAAAATTTCAAAAAAAATTTACAAAAAAAAATTCAAAAGAAAAATTCACAAAAAAAAACTTCAAAAAAAATTTCAAAAAAAATTTCGAAAAAAAATCAAAAAAAATTGAAAAAAAAAATTTCAAAAAAAAATTTTAAAAAAAATTTTCGTAAAAAAAAATTTTCGTAAAAAAAAATTTTAGTAAAAAAAAATTTTCAAAAAAAAAATTTTCGAAAAAAATTTTTAAAAAAATACAAAAAAAAATTCAAAAAAAACTGAAAAAAAAAATTTCGTAAAAAAGAATTTTCAAAAAAAAAATTTCGAAAAAAATTAAAAAAAAAAAAATTTCAAAAAATAATTTTAAAAAAAATAAAAAAAAGATTAAAAAAAATTTCAAAAAAAATTTTCAAAAAAAAATTTCAAAAAAAAATTTATAAAAAAAAAATTTTTTAAAAAATAACAAAAAAAAAATTGAAAAAAAAATTAAAAATTTTTTTTTTAAAAAATTCAAAATAAAATTTCAAAAAAAAATCGGAAAAAAAAATAAATTTCAAAAAAAAAATTTCAAGAGAAAATTTTTCAAAAAAAAAAATCAAAAAAAAATTCAAAAAAATTGAAAAAAAAATTTAAAAAAAATTCGGAAAAAAAAAATTTCAAAAGAAATTTTTCAAATAAAATTTAAAAAAAATTGAAAACAAAATTTAAAAAAAATAAAATAAAAATTTCTTAAAAAAAAATTTCGAAAAAAATTTAAAAAAAAATCGAAAAAAAAAAAATTTCGAAAAAATTCGAAAAAAAAAAAATTTCAAAAAAAAATTTACAAAAAAAATTTCAAAAAAATAAAAAAAAAATCGAAAAAAAAAATTTTCGAAAAAATTCGAAAAAAAATTTCAAAAAAAAATTTACAAAAAAAAATTCAAAAAAAAAATTACAAAAAAAATTTCGAGAAAAAATTTCAAATAAAAAATTTTCAAAAAAAATTTCGAAAAAAATTACAAAAAAAAATTTTAAAAAAAATTACAAAAAAAATTTAAAAAAAAAAATTAAAAAAAATTTTAAAAAAAAATTCAAAAAAAAAATTAAAAAAAAAATTTAAAAAAAATTGAAAAAAAAATTTTAAAAAAAATTTTAAAAAAATTTCCTTATAAAAAAATTAAAAAAAAAATTTTCGAAAAAAATTTCAAAAAAAAAATTCAAAAAAAAAAATTAAAAAAAAAATTTTAAAAAAAATTTTCTTAAAAAAATTTAAAAAAAAGAATTTATAAAAAAATTTAAAAAAAATTTCGAAAAAAAAATTTCAAATAAAAAATTTTCAAAAAAAATTTTAAAAAAAATCGAAAAAAAAAATTTTCGAAAAAATTCTAAAAAAAAATTTCAAAAAAAAATTTACAAAAAAAAATTCAAAAAAAAAAATTAAAAAAAAAAATTCGAAAAAAAATTTCAAATAAAAAATTTTCAAAAAAATTTCGAAAAAAATTACAAAAAAAAATTTTAAAAAAAATTACAAAAAAAAAATTCTAAAAAAAATTTTCAAAAAAAAACTTTAAAAAATATTTCAAAAAAAATTTCGAAAAAAATTACAAAAAAAAATTTTAAAAAAAATTTCAAAAAAAAATTCGAAAAAAAAAATTTCAAAAAAAAAATTTACAAAAAAAAATTCAAAAAAAAATTCAAAAAAAAAATTTCAAAAAAAAAAATTCAAAAAAAATTTTCGTAAAAAAAAATTTTCAAAAAAAAAAATTTCGAAAAAAAATTTTAAAAAAAATCAAAAAAAAATTTTTCAAAGAGAAAAATTGAAAAAAAAAATTTAAAAGAAATTGAAAAACAAAATTCACAAAAAAAAAATTTTAAAAAATTTTCAAAAAAAAAATTGAAAAAAAAAATTTAAAAAAAATCAAAAAAAATTTTTCAAGAGAAAAATTGAAAAAAAAAATTTAAAAAAAATTAAAAAAAAATTCACAGAAAAAATTTCATAAAAAAATTGAAAACATTTTTCAAAAAAAAAAATTTCAAAAAAAATTTTAAAAAAATTTTCTTTGAAAAAAATTAAAAAAAAAAATTTCGAAAAAAATTTCAAAAAAAAATTCAAAAAAAAATAAAAAAAAAATTTAAAAAAAAATTTTCTTAAAAAAAATTAAAAAAAAAGAATGTATAACAAAATTTAAAAAAAATTTTCTTAAAAAAAAATAGAAAAAAAATTCCAAAAAAAATTTCAAAAAAAATTCAAAAAAAAATTCGAAAAAAAAAATTTCAAAAAAAATTTACAAAAAAAAATTCAAAAAAAAAATTACAAAAAAAATTTCGAAAAAAAAAATTTGAAATTTTCAAAAAATAATTCAAAAAAAATTTTAAGAAAAATCGAAAAAAAAATTTCGAAAAAAATTTACAAAAAAAAAATTAAAAAAAAATTCACAAAAAAAATTTAAAAAAAAAAAAATTTTTTTTTTTAAAAATCAAAAAAAAATTCAAAAAAAAATATAAAAAAAAAAATTTCAAAAAAAAAATTTCAAAAAAAATTTTCGTAAAAAAAAATTTTCAAAAACAAAAATTTCGAAAAAAAATTGAAAAAAAATTTCAAAAAAAAATAAAAAAAATAAAAAAAAATTTCAAAAAAAAACAAGAAAAAAATTTAAAAAAAAATTTAAAAAAATTTACAAAAAAAATTCAAAAAAAAATTAAAAAAAAGATTAAAAAAAATTTCGAAAAAAAAATTCAAAAAAAAATTTCAAAAAAAAATTTATAAAAAATAATTTTTAAAAAAATAAAAAAAAGATTAAAAAAAATTTCAAAAAAAATTTTCAAAAAAAAATTTATAAAAAATTTTTTTTTAAAAAAATAAGAAGAAAAAATCGAAAAAAAAATTTAAAAAATTTTTTTTAAAAAAATTCAAAATAAAATTTCAAAAAAAAATCGGAAAAAAAAATAAATTCCAAAAAAAAATTTTCAAGAGAAAATTTTTCAAAAAAAAAAAATTCAAAAAAAAAATTCAAAAAAATTGAAAAAAAAAATTTAAAAAAAATTCGGAAAAAAAAATTTCAAAAGAAATTTTTCAAAAAAAATTAAAAAAAAATTGAAAAAAAAATAAAAAAAAAAAAAAAAATTCTTAAAAAAAAATTTCAAAAAAATTAAAAAAAAAATCGAAAAAAAAAATTTTCGAAAAAATTCGAAAAAAAAAAATTTCAAAAAAAAATTTACAAAAAAAATTTCAAAAAAAAAAATTACAAAAAAAAATTCGAAAAAAAATTTCAAATAAAAAATTTTCAAAAAAAATTTCGAAAAAAATTACGAAAAAAAATTTTAAAAAAAATTACAAAAAAAATTTTAAAAAAAATTTAAAAAAAATTTTTAAAAAAAATTCAAAAAAAAAATTTAAAAAAAAATTTAAAAAAAAATTGAAAAAAAAATTAAAAAAAAAAATTCACAAAAAAAAATTTAAAAAAAAATAAAAAAAAAATTTTTAAAAAATCAAAAAAAAAATTCAAAAAAAACTTCAAAAAAAATTTCAAAAAAAATTTCGAAAAAAATTACAAAAAAAATTTAAAAAAAAAATACAAAAAAAAATCAAAAAAAAATTGAAAAAAAAAATTTAAAAAAAAAAAAATTTCAGAAAAAAGTTCGAAAAAAATTTTCGTAAAAAAAAATTTTCGTAAAAAAAATTACAAAAAAAATTCAAAAAAAAATATAAAAAAAAAAATTTCAAAAAAAAATTTTCGAAAAAATTTCAAAAAAAAATTAAAAAAAAAAATTAAAAAAAAATTTTAAAAAAAATTTTCTTGAAAAAAATAAAAAAAAAGAATTTATAAAAAAATAAAAAAAAAAATTTCTTAAAAAAAAAATTTAAAAAAATTCAAAAAAATATTTCAAAAAAAATTCGAAAAAAAAATTTCAAAAAAAAATTTACAAAAAAAAAATTCAAAAAAAAAATTACAAAAAAAATTTCGAAAAAAAATTTCAAATAAAAGATTTTCAAAAAAAAAATTCAAAAAAATCGAAAAAAAATTTAGAAAAAAATTTACAAAAAAAATTAAAAAAAAAATTCACAAAAAAAAAATTTAAAAAAAAATAAAAAAAAATTTTTTTAAAATAAAAAAAAAATTCAAAAAAAATTTTCAAAAAAAAAAAATTTCGAAAAAAAATTTAAAAAAAAATTTCAAAAAAAAATTAAAAAAATAAAAAAAAATTTCAAAAAAAAAACAAGAAAAAAATTTTAAAAAAAATTTAAAAAAATTTACAAAAAAAAATTCAAAAAAAATAAAAAAAAAGATTAAAAAAAATTTCGAAAAAAAATTTCAAAAAAAAATTTAAAAAAAAAATTTTAAAAAAAAATTCAAAAAAAATTTCGAAAAAAAAATTTCAAATAAAAAAATTTCAAAAAAAATTTACAAAAAAAAATTCAAAAGAAAAATTCACAAAAAAAAACTTCAAAAAAAATTTCAAAAAAAATTTCGAAAAAAAATCAAAAAAAAATTGAAAAAAAAAATTTCAAAAAAAAATTTTAAAAAAAATTTTCGTAAAAAAAAATTTTCGTAAAAAAAAATTTTAGTAAAAAAAAATTTTCAAAAAAAAAAATTTCGAAAAAAATTTTTAAAAAAATACAAAAAAAAATTCAAAAAAAACTGAAAAAAAAAATTTCGTAAAAAAGAATTTTCAAAAAAAAAATTTCGAAAAAAATTAAAAAAAAAAAAATTTCAAAAAATAATTTAAAAAAAAATAAAAAAAAGATTAAAAAAAATTTCAAAAAAAATTTTCAAAAAAAAATTTCAAAAAAAAATTTATAAAAAAAAATTTTTTAAAAAAATAACAAAAAAAAAATTGAAAAAAAAAATTAAAAATTTTTTTTTTAAAAAATTCAAAATAAAATTTCAAAAAAAAATCGGAAAAAAAAATAAATTTCAAAAAAAAATTTTCAAGAGAAAATTTTTCAAAAAAAAAAATCAAAAAAAAATTCAAAAAAATTGAAAAAAAAATTTAAAAAAAATTCGGAAAAAAAAAATTTCAAAAGAAATTTTTCAAATAAAATTTAAAAAAAATTGAAAACAAAATTTAAAAAAAATAAAAAAAAAATTTCTTAAAAAAAAATTTCGAAAAAAATTTAAAAAAAAATCGAAAAAAAAAAAATTTCGAAAAAATTCGAAAAAAAAAAAATTTCAAAAAAAAATTTACAAAAAAAATTTCAAAAAAATAAAAAAAAAATCGAAAAAAAAAATTTTCGAAAAAATTCGAAAAAAAATTTCAAAAAAAAATTTACAAAAAAAAATTCAAAAAAAAAATTACAAAAAAAATTTCGAAAAAAAATTTCAAATAAAAAATTTTCAAAAAAAATTTCGAAAAAAATTACAAAAAAAAATTTTAAAAAAAATTACAAAAAAAATTTAAAAAAAAAAATTAAAAAAAATTTTTAAAAAAAATTCAAAAAAAAAATTAAAAAAAAATTTAAAAAAAATTGAAAAAAAAATTTTAAAAAAAATTTTAAAAAAATTTCCTTATAAAAAAATTAAAAAAAAAATTTTCGAAAAAAATTTCAAAAAAAAAATTCAAAAAAAAAAATTAAAAAAAAAATTTAAAAAAAAATTTTCTTAAAAAAATTTAAAAAAAAGAATTTATAAAAAAATTTAAAAAAAATTTCGAAAAAAAAATTTCAAATAAAAAATTTTCAAAAAAAATTTTAAAAAAAATCGAAAAAAAAAATTTTCGAAAAAATTCTAAAAATAAATTTCAAAAAAAAATTTACAAAAAAAAATTAAAAAAAAAAAATTAAAAAAAAAAATTCGAAAAAAAATTTCAAATAAAAAATTTTCAAAAAAATTTCGAAAAAAATTACAAAAAAAAATTTTAAAAAAAATTACAAAAAAAAAATTCTAAAAAAAATTTTCAAAAAAAAACTTTAAAAAATATTTCAAAAAAAATTTCGAAAAAAATTACAAAAAAAAATTTTAAAAAAAATTTCAAAAAAAAATTCGAAAAAAAAAATTTCAAAAAAAAAATTTACAAAAAAAAATTCAAAAAAAAATTCAAAAAAAAAATTTCAAAAAAAAAAATTCAAAAAAAATTTTCGTAAAAAAAAATTTTCAAAAAAAAAAATTTCGAAAAAAAATTTTAAAAAAAATCAAAAAAAAATTTTTCAAAGAGAAAAATTGAAAAAAAAAATTTAAAAGAAATTGAAAAACAAAATTCACAAAAAAAAAATTTTAAAAAATTTTCAAAAAAAAAATTGAAAAAAAAAATTTAAAAAAAATCAAAAAAAATTTTTCAAGAGAAAAATTGAAAAAAAAAATTTAAAAAAAATTTAAAAAAAATTCACAGAAAAAATTTCATAAAAAAATTGAAAACATTTTTCAAAAAAAAAGATTTCAAAAAAAATTTTAAAAAAATTTTCTTTGAAAAAAATTAAAAAAAAAAATTTCGAAAAAAATTTCAAAAAAAAATTCAAAAAAAAATAAAAAAAAAATTTAAAAAAAAATTTTCTTAAAAAAAATTAAAAAAAAAGAATGTATAAAAAAATTTAAAAAAAATTTTCTTAAAAAAAAATAGAAAAAAAATTCCAAAAAAAATTTCAAAAAAAATTCAAAAAAAAATTCGAAAAAAAAAATTTCAAAAAAAATTTACAAAAAAAAATTCAAAAAAAAAATTACAAAAAAAATTTCGAAAAAAAAAATTTGAAATTTTCAAAAAATAATTCAAAAAAAATTTTAAGAAAAATCGAAAAAAAAATTTCGAAAAAAATTTACAAAAAAAAAATTAAAAAAAAATTCACAAAAAAAATTTTAAAAAAAAAAAATTTTTTTTTTAAAAATCAAAAAAAAAATTCAAAAAAAAATATAAAAAAAAAAATTAAAAAAAAAAAATTTCAAAAAAAATTTTCGTAAAAAAAAATTTTCAAAAACAAAAATTTCGAAAAAAAATTGAAAAAAAATTTCAAAAAAAAATAAAAAAAATAAAAAAAAATTTCAAAAAAAAACAAGAAAAAAATTTAAAAAAAAATTTAAAAAAATTTACAAAAAAAATTCAAAAAAAAATTAAAAAAAAGATTAAAAAAAATTTCGAAAAAAAAATTCAAAAAAAAATTTCAAAAAAAAATTTATAAAAAAAAATCAAAAAAAAATATTTAAAAAAATTACAAAAAAAAATCGAAAAAAGCAATTTAAAAAAAAATTTCAAAAAAAAATTTTCAAGAGAAAATTTTTCAAAAAAAAAATTCAAAAAAAAATTCAAAAAAAATTGAAAAAAAAAATAAAAAAAAAAATTTCAAAAAAATTTTTTAAAAAAATTGAAAAAAAAAAATTTTCGAAAGAATTCGAAAAAAAAAATTACAAAAAAAATTTCGAAAAAAAATTTCAAATAAAAAATTTTCAAAAAAAAATTCGAAAAAAATTACAAAAAAAAATTTAAAAAAAAATTTTCTTAAAAAAATTCAAAAAAATAATTTCAAAAAAAAATTTCAAAAAAATTTTCGTTAAAAAAAATTTTCAAAAAAAAAAATTTCGAAAAAAAATTAAAAAAAAAATCAAAAAAAAAATTTTCAAAGAGAAAAATTGAAAAAAAAAATTTAAAAAAAATTTAAAAAAAAAAATTCACAAAAAAAAAATTTCATAAAAAATTTTTAAAAAAGTTTCAAGAGAAAAATTGAAAAAAAAAATTTAAAAAAAATTTTAAAAAAAATTCACAAAAAAAAATTCATAAAAAAATTTAAAAAATTTTTCAAAAAAAAAATTGAAAAAAAAAATTAAAAATAAATTTTAAAAAAATTAAAAAAAAATTTAAAAAAAATTTTCAAAAAAAAAATTTCAAAAAAAATTCAAAAAAAAATTGAAAAAAAAAATTTTAAAAAAAAATTTAAAAAAAAAATTTAAAAAAAATTTTCTTAAAAAAAATTTAAAAAAAAAATTTTCGAAAAAAATTTCAAAAAAAAATTCAAAAAAAAAAATGAAAAAAAAATTTTCTTAAAAAAATAAAAAAAAAGAATTTATAAAAAAATTTAAAAAAAATTTTCTTAAGAAAAAATAAAAAAAAAATTCAAAAAAAAATTTCAAAAAAAATTTCAAAAAAAAATTCGAAAAAAAAAATTTCAAAAAAAAATTTACAAAAAAAAAATTCAAAAAAAAAATTACAAAAAAAATTTCGAAAAAAAAATTTCAAATAAAAAATTTTCAAAAAAAATTCAAATAAAATTTAAAAAAAAATCGAAAAAAAAATTTTAAAAAAAATTTACAAAAAAAAATTTAAAAAAAATTCACAAAAAAAAAATTAAAAAAAAATAAAAAAAAAAAATTTTAAAAAATCAAAAAAAAAATTCAAAAAAAACTTCAAAAAAAATTTCAAAAAAAATTTCGAAAAAAATACAAAAAAAAATCAAAAAAAAATTGAAAAAAAAAATTAAAAAAAAAAATTTCAAAAAAAAGTTCGAAAAAAATTTTCGTAAAAAAAAATTTTCGTAAAAAAAGTTACAAAAAAAATTCAAAAAAAAATATAAAAAAAAAATTTCAAAAAAAATTTTAAAAAAAATTTAAAAAAATTTACAAAAAAAAATCAAAAAAAAAATAAAAAAAAGATTAAAAAAATTTCGAAAAAAAATTTCAAAAAAAAATTTCAAAAAAAAATTTATAAAAAAATCAGAAAAAATTTTTTAAAAAATTACAAAAAAAATTCGAAAAAAGCAATTTAAAAAAAAAAATTTTGGAAAAAAAATTTTTAAAAAATTTCAAAAAAAAATTTCAAGAGAAAATTTTTCAAAAAAAAAAATTCAAAAAAAAATTGAAAAAAAATTGAAAAAAAAATAAAAAAAAAATTAAAAAAAAAAATTTCAAAAAATTTTTTTAAAAAAATCGAAAAAAAAAAATTTTCGAAAAAATTACAAAAAAAATTTCGAAAAAAAATTTCAAATAAAAAATTTTCAAAAAAAATTTCGAAAAAAATTACGAAAAAAAAATTAAAAAAAAAATTTCAAAAAAAAATTTCAAAAAATTTTCATAAAAAAAAATTAAAAAAAAAAATTCAAAAAAAATTTCGAAAAATAAATTTCAAATAAAAAATTTTCAAAAAAATTTTTAAAAAAATCGAAAAAAAAAATTTTCGAAAAAATTCGAAAAAAAAAATTTTCGAAAAAATTCGAAAAAAAAAATTACAAAAAAAATTTCGAAAAAAAATTTCAAATAAAAAATTTTCAAAAAAAATTTCGAAAAAAATTACAAAAAAAAATTTTAAAAAAAGTTTCAAAAAAAAATTAAAAAAAAATTTCTTAAAAAAAAATTTAAAAAAAAAATTCAAAAAAATTTCGAAAAAAAAATTTCAAATAAAAAAATTTCAAAAAAAAATTACAAAAAAAAAATTCAAAAAAAAAATTCACAAAAAAAAACTTCAAAAAAAATTTCAAAAAAAATTTCGAAAAAAATTCAAAAAAAAATTGAAAAAAAAAATTTCAAAAAAAAATTTTAAAAAAAATTTTCGTAAAAAAAAATTTTCGTAAAAAAAAATTTTCAAAAAAAAAAATTTCGAAAAAAATTTTTAAAAAAATACAAAAAAAAATTCAAAAAAAATTGAAAAAAAAATTTTCGTAAAAAAAAAATTTTCAAAAAAAAAAATTTCGAAAAAAATTTAAAAAAAAAATTTCAAAAAATAATTTTTAAAAAAATAAAAAAAAGATTAAAAAAAATTTCAAAAAAAATTTTCAAAAAAAAATTTATAAAAAAATTTTTTTTAAAAAAATAAGAAGAAAAAATCGAAAAAAAAATTTAAAAAATTTTTTTTAAAAAAATTCAAAATAAAATTTAAAAAAAAAATCGGAAAAAAAAATAAATTTCAAAAAAAAATTTTCAAGAGAAAATTTTTCAAAAAAAAAAATTCAAAAACAAATTCAAAAAAATTGAAAAAAAAAATTAAAAAAAAAATCGGAAAAAAAAATTTCAAAAGAAATTTTTCAAAAAAAATTAAAAAAAAATTGAAAAAAAAATAAAAAAAAAAAAAAAAAAAAATTCTTAAAAAAAAATTTCAAAAAAAATTAAAAAAAAAATCGAAAAAAAAAATTTTCGAAAAAATTCGAAAAAAAAAAATTTCAAAAAAAAATTTACAAAAAAAAATTTTAAAAAAAATTACAAAAAAAAAATTCTAAAAAAAATTTTAAAAAAATTTCCTTATAAAAAAATTAAAAAAAAAATTTTCGAAAAAAATTTCAAAAAAAAAATTCAAAAAAAAAAATTTCAAAAAAAAATTTACAAAAAAAAATTTTAAAAAAAATTACAAAAAAAAAATTTTAAAAAAAATTTTAAAAAAATTTCCTGATAAAAAAATTAAAAAAAAAATTTTCGAAAAAAATTTCAAAAAAAAAATTCAAAAAAAAAAATTAAAAAAAAAATTTTAAAAAAAATTTTCTTAAAAAAATTTAAAAAAAAGAATTTATAAAAAAATTTAAAAAAAATTTCGAAAAAAAAATTTCAAATAAAAAATTTTCAAAAAAAATTTTAAAAAAAATCGAAAAAAAAAATTTTCGAAAAAATTCTAAAAAAAAATTTCAAAAAAAAATTTACAAAAAAAAATTCAAAAAAAAAAATTAAAAAAAAAAATTCGAAAAAAAATTTCAAATAAAAAATTTTCAAAAAAATTTCGAAAAAAATTACAAAAAAAAATTTTAAAAAAAATTACAAAAAAAAAATTCTAAAAAAAATTTTCAAAAAAAAACTTTAAAAAATATTTCAAAAAAAATTTCGAAAAAAATTACAAAAAAAAATTTTAAAAAAAATTTCAAAAAAAAATTCGAAAAAAAAAATTTCAAAAAAAAAATTTACAAAAAAAAATTCAAAAAAAAATTCAAAAAAAAAATTTCAAAAAAAAAAATTCAAAAAAAATTTTCGTAAAAAAAAATTTTCAAAAAAAAAAATTTCGAAAAAAAATTTTAAAAAAAATCAAAAAAAAATTTTTCAAAGAGAAAAATTGAAAAAAAAAATTTAAAAGAAATTGAAAAACAAAATTCACAAAAAAAAAATTTTAAAAAATTTTCAAAAAAAAAATTGAAAAAAAAAATTTAAAAAAAATCAAAAAAAATTTTTCAAGAGAAAAATTGAAAAAAAAAAATTTAAAAAAAATTTAAAAAAAATTCACAGAAAAAATTTCATAAAAAAATTGAAAACATTTTTCAAAAAAAAAAATTTCAAAAAAAATTTTAAAAAAATTTTCTTTGAAAAAAATTTAAAAAAAAAATTTCGAAAAAAATTTCAAAAAAAAATTCAAAAAAAAATAAAAAAAAAATTTAAAAAAAAATTTTCTTAAAAAAAATTAAAAAAAAAGAATTTATAAAAAAATTTAAAAAAAATTTTCTTAAAAAAAAATAAAAAAAAAATTCCAAAAAAAATTTCAAAAAAAATTCAAAAAAAAATTCGAAAAAAAAAATTTCAAAAAAAATTTACAAAAAAAAATTCAAAAAAAAAATTACAAAAAAAATTTCGAAAAAAAAAATTTGAAATTTTCAAAAAATAATTCAAAAAAAATTTTAAGAAAAATCGAAAAAAAAATTTCGAAAAAAATTTACAAAAAAAAAATTAAAAAAAAATTCACAAAAAAAATTTAAAAAAAAAAAAATTTTTTTTTTTTAAAATCAAAAAAAAAATTCAAAAAAAACTTCAAAAAAAATTTCAAAAAAAATTTCGAAAAAAAATTACAAAAAAAAATAAAAAAAAAATACAAAAAAAAATTCAAAAAAAAATTTCAAAAAAAAATTTCAAAAAAAAAATTTCAAAAAAAAGGTCGAAAAAAATTTTCGTAAAAAAAAATTTTCGTAAAAAAAATTACAAAAAAAATTCAAAAAAAAATATAAAAAAAAAAATTTCAAAAAAAAAATTTCAAAAAAAATTTTCGTTAAAAAAAATTTTCAAAAAAAAAAATTTCGAAAAAAAATTGAAAAAAAATTTCAAAAAAAAATAAAAAAAATAAAAAAAAATTTCAAAAAAAAACAAGAAAAAAATTTAAAAAAAAATTTAAAAAAATTTACAAAAAAAATTCAAAAAAAAATTAAAAAAAAGATTAAAAAAAATTTCGAAAAAAAAATTCAAAAAAAAATTTCAAAAAAAAATTTATAAAAAAAAAATCAAAAAAAATATTTAAAAAAATTACAAAAAAAAATCGAAAAAAGCAATTTAAAAAAAAATTTCAAAAAAAAATTTTCAAGAGAAAATTTTTCAAAAAAAAAATTCAAAAAAAAATTCAAAAAAAATTGAAAAAAAAAATAAAAAAAAAAATTTCAAAAAAATTTTTTAAAAAAATTGAAAAAAAAAAATTTTCGAAAGAATTCGAAAAAAAAAATTACAAAAAAAATTTCGAAAAAAAATTTCAAATAAAAAATTTTCAAAAAAAAATTCGAAAAAAATTACAAAAAAAAATTTAAAAAAAAATTTTCTTAAAAAAATTCAAAAAAATAATTTCAAAAAAAAATTTCAAAAAAAATTTTCGTTAAAAAAAATTTTCAAAAAAAAAAAATTTCGAAAAAAAATTAAAAAAAAAATCAAAAAAAAAATTTTCAAAGAGAAAAATTGAAAAAAAAAATTTAAAAAAAATTTTTAAAAAAAAATTCACAAAAAAAAAATTTCATAAAAAATTTAAAAAATTTTTCAAAAAAAAAATTGAAAAAAAAAATTAAAAATAAATTTTAAAAAAATTAAAAAAAAATTTTAAAAAAATTTTCAAAAAAAAAATTTCAAAAAAAATTCAAAAAAAAATTGAAAAAAAAAATTTTAAATAAAAAATTTAAAAAAAAAATTTAAAAAAAATTTTCTTAAAAAAAATTTTAAAAAAAATTTTCGAAAAAAATTTCAAAAAAAAATTCAAAAAAAAAAATGAAAAAAAAATTTTCTTAAAAAAATAAAAAAAAAGAATTTATAAAAAAATTTTAAAAAAATTTTCTTAAGAAAAAATAAAAAAAAAATTCAAAAAAAAATTTCAAAAAAAATTTCAAAAAAAAATTCGAAAAAAAAAATTTCAAAAAAAAATTTACAAAAAAAAAATTCAAAAAAAAAATTACAAAAAAAATTTCGAAAAAAAAATTTCAAATAAAAAATTTTCAAAAAAAATTCAAATAAAATTTTAAAAAAAATCGAAAAAAAAATTTAAAAAAAAATTTACAAAAAAAAATTTAAAAAAAATTCACAAAAAAAAAATTAAAAAAAAAATAAAAAAAAAAATTTTAAAAAATCAAAAAAAAAAAATTCAAAAAAAACTTCAAAAAAAATTTCAAAAAAAATTTCGAAAAAAATACAAAAAAAAATCAAAAAAAAATTGAAAAAAAAAATTAAAAAAAAAAATTTCAAAAAAAGTTCGAAAAAAATTTTCGTAAAAAAAAATTTTCGTAAAAAAAGTTACAAAAAAAATTCAAAAAAAAATATAAAAAAAAAATTTCAAAAAAAATTTTAAAAAAAATTTAAAAAAATTTCCAAAAAAAAATCAAAAAAAAAATAAAAAAAAGATTAAAAAAATTTCGAAAAAAAATTTCAAAAAAAAATTTCAAAAAAAAATTTATAAAAAAATCAGAAAAAAATTTTTAAAAAATTACAAAAAAAATTCGAAAAAAGCAATTTAAAAAAAAAATTTTGGAAAAAAAATTTTTAAAAAATTTCAAAAAAAAATTTCAAGAGAAAATTTTTCAAAAAAAAAAATTCAAAAAAAAATTGAAAAAAAATTGAAAAAAAAATAAAAAAAAAATTAAAAAAAAAAATTTCAAAAAATTTTTTTAAAAAAATCGAAAAAAAAAAATTTTCGAAAAAATTCGAAAAAAAAAATTACAAAAAAAATTTCGAAAAAAAATTTCAAATAAAAAATTTTCAAAAAAAATTTCGAAAAAAATTACGAAAAAAAAATTTAAAAAAAAATTTCAAAAAAAAATTTCAAAAAATTTTCATAAAAAAAAATTAAAAAAAAAAATTCAAAAAAAATTTCGAAAAATAAATTTCAAATAAAAAATTTTCAAAAAAATTTTTAAAAAAAATCGAAAAAAAAAATTTTCGAAAAAATTCGAAAAAAAAAATTACAAAAAAAATTTCGAAAAAAAATTTCAAATAAAAAATTTTCAAAAAAAATTTCGAAAAAAATTACAAAAAAAAATTTTAAAAAAAGTTTCAAAAAAAAATTAAAAAAAAATTTCTTAAAAAAAAATTTAAAAAAAAAATTCAAAAAAATTTCGAAAAAAAAATTTCAAATAAAAAAATTTCAAAAAAAATTTACAAAAAAAAAATTCAAAAAAAAAATTCACAAAAAAAAACTTCAAAAAAAATTTCAAAAAAAATTTCGAAAAAAATTCAAAAAAAAATTGAAAAAAAAAATTTCAAAAAAAAATTTAAAAAAAAATTTTCGTAAAAAAAAATTTTCGTAAAAAAAAATTTTCAAAAAAAAAAATTTCGAAAAAAATTTTTAAAAAAATACAAAAAAAAATTCAAAAAAAATTGAAAAAAAATTTTTCGTAAAAAAAAAATTTTCAAAAAAAAAAATTTCGAAAAAAATTTAAAAAAAAAATTTCAAAAAATAATTTTTAAAAAAATAAAAAAAAGATTAAAAAAAATTTCAAAAAAAATTTTCAAAAAAAAATTTATAAAAAATTTTTTTTTTAAAAATAAGAAGAAAAAATCGAAAAAAAAAATTAAAAAATTTTTTTTAAAAAAATTCAAAATAAAATTTCAAAAAAAAATCGGAAAAAAAAATAAATTTCAAAAAAAAATTTTCAAGAGAAAATTTTTCAAAAAAAAAAAATCAAAAAAAAATTCAAAAAAATTGAAAAAAAAAATTAAAAAAAAATTCGGAAAAAAAAATTTCAAAAGAAATTTTTCAAAAAAAATTTAAAAAAAATTGAAAAAAAAATAAAAAAAAAAAAAAAAAAAAATTCTTAAAAAAAAATTTCAAAAAAAATTAAAAAAAAAATCGAAAAAAAAAATTTTCGAAAAAATTCGAAAAAAAAAATTTCAAAAAAAAATTTACAAAAAAAAATTTTAAAAAAAATTACAAAAAAAAAATTCTAAAAAAAATTTTCAAAAAAAAACTTTAAAAAATATTTCAAAAAAAATTTCGAAAAAAATTACAAAAAAAAATTTTAAAAAAAATTTCAAAAAAAAATTCGAAAAAAAAAATTTCAAAAAAAAATTTACAAAAAAAAATTCAAAAAAAAATTCAAAAAAAAAATTTCAAAAAAAAAAATTCAAAAAAAATTTTCGTAAAAAAAAATTTTCAAAAAAAAAAATTTCGAAAAAAAATTTTAAAAAAAATCAAAAAAAAATTTTTCAAAGAGAAAAATTGAAAAAAAAAATTAAAAGAAATTGAAAAACAAAATTCACAAAAAAAAAATTCATAAAAAAATTTTAAAAAATTTTCAAAAAAAAAATTGAAAAAAAAAATTTAAAAAAAATCAAAAAAAATTTTTCAAGAGAAAAATTGAAAAAAAAAATTTAAAAAAAATTCACAGAAAAAATTTCATAAAAAAATTGAAAAAATTTTTCAAAAAAAAAAATTTCAAAAAAAATTTTAAAAAAATTTTCTTTGAAAAAAATTTAAAAAAAAAATTTCGAAAAAAATTTCAAAAAAAAATTCAAAAAAAAATAAAAAAAAAATTTAAAAAAAAATTTTCTTAAAAAAAATTAAAAAAAAAGAATTTATAAAAAAATTTAAAAAAAATTTTCTTAAAAAAAAATAAAAAAAAAATTCCAAAAAAAATTTCAAAAAAAATTCAAAAAAAAATTCGAAAAAAAAAATTTCAAAAAAAATTTACAAAAAAAAAATTCAAAAAAAAAATTACAAAAAAAATTTCGAAAAAAAAAATTTGAAATTTTCAAAAAATAATTCAAAAAAAATTTTAAGAAAAATCGAAAAAAAAATTTCGAAAAAAATTTACAAAAAAAAAATTAAAAAAAAATTTTAAAAAAAAAAAAATTTTTTTTTTTAAAAATCAAAAAAAAAATTCAAAAAAAACTTTAAAAAAAATTTCAAAAAAAATTTCGAAAAAAAATTACAAAAAAAAATAAAAAAAAAATACAAAAAAAAATTCAAAAAAAAATTTCAAAAAAAAATTTCAAAAAAAAAATTTCAAAAAAAAGGTCGAAAAAAATTTTCGTAAAAAAAAATTTTCGTAAAAAAAATTACAAAAAAAATTCAAAAAAAAATATAAAAAAAAAATTTCAAAAAAAAAATTTCAAAAAAAATTTTCGTAAAAAAAAATTTTCAAAAAAAAAAATTTCGAAAAAAAATTGAAAAAAAATTTCAAAAAAAAATAAAAAAAATAAAAAAAAATTTCAAAAAAAAACAAGAAAAAAATTTAAAAAAAAATTTAAAAAAATTTACAAAAAAAATTCAAAAAAAAATTAAAAAAAAGATTAAAAAAAATTTCGAAAAAAAAATTCAAAAAAAAATTTCAAAAAAAAATTTATAAAAAAAAAATCAAAAAAAATATTTAAAAAAATTACAAAAAAAAATCGAAAAAAGCAATTTAAAAAAAAAATTTCAAAAAAAAATTTTCAAGAGAAAATTTTTCAAAAAAAAAATTCAAAAAAAAATTCAAAAAAAATTGAAAAAAAAAATAAAAAAAAAAATTTCAAAAAAAATTTTTAAAAAAATTGAAAAAAAAAATTTTCGAAAGAATTCGAAAAAAAAAATTACAAAAAAAATTTCGAAAAAAAATTTCAAATAAAAAATTTTCAAAAAAAAATTCGAAAAAAATTACAAAAAAAAATTAAAAAAAAAATTTTCTTAAAAAAATTCAAAAAAATAATTTCAAAAAAAAATTTCAAAAAAAATTTTCGTTAAAAAAAATTTTCAAAAAAAAAAAATTTCGAAAAAAAATTAAAAAAAAAATCAAAAAAAAAATTTTCAAAGAGAAAAATTGAAAAAAAAAATTTAAAAAAAATTAAAAAAAAAAAATTCACAAAAAAAAAATTTCATAAAAAAATTTTAAAAAAGTTTCAAGAGAAAAATTGAAAAAAAAAATTTAAAAAAAATTTTAAAAAAAATTCACAAAAAAAAATTCATAAAAAAATTTAAAAAATTTTTCAAAAAAAAAATTGAAAAAAAAAATTAAAAATAAATTTTAAAAAAATTTAAAAAAAATTTAAAAAAAATTTTCAAAAAAAAAATTTCAAAAAAAATTCAAAAAAAAATTGAAAAAAAAAATTTTAAAAAAAAATTTAAAAAAAAAATTTAAAAAAAATTTTCTTAAAAAAAATTAAAAAAAAAAATTTTCGAAAAAAATTTCAAAAAAAAATTCAAAAAAAAAAATGAAAAAAAAATTTTCTTAAAAAAATAAAAAAAAAGAATTTATAAAAAAATTTAAAAAAAATTTTCTTAAGAAAAAATAAAAAAAAAATTCAAAAAAAAATTTCAAAAAAAAATTCGAAAAAAAAAATTTCAAAAAAAAATTTACAAAAAAAAAATTCAAAAAAAAAATTACAAAAAAAATTTCGAAAAAAAAATTTCAAATAAAAAATTTTCAAAAAAAATTCAAATAAAATTTAAAAAAAAATCGAAAAAAAAATTTAAAAAAAAATTTACAAAAAAAAATTTAAAAAAAATTCACAAAAAAAAAATTAAAAAAAAAATAAAAAAAAAATTTTAAAAAATCAAAAAAAAAATTCAAAAAAAACTTCAAAAAAAATTTCAAAAAAAATTTCGAAAAAAATACAAAAAAAAATCAAAAAAAAATTGAAAAAAAAAATTAAAAAAAAAAATTTCAAAAAAAAGTTCGAAAAAAATTTTCGTAAAAAAAAATTTTCGTAAAAAAAGTTACAAAAAAAATTCAAAAAAAAATATAAAAAAAAAATTTCAAAAAAAATTTTAAAAAAAATTTAAAAAAATTTACAAAAAAAAATCAAAAAAAAAATAAAAAAAAGATTAAAAAAATTTCGAAAAAAAATTTCAAAAAAAAATTTCAAAAAAAAATTTATAAAAAAATCAAAAAAAAATTTTTAAAAAATTACAAAAAAAATTCGAAAAAAGCAATTTAAAAAAAAAAATTTTGGAAAAAAAATTTTTAAAAAATTTCAAAAAAAAATTTCAAGAGAAAATTTTTCAAAAAAAAAAAATTCAAAAAAAAATTGAAAAAATTGAAAAAAAAATAAAAAAAAAATTAAAAAAAAAATTTCAAAAAATTTTTTTAAAAAAATCGAAAAAAAAAAATTTTCGAAAAAATTCGAAAAAAAAAATTACAAAAAAAATTTCGAAAAAAAATTTCAAATAAAAAATTTTCAAAAAAAATTTCGAAAAAAATTACGAAAAAAAAATTAAAAAAAAAATTTCAAAAAAAAATTTCAAAAAATTTTCATAAAAAAAAATTTAAAAAAAAAATTCAAAAAAAATTTCGAAAAATAAATTTCAAATAAAAAATTTTCAAAAAAATTTTTTAAAAAAATCGAAAAAAAAAATTTTCGAAAAAATTCGAAAAAAAAAATTACAAAAAAAATTTCGAAAAAAAATTTCAAATAAAAAATTTTCAAAAAAAATTTGGAAAAAAATTACAAAAAAAAATTTTAAAAAAAGTTTCAAAAAAAAATTTAAAAAAAATTTCTTAAAAAAAAATTCAAAAAAAAAATTCAAAAAAATTTCGAAAAAAAAATTTCAAATAAAAAAATTTCAAAAAAAATTTACAAAAAAAAAATTCAAAAAAAAAATTCACAAAAAAAAACTTCAAAAAAAATTTCAAAAAAAATTTCGAAAAAAATTCAAAAAAAAATTTCAAAAAAAAATTTCAAAAAAAAATTTTAAAAAAAATTTTCGTAAAAAAAAATTTTCGTAAAAAAAAATTTTCAAAAAAAAAAATTTCGAAAAAAATTTTTAAAAAAATACAAAAAAAAATTCAAAAAAAATTGAAAAAAAAATTTTCGTAAAAAAAAAATTTTCAAAAAAAAAAATTTCGAAAAAAATTTAAAAAAAAAATTTCAAAAAATAATTTTTAAAAAAATAAAAAAAAGATTAAAAAAAATTTCAAAAAAAATTTTCAAAAAAAAATTTATAAAAAAAATTTTTTTAAAAAAATAAGAAGAAAAAATCGAAAAAAAAATTTAAAAAATTTTTTTTAAAAAAATTCAAAATAAAATTTCAAAAAAAAATCGGAAAAAAAAATAAATTTCAAAAAAAAAATTTCAAGAGAAAATTTTTCAAAAAAAAAAATTTAAAAAAAATTTTTAAAAAAAATTCAAAAAAAAAATTTAAAAAAAAATTTAAAAAAAAATTGAAAAAAAAAATTAAAAAAAAAATTCACAAAAAAAAATTTAAAAAAAAATAAAAAAAAAATTTTTAAAAAATCAAAAAAAAAATTCAAAAAAAACTTCAAAAAAAATTTCAAAAAAAATTTCGAAAAAAATTACAAAAAAAATTTTAAAAAAAAATACAAAAAAAAAATCAAAAAAAAATTGAAAAAAAAAATTTAAAAAAAAAAAATTTCAGAAAAAAGTTCGAAAAAAATTTTCGTAAAAAAAAATTTTCGTAAAAAAAATTACAAAAAAAATTCAAAAAAAAATATAAAAAAAAAAAATTTCAAAAAAAAATTTTCGAAAAAATTTCAAAAAAAAATTTAAAAAAAAAATTTTAAAAAAAATTTTCTTGAAAAAAACAAAAAAAAAGAATTTATAAAAAAATTTAAAAAAAAATTTCTTAAAAAAAAATTTTAAAAAAATTCAAAAAAATATTTCAAAAAAAATTCGAAAAAAAAATTTCAAAAAAAAATTTACAAAAAAAAAATTCAAAAAAAAAATTACAAAAAAAATTTCGAAAAAAAATTTCAAATAAAAGATTTTCAAAAAAAAAATTCAAATGAAATTTTAAAAAAAATCGAAAAAAAATTTAGAAAAAAATTTACAAAAAAAAAATTAAAAAAAAAAATTCACAAAAAAAAAATTTAAAAAAAAATAAAAAAAAAATTTTTTAAAATAAAAAAACAATTCAAAAAAAATTTTCAAAAAAAAAAATTTCGAAAAAAAATTTTAAAAAAAATTTCAAAAAAAAATTAAAAAAATAAAAAAAAATTTCAAAAAAAAAACAAGAAAAAAATTTAAAAAAAAATTTAAAAAAATTTACAAAAAAAAATTCAAAAAAAATAAAAAAAAAGATTAAAAAAAATTTCGAAAAAAAATTTCAAAAAAAAAAATTACAAAAAAAAATTCGAAAAAAAATTTCAAATAAAAAATTTTCAAAAAAAATTTCGAAAAAAATTACGAAAAAAAATTTTAAAAAAAATTACAAAAAAAATTTTAAAAAAAATTTAAAAAAAATTTTTAAAAAAAATTCAAAAAAAAAATTAAAAAAAAAATTTTAAAAAAAATTGAAAAAAAAAATTAAAAAAAAAATTCACAAAAAAAAATTTTAAAAAAAATTAAAAAAAAATTTTTAAAAAATCAAAAAAAAAATTCAAAAAAAACTTCAAAAAAAATTTCAAAAAAAATTTCGAAAAAAATTACAAAAAAAATTTAAAAAAAAAATACAAAAAAAAAATCAAAAAAAAATTGAAAAAAAAAATTTAAAAAAAAAAAATTTCAGAAAAAAGTTCGAAAAAAATTTTCGTAAAAAAAAATTTTCGTAAAAAAAATTACAAAAAAAATTCAAAAAAAAATATAAAAAAAAAATTTCAAAAAAAAATTTTCGAAAAAATTTCAAAAAAAAATTAAAAAAAAAAATTAAAAAAAAAATTTTAAAAAAAATTTTCTTGAAAAAAATAAAAAAAAAGAATTTATAAAAAAATTTAAAAAAAATTTCTTAAAAAAAAATTTAAAAAAAATTCAAAAAAATATTTCAAAAAAAATTCGAAAAAAAAATTTCAAAAAAAAATTTACAAAAAAAAAATTCAAAAAAAAAATTACAAAAAAAATTTCGAAAAAAAATTTCAAATAAAAGATTTTCAAAAAAAAAATTCAAATAAAATTTTAAAAAAAATCGAAAAAAAATTTAGAAAAAAATTTACAAAAAAAAAATAAAAAAAAAAAATTCACAAAAAAAAAATTTAAAAAAAAATAAAAAAAAAATTTTTTAAAATAAAAAAAAAATTCAAAAAAAATTTTCAAAAAAAAAAATTTCGAAAAAAAATTTAAAAAAAAATTTCAAAAAAAAATTAAAAAAATAAAAAAAAATTTCATAAAAAAAACAAGAAAAAAATTAAAAAAAAAATTTAAAAAAATTTACAAAAAAAAATTCAAAAAAAATAAAAAAAAAGATTAAAAAAAATTTCGAAAAAAAATTTCAAAAAAAAATTTCAAAAAAAAATTTTAAAAAAAAATTCAAAAAAAATTTCGAAAAAAAAATTTCAAATAAAAAAATTTCAAAAAAAATTTACAAAAAAAAATTCAAAAGAAAAATTCACAAAAAAAAACTTCAAAAAAAATTTCAAAAAAAATTTCGAAAAAAAATCAAAAAAAAATTGAAAAAAAAAATTTCAAAAAAAAATTTCAAAAAAAAATTTTCGAAAAAATTTCAAAAAAAAATTAAAAAAAAAAATTAAAAAAAAAATTTTAAAAAAAATTTTCTTGAAAAAAATAAAAAAAAAGAATTTATAAAAAAATTTAAAAAAAAATTTCTTAAAAAAAAATTTAAAAAAAATTCAAAAAAATATTTCAAAAAAAATTCGAAAAAAAAATTTCAAAAAAAAATTTACAAAAAAAAAATTCAAAAAAAAAATTACAAAAAAAATTTCGAAAAAAAATTTCAAATAAAAGATTTTCAAAAAAAAAATTCAAATAAAATTTTTAAAAAAATCGAAAAAAAATTTAGAAAAAAATTTACAAAAAAAAAATTTAAAAAAAAATTCACAAAAAAAAAATTTAAAAAAAAATAAAAAAATTTTTTTTTAAAATAAAAAAACAATTCAAAAAAAATTTTCAAAAAAAAAAATTTCGAAAAAAAATTTAAAAAAAAATTTCAAAAAAAAATTAAAAAAATAAAAAAAAATTTCAAAAAAAAACAAGAAAAAAATTTTAAAAAAAATTAAAAAAAATTTACAAAAAAAAATTCAAAAAAAATAAAAAAAAAGATTAAAAAAAATTTCGAAAAAAAATTTCAAAAAAAAAAATTACAAAAAAAAATTCGAAAAAAAATTTCAAATAAAAAATTTTCAAAAAAAATTTCGAAAAAAATTACGAAAAAAAATTTTAAAAAAAATTACAAAAAAATTTTAAAAAAAATTTAAAAAAAATTTTTAAAAAAAATTCAAAAAAAAAATTTAAAAAAAAATTTAAAAAAAAATTGAAAAAAAAAATTAAAAAAAAAAATTCACAAAAAAAAATTTAAAAAAAAATAAAAAAAAAAAATTCAAAAAAATTTTCGAAAAAAAAAAATTCAAAAAAAATTTCTAAAAAATTTTCGAAAAAAAAAATTTCAAAAAAAAAATTAAAAAAAAAATTTAAAAAAAAATAAAAAAAAAAAATTCAAAAAAATTTTCGAAAAAAAAAAATTCAAAAAAAAAAAATTTCAAAAAAAAAATTAAAAAAAAATTTTAAAAAAAATTGAAAAAAAAAATTCGAAAAAAATTTCGAAAAAAAAATTTCAAAAAAAAAAATTCAAAAAAAATTTCAAAAAAATTTTCGAAAAAAAAAATTTCAAAAAAAAAATTTTCAAAAAAAAAAATTAAAAAAAAATTGAAAAAAAAATTCGAAAAAAAATTTTCAAAAAAAAAATTAAAAAAAAAATTTAAAAAAAAATTTCAAAAAAAAAATTTAAAAAAAAATTTAAAAAAAAATTTTAAAAAAAATTCGAAAAAAAAATTTTAAAAAATTTCAAAAAAAAAAATTTTCGAAAAAAAATTTCAAAAAAAAAAATTAAAAAAAATTTCAAAAAAAATGAAAAAAAAATAAAAAAAAAAATTTTCAAAAAATTTTTTTAAAAAAAATTTAAAAAAGTTTCAAAAAAAAATTAAAAAAAAAAAAATTTAAAAAAAATTTCAAAAAAAAAATTGAAAAAAAAATTTAAAAAAATTTCGAAAAAAAAATTTTAAAAAAAAAATTTCGAAAAAAAAATTTCAAAAAAAAAATTAAATAAAATTTTTAAAAAAAATGAAAAAAAAATTTTCAAAAAATTTAAAAAAAAAAAAAATAAAAAAAAAAATAAAAAAAAAAAATTTAAAAAAAAATTGAAAAAAAAAATTCGAAAAAAATTTCGAAAAAAAAATTTCGAAAAAAAAAATTCAAAAAAAATTTCAAAAAAATTTTCGAAAAAAAAAATTTCAAAAAAAAAATTTTCAAAAAAAATTTAAAAAAAAAAAAAAATTAAAAAAATTGAAAAAAAAAATTTAAAAAAAAAATTAAAAAAAAAAAATTTAAAAAAAAATTGAAAAAAAAAATTCGAAAAAAAATTTCGAAAAAAAAATTAAAAAAAAAAAAATCAAAAAAAATTTCAAAAAAAATTCAAAAAAAAAAATTTCAAAAATATTTTCGAAAAAAAAAATTTCAAAAAAAAAAATTCAAAAAAAATTTCTAAAAAATTTTCGAAAAAATTTCAAAAAAAAAATTAAAAAAAAATAATTTTAAAAAAAATTTAAAATAAATACGAAAAAAAATAAAAAAAACAAAATTTAAAAAAAATAAAAAAAAAATTAAAAAAATTGAAAAAAAAATTAAAAAAAAAAATTTAAAAAAAAATTGATAAAAAAAATTCGAAAAAAAATTTCGAAAAAAAAATAAAAAAAAAAAAATTCAAAAAAAATTTCAAAAAAAATTCAAAAAAAAAATTCAAAAATATTTTCGAAAAAAAAAATTTCAAAAAAAATTTCTAAAAAATTTTCGAAAAAAAAAATTTCAAAAAAAAAATTAAAAAAAAAATTTAAAAAAAAATAAAAAAAAAAAATTCAAAAAAATTTTCGAAAAAAAAAAATTCAAAAAAAAAAATTTTCAAAAAAAAAATTAAAAAAAAATTTAAAAAAAAATTGAAAAAAAAAATTCGAAAAAAATTTCGAAAAAAAAATTTCAAAAAAAAAAATTCAAAAAAAATTTCAAAAACATTTTCGAAAAAAAAAATTTCAAAAAAAAAATTTTCAAAAAAAAAATTGAAAAAAAATTTTTAAAAAAATTTAAAAAAAAATTTAAAAAAATTTCAAAAAAAAAATTTCAAAAAAAAAAATTAAAAAAAATTTCAAAAAAAAATGAAAAAAAAATTTTCAAAAAATTAAAAAAAAAAAAAAAAAAAAAATTAAAAAAAAAAATTAAAAAAAAAATTTAAAAAAAAATTGAAAAAAAAAATTCGAAAAAAATTTCGAAAAAAAAATTTCAAAAAAAAAAATTCAAAAAAAATTTCAAAAATATTTTCGAAAAAAAAATTTCAAAAAAAAAATTTCAAAAAAAAAAATTAAATTAAAAAAAAATAAAAAAAAATTTTCGAAAAAAATTTTTAAAAAAATAAAAAAAAAAAATTTAAAAAAAATTGAAAAAAAAAATTTCAAAAAAAAAATTTTTAAAAAAAATTGAAAAAAAAATTCGAAAAAAAATTTTCAAAAAAAAATTTAAAAAAAATTTGAAAAAAAAATTTAAAAAAAAAATTAAAAAAAAATTGAAAAAATAATTCGAAAAAAATTTCGAAAAAAAAATTTCAAAAAAAAAAATTTTTTGAATTTTTTTTTCAAAATAAAAAATTTCAAAAAAAATTTCTAAAAAATTTTCGAAAAAAAAAATTTCAAAAAAAAAATTAAAAAAAAAAATTAAAAAAAAAATTGAAAAAAAAAATTCAAAAAAATTTTCGAAAAAAAAAATTGAAAAAAAATTTAAAAAAAAATTGAAAAAAAAATTCGAAAAAAAATTTTCAAAAAAAAAATTTAAAAAAAAAATTTTCAAAAAAATTTTTAAAAAAAATCGAAAAAAAAAATTTTCGAAAAAATTCGAAAAAAAAATTACAAAAAAAATTTCGAAAAAAAATTTCAAATAAAAAATTTTCAAAAAAAATTTCGAAAAAAATTACAAAAAAAAATTTTAAAAAAAGTTTCAAAAAAAAATTTAAAAAAAATTTCTTAAAAAAAAATTTAAAAAAAAAATTCAAAAAAATTTCGAAAAAAAAATTTCAAATAAAAAAATTTCAAAAAAAATTTACAAAAAAAAAAATCAAAAAAAAAATTCACAAAAAAAAACTTCAAAAAAAATTTCAAAAAAAATTTCGAAAAAAATTCAAAAAAAATTTGAAAAAAAAAATTTCAAAAAAAAATTTTAAAAAAAATTTTCGTAAAAAAAAATTTTCGTAAAAAAAAATTTTCAAAAAAAAAAATTTCGAAAAAAATTTTTAAAAAAATACAAAAAAAAATTCAAAAAAAATTGAAAAAAAAATTTTCGTAAAAAAAAAATTTTCAAAAAAAAAAATTTCGAAAAAAATTTAAAAAAAAAATTTCAAAAAATAATTTTTAAAAAAATAAAAAAAAGATTAAAAAAAATTTCAAAAAAAATTTTCAAAAAAAAATTTATAAAAAAATTTTTTTAAAAAAAATAAGAAGAAAAAATCGAAAAAAAAATTTAAAAAATTTTTTTTTAAAAAATTCAAAATAAAATTTCAAAAAAAAATCGGAAAAAAAAATAAATTTCAAAAAAAAATTTTCAAGAGAAAATTTTTCAAAAAAAAAAATTCAAAAAAAAATTCAAAAAAATTGAAAAAAAAAATTAAAAAAAAATTCGGAAAAAAAAATTTCAAAAGAAATTTTTCAAAAAAAAAAAAAAAAAAATTGAAAAAAAAATAAAAAAAAAAAAAAAAAATTCTTAAAAAAAAATTTCAAAAAAAATTAAAAAAAAAATCGAAAAAAAAAATTTTCGAAAAAATTCGAAAAAAAAAATTTCAAAAAAAAATTTACAAAAAAAATTTCAAAAAAAAAAATTACAAAAAAAAAATTCGAAAAAAAATTTCAAATAAAAAATTTTCAAAAAAAATTTCGAAAAAAATTACGAAAAAAAATTTTAAAAAAAATTACAAAAAAAATTTTAAAAAAAATTTAAAAAAAATTTTTAAAAAAAATTCAAAAAAAAAATTTTAAAAAAAAATTTAAAAAAAATTAAAAAAAAAATTCACAAAAAAAAATTAAAAAAAAAATAAAAAAAAAATTTTTAAAAAATCAAAAAAAAAATTCAAAAAAAACTTCAAAAAAAATTTCAAAAAAAATTTCGAAAAAAATTACAAAAAAAATTTTAAAAAAAAATACAAAAAAAAAATCAAAAAAAAATTGAAAAAAAAAATTAAAAAAAAAAAAATTTCAGAAAAAAGTTCGAAAAAAATTTTCGTAAAAAAAAATTTTCGTAAAAAAAATTACAAAAAAAATTCAAAAAAAAATATAAAAAAAAAAATTTCAAAAAAAAATTTTCGAAAAAATTTCAAAAAAAAATTAAAAAAAAAAATTTTAAAAAAAATTTTAAAAAAAATTTTCTTGAAAAAAATAAAAAAAAAGAATTTATAAAAAAATTAAAAAAAAAATTTCTTAAAAAAAAATTTTAAAAAAATTCAAAAAAATATTTCAAAAAAAATTCGAAAAAAAAATTTCAAAAAAAAATTTACAAAAAAAAAATTCAAAAAAAAAATTACAAAAAAAATTTCGAAAAAAAATTTCAAATAAAAGATTTTCAAAAAAAAAATTCAAATAAAATTTTAAAAAAAATCGAAAAAAAATTTAGAAAAAAATTTACAAAAAAAAAATTAAAAAAAAAATTCACAAAAAAAAAATTTAAAAAAAAATAAAAAAAAATTTTTTTAAAATAAAAAAACAATTCAAAAAAAATTTTCAAAAAAAAAAATTTCGAAAAAAAATTTAAAAAAAAATTTCAAAAAAAAATTAAAAAAATAAAAAAAAATTTCAAAAAAAAAACAAGAAAAAAATTTAAAAAAAAATTTAAAAAAATTTACAAAAAAAAATTCAAAAAAAATAAAAAAAAAGATTAAAAAAAATTTCGAAAAAAAATTTCAAAAAAAAAAATTACAAAAAAAAATTCGAAAAAAAATTTCAAATAAAAAATTTTCAAAAAAAATTTCGAAAAAAATTACGAAAAAAAATTTTAAAAAAAATTACAAAAAAAATTTTAAAAAAAATTTAAAAAAAATTTTTAAAAAAAATTCAAAAAAAAAATTTAAAAAAAAATTTAAAAAAAAATTGAAAAACAAAATTAAAAAAAAAATTCACAAAAAAAAATTTTAAAAAAAATTAAAAAAAAATTTTTAAAAAATCAAAAAAAAAATTCAAAAAAAACTTCAAAAAAAATTTCAAAAAAAATTTCGAAAAAAATTACAAAAAAAATTTAAAAAAAAAATACAAAAAAAAATCAAAAAAAAATTGAAAAAAAAAATTTAAAAAAAAAAATTTCAGAAAAAAGTTCGAAAAAAATTTTCGTAGAAAAAAATTTTCGTAAAAAAAATTACAAAAAAAATTCAAAAAAAAATATAAAAAAAAAAATTTCAAAAAAAAATTTTCGAAAAAATTTCAAAAAAAAATTAAAAAAAAAAATTAAAAAAAAAATTTTAAAAAAAATTTTCTTGAAAAAAATAAAAAAAAAGAATTTATAAAAAAATTAAAAAAAAAATTTCTTAAAAAAAAATTTAAAAAAAATTCAAAAAAATATTTCAAAAAAAATTCGAAAAAAATATTTCAAAAAAAAATTTACAAAAAAAAAATTCAAAAAAAAAATTACAAAAAAAATTTCGAAAAAAAATTTCAAATAAAAAATTTTCAAAAAAAAATTCGAAAAAAATTACAAAAAAAAATTTAAAAAAAAATTTTCTTAAAAAAATTCAAAAAAATAATTTCAAAAAAAAATTTCAAAAAAAATTTTCGTTAAAAAAAATTTTCAAAAAAAAAAAAATTTCGAAAAAAAATTAAAAAAAAATCAAAAAAAAAATTTTCAAAGAGAAAAATTGAAAAAAAAAATTTAAAAAAAATTAAAAAAAAAAAATTCACAAAAAAAAAATTTCATAAAAAAATTTTAAAAAAGTTTCAAGAGAAAAATTGAAAAAAAAAATTTAAAAAAAATTTTAAAAAAAATTCACAAAAAAAAATTCATAAAAAAATTTAAAAAATTTTTCAAAAAAAAAATTGAAAAAAAAAATTAAAAATAAATTTTAAAAAAATTTAAAAAAAATTTAAAAAAAATTTTCAAAAAAAAAATTTCAAAAAAAATTCAAAAAAAAATTGAAAAAAAAAATTTTAAAAAAAAATTTAAAAAAAAATTTAAAAAAAATTTTCGAAAAAAATTTCAAAAAAAAATTCAAAAAAAAAATGAAAAAAAAATTTTCTTAAAAAAATAAAAAAAAAGAATTTATAAAAAAATTTAAAAAAAATTTTCTTAAGAAAAAATAAAAAAAAAATTCAAAAAAAAATTTCAAAAAAAAATTCGAAAAAAAAAATTTCAAAAAAAAATTTACAAAAAAAAAATTCAAAAAAAAAATTACAAAAAAAATTTCGAAAAAAAAATTTCAAATAAAAAATTTTCAAAAAAAATTCAAATAAAATTTAAAAAAAAATCGAAAAAAAAATTTAAAAAAAAATTTACAAAAAAAAATTTAAAAAAAATTCACAAAAAAAAATAAAAAAAAAAAATAAAAAAAAAATTTTAAAAAATCAAAAAAAAAATTCAAAAAAAACTTCAAAAAAAATTTCAAAAAAAATTTCGAAAAAAATACAAAAAAAAATCAAAAAAAAATTGAAAAAAAAAATTAAAAAAAAAAATTTCAAAAAAAAGTTCGAAAAAAATTTTCGTAAAAAAAAATTTTCGTAAAAAAAGTTACAAAAAAAATTCAAAAAAAAATATAAAAAAAAAATTTCAAAAAAAATTTTAAAAAAAATTTAAAAAAATTTACAAAAAAAAATCAAAAAAAAAATAAAAAAAAGATTAAAAAAATTTCGAAAAAAAATTTCAAAAAAAAATTTCAAAAAAAAATTTATAAAAAAAGCAAAAAAAAATTTTTAAAAAATTACAAAAAAAATTCGAAAAAAGCAATTTAAAAAAAAAAATTTTGGAAAAAAAATTTTTAAAAAATTTCAAAAAAAAATTTCAAGAGAAAATTTTTCAAAAAAAAAAAATTCAAAAAAAAATTGAAAAAAAATTGAAAAAAAAATAAAAAAAAAATTAAAAAAAAAATTTCAAAAAATTTTTTTAAAAAAATCGAAAAAAAAAAATTTTCGAAAAAATTCGAAAAAAAAAATTACAAAAAAAATTTCGAAAAAAAATTTCAAATAAAAAATTTTCGAAAGAAATTACGAAAAAAAAATTAAAAAAAAAATTTCAAAAAAAAATTTCAAAAAATTTTCATAAAAAAAAATTTAAAAAAAAAATTCAAAAAAAATTTCGAAAAATAAATTTCAAATAAAAAATTTTCAAAAAAATTTTTTAAAAAAATCGAAAAAAAAAATTTTCGAAAAAATTCGAAAAAAAAAATTACAAAAAAAATTTCGAAAAAAAATTTCAAATAAAAAATTTTCAAAAAAAATTTCGAAAAAAATTACAAAAAAAAATTTTAAAAAAAGTTTCAAAAAAAAATTAAAAAAAAATTTCTTAAAAAAAAATTAAAAAAAAAAATTCAAAAAAATTTCGAAAAAAAAATTTCAAATAAAAAAATTTCAAAAAAAATTTACAAAAAAAAAATTCAAAAAAAAAATTCACAAAAAAAAACTTCAAAAAAAATTTCAAAAAAAATTTCGAAAAAAATTCAAAAAAAAATTGAAAAAAAAAATTTCAAAAAAAAATTTTAAAAAAAATTTTCGTAAAAAAAAATTTTCGTAAAAAAAAATTTTCAAAAAAAAAAATTTCGAAAAAAATTTTTAAAAAAATACAAAAAAAAATTCAAAAAAAATTGAAAAAAAAATTTTCGTAAAAAAAAAATTTTCAAAAAAAAAAATTTCGAAAAAAATTTAAAAAAAAAATTTCAAAAAATAATTTTTAAAAAAATAAAAAAAAGATTAAAAAAAATTTCAAAAAAAATTTTCAAAAAAAAATTTATAAAAAAATTTTTTTTAAAAAAATAAGAAGAAAAAATCGAAAAAAAAATTTAAAAAATTTTTTTTAAAAAAATTCAAAATAAAATTTCAAAAAAAAATCGGAAAAAAAAATAAATTTCAAAAAAAAAATTTCAAGAGAAAATTTTTCAAAAAAAAAAATTCAAAAAAAAATTCAAAAAAATTGAAAAAAAAAATTTAAAAAAAATTCGGAAAAAAAAATTTCAAAAGAAATTTTTCAAAAAAAATTAAAAAAAAATTGAAAAAAAAATAAAAAAAAAAAAAAAAAAAAAATTCTTAAAAAAAAATTTCAAAAAAAATTAAAAAAAAAATCGAAAAAAAAAATTTTCGAAAAAATTCGAAAAAAAAAATTTCAAAAAAAAATTTACAAAAAAAATTTCAAAAAAAAAAATTACAAAAAAAAAATTCGAAAAAAAATTTCAAATAAAAAATTTTCAAAAAAAATTTCGAAAAAAATTACGAAAAAAAATTTTTAAAAAAATTACAAAAAAAATTTTAAAAAAAATTTAAAAAAAATTTTTAAAAAAAATTCAAAAAAAAAATTTAAAAAAAAATTTAAAAAAAAATTGAAAAAAAAAATTAAAAAAAAAATTCACAAAAAAAAATTTAAAAAAAAATAAAAAAAAAAATTTTAAAAAATCAAAAAAAAAATTCAAAAAAAACTTCAAAAAAAATTTCAAAAAAAATTTCGAAAAAAATTACAAAAAAAATTTAAAAAAAAAATACAAAAAAAAAATCAAAAAAAAATTGAAAAAAAAAATTTAAAAAAAAAAAATTTCAGAAAAAAGTTCGAAAAAAATTTTCGTAAAAAAAAATTTTCGTAAAAAAAATTACAAAAAAAATTCAAAAAAAATATAAAAAAAAAAATTTCAAAAAAAAATTTTCGAAAAAATTTCAAAAAAAAATTAAAAAAAAAAATTAAAAAAAAAATTTTCTTGAAAAAAATAAAAAAAAAGAATTTATAAAAAAATTAAAAAAAAAATTTCTTAAAAAAAAATTTAAAAAAAATTCAAAAAAATATTTCAAAAAAAATTCGAAAAAAAAATTTCAAAAAAAAATTTACAAAAAAAAAATTCAAAAAAAAAATTACAAAAAAAATTTCGAAAAAAAATTTCAAATAAAAGATTTTCAAAAAAAAAATTCAAATAAAATTTAAAAAAAAATCGAAAAAAAATTTAGAAAAAAATTTACAAAAAAAAAATTAAAAAAAAAATTCACAAAAAAAAAATTTTAAAAAAAATAAAAAAAAAATTTTTTAAAATAAAAAAACAATTCAAAAAAAATTTTCAAAAAAAAAAATTTCGAAAAAAAATTTAAAAAAAAATTTCAAAAAAAAATTAAAAAAATAAAAAAAAATTTCAAAAAAAAAACAAGAAAAAAATTTAAAAAAAAATTTAAAAAAATTTACAAAAAAAAATTCAAAAAAAATAAAAAAAAAGATTAAAAAAAATTTCGAAAAAAAATTTCAAAAAAAAAAATTACAAAAAAAAATTCGAAAAAAAATTTCAAATAAAAAATTTTCAAAAAAAATTTCGAAAAAAATTACGAAAAAAAATTTTAAAAAAAATTACAAAAAAAATTTTAAAAAAAATTTAAAAAAAATTTTTAAAAAAAATTCAAAAAAAAAATTAAAAAAAAAATTTTAAAAAAAATTGAAAAAAAAAATTAAAAAAAAAATTCACAAAAAAAAATTTTAAAAAAAATTAAAGAAAAATTTTTAAAAAATCAAAAAAAAAATTCAAAAAAAACTTCAAAAAAAATTTCAAAAAAAATTTCGAAAAAAATTACAAAAAAAATTTAAAAAAAAAATACAAAAAAAAAATCAAAAAAAAATTGAAAAAAAAAATTTAAAAAAAAAAAATTTCAGAAAAAAGTTCGAAAAAAATTTTCGTAAAAAAAAATTTTCGTAAAAAAAATTACAAAAAAAATTCAAAAAAAAATATAAAAAAAAAATTTCAAAAAAAAATTTTCGAAAAAATTTCAAAAAAAAATTAAAAAAAAAATTAAAAAAAAAATTTTAAAAAAAATTTTCTTGAAAAAAATAAAAAAAAAGAATTTATAAAAAAATTAAAAAAAAATTTCTTAAAAAAAAATTTAAAAAAAATTCAAAAAAATATTTCAAAAAAAATTCGAAAAAAAAATTTCAAAAAAAAATTTACAAAAAAAAAATTCAAAAAAAAAATTACAAAAAAAATTTCGAAAAAAAATTTCAAATAAAAGATTTTCAAAAAAAAAATTCAAATAAAATTTTAAAAAAAATCGAAAAAAAATTTAGAAAAAAATTTACAAAAAAAAAATTAAAAAAAAAAATTCACAAAAAAAAAATTTTAAAAAAAATAAAAAAAAATTTTTTTAAAATAAAAAAAAAATTCAAAAAAAATTTTCAAAAAAAAAAATTTCGAAAAAAAATTTAAAAAAAAATTTCAAAAAAAAATTAAAAAAATAAAAAAAAATTTCATAAAAAAAACAAGAAAAAAATTAAAAAAAAAATTTAAAAAAATTTACAAAAAAAAATTCAAAAAAAATAAAAAAAAAGATTAAAAAAAATTTCGAAAAAAAATTTCAAAAAAAAATTTCAAAAAAAAATTTTAAAAAAAAATTCAAAAAAAATTTCGAAAAAAAAATTTCAAATAAAAAAATTTCAAAAAAAATTTACAAAAAAAATTCAAAAGAAAAATTCACAAAAAAAAACTTCAAAAAAAATTTCAAAAAAAATTTCGAAAAAAAATAAAAAAAAAATTGAAAAAAAAAATTTCAAAAAAAAATTTCAAAAAAAAATTTTCGAAAAAATTTCAAAAAAAAATTAAAAAAAAAATTAAAAAAAAAATTTTAAAAAAAATTTTCTTGAAAAAAATAAAAAAAAAGAATTTATAAAAAAATTTAAAAAAAAATTTCTTAAAAAAAAATTTAAAAAAAATTCAAAAAAATATTTCAAAAAAAATTCGAAAAAAAAATTTCAAAAAAAAATTTACAAAAAAAAAATTCAAAAAAAAAATTACAAAAAAAATTTCGAAAAAAAATTTCAAATAAAAGATTTTCAAAAAAAAAATTCAAATAAAATTTTTAAAAAAATCGAAAAAAAATTTAGAAAAAAATTTACAAAAAAAAAATTAAAAAAAAAATTCACAAAAAAAAAATTTAAAAAAAAATAAAAAAATTTTTTTTAAAAATAAAAAAACAATTCAAAAAAAATTTTCAAAAAAAAAAATTTCGAAAAAAAATTAAAAAAAAAATTTCAAAAAAAAATTAAAAAAATAAAAAAAAATTTCAAAAAAAAAACAAGAAAAAAATTTTCAAAAAAAAACTTTAAAAAATATTTCAAAAAAATTTCGAAAAAAATTACAAAAAAAAATTTTTAAAAAAATTTCAAAAAAAAATTCGAAAAAAAAAAATTTCAAAAAAAAATTCGAAAAAAAAAATTTCAAAAAAAAATTTACACAAAAAATTCAAAAAAAAAATTAAAAAAAAAAATTTCAAAAAAAAAATTTAAAAAAAAATTTTCGTAAAAAAAAATTTTCAAAAAAAAAAAAATTCGAAAAAAAATTTAAAAAAAAATCAAAAAAAAATTTTTCAAAGAGAAAAATTGAAAAAAAAAAATTTAAAAAAATTTTAAAAAAAAATTCACAAAAAAAAATTCATAAAAAAATTTTAAAAAATTTTCAAAAAAAAAATTAAAAAAAAAATTTTTAAAAAAAATCAAAAAAAATTTTTCAAGAGAAAAATTGAAAAAAAAAATTTAAAAAAAATTTAAAAAAAAATCACAAAAAAAATTTCATAAAAAAATTGAAAAAATTTTTCAAGAGAAAAATTGAAAAAAAAAATTAAAAAAAAATTCACAGAAAAAATTTCATAAAAAAATTGAAAAAATTTTTCAAAAAAAAAAATTTCAAAAAAAATTTTAAAAAAATTTTCTTTGAAAAAAATTTAAAAAAAAAAATTTCGAAAAAAATTTCAAAAAAAAATTCAAAAAAAAATAAAAAAAAAATTAAAAAAAAAATTTTCTTAAAAAAAATTTAAAAAAAAGAATTTATAAAAAAATTTTAAAAAAATTTTCTTAAAAAAAAATAAAAAAAAAATTCCAAAAAAAATTTCAAAAAAAATTCAAAAAAAAATTCGAAAAAAAAAATTTCAAAAAAAATTTACAAAAAAAAAATTCAAAAAAAAAAATTACAAAAAAAATTTCGAAAAAAAAAATTTGAAATTTTCAAAAAATAATTCAAAAAAAATTTTAAGAAAAATCGAAAAAAAAATTTCGAAAAAAATTTACAAAAAAAAAATTAAAAAAAAATTCACAAAAAAAATTTAAAAAAAAATAAAATTTTTTTTTTTAAAAAATCAAAAAAAAAATTCAAAAAAAACTTCAAAAAAAATTTCAAAAAAAATTTCGAAAAAAAATTACAAAAAAAAATAAAAAAAAAATACAAAAAAAAATTCAAAAAAAAATTTCAAAAAAAAATTTCAAAAAAAAATTTCAAAAAAAAGTTCGAAAAAAATTTTCGTAAAAAAAAATTTTCGTAAAAAAAATTACAAAAAAATTCAAAAAAAAATATAAAAAAAAAATTTCAAAAAAAAAATTTCAAACAAAATTTTCGTAAAAAAAAATTTTCAAAAAAAAAAATTTCGAAAAAAAATTGAAAAAAAATTTCAAAAAAAAATAAAAAAAATAAAAAAAAATTTCAAAAAAAAACAAGAAAAAAATTTAAAAAAAAATTTAAAAAAATTTACAAAAAAAATTCAAAAAAAAATTAAAAAAAAGATTAAAAAAAATTTCAAAAAAAAAATCAAAAAAAAATAAAAAAAAAATTAAAAAAAAAATTTTCTTAAAAAAAATTTAAAAAAAAGAATTTATAAAAAAATTTTAAAAAAATTTTCTTAAAAAAAAATAAAAAAAAAATTCCAAAAAAAATTTCAAAAAAAATTCAAAAAAAAATTGGAAAAAAAAAATTTCAAATAAAATTTACAAAAAAAAAATTCAAAAAAAAAATTACAAAAAAAATTTCGAAAAAAAAAATTTGAAATTTTCAAAAAATAATTCAAAAAAAATTTTAAGAAAAATCGAAAAAAAAATTTCGAAAAAAATTTACAAAAAAAAAATTAAAAAAAAATTCACAAAAAAAATTTTAAAAAAAATAAAAATTTTTTTTTTAAAAAATCAAAAAAAAAATTCAAAAAAAACTTCAAAAAAAATTTCAAAAAAAATTTCGAAAAAAAATTACAAAAAAAAATAAAAAAAAAATACAAAAAAAAATTCAAAAAAAAATTTCAAAAAAAAATTTCAAAAAAAAAATTTCAAAAAAAAGTTCGAAAAAAATTTTCGTAAAAAAAAATTTTCGTAAAAAAAATTACAAAAAAAATTCAAAAAAAAATATAAAAAAAAAAATTTCAAAAAAAAAATTTCAAAAAAAATTTTCGTAAAAAAAAATTTTCAAAAAAAAAAATTTCGAAAAAAAATTGAAAAAAAAATTTCAAAAAAAAATAAAAAAAATAAAAAAAAATTTCAAAAAAAAACAAGAAAAAAATTAAAAAAAAAATTTAAAAAAATTTACAAAAAAAATTCAAAAAAAAATTAAAAAAAAGATTAAAAAAAATTTCGAAAAAAAAATTCAAAAAAAAATTTCAAAAAAAAATTTATAAAAAAAAAATCAAAAAAAATATTTAAAAAAATTACAAAAAAAAATCGAAAAAAGCAATTTAAAAAAAAAATTTGGAAAAAAAATTTTTAAAAAAATTTAAAAAAAAATTTTAAAAAAAATTTTTAAAAAAAATTTTAAAAAAATTCAAAAAAAAATTTCAAAAAAAATCGGAAAAAAAAATAAATTTCAAAAAAAAAATTTCAAGAGAAAATTTTTCAAAATAAAAAATTCAAAAAAAAATTCAAAAAAAATTGAAAAAAAAAATAAAAAAAAAATTTAAAAAAAATCGAAAAAAAAAATTTCAAAAAAAAATTTACAAAAAAAATTTCAAAAAAAATAAAAAATAAAAATCGAAAAAAAAAATTTTCGAAAAAATTCGAAAAAAAAATTTCAAAAAAAAATTTACAAAAAAAAATTCAAAAAAAAAATTACAAAAAAAATGTCGAAAAAAAATTTCAAATAAAAAATTTTCAAAAAAAATTTCGAAAAAAATTTCGAAAAAAAAATTTCAAATAAAAAATTTTCAAAAAAAATTTTAAAAAAATCGAAAAAAAAAATTTCGAAAAAATTCGAAAAAAAAATTTCAAAAAAAATTTACAAAAAAAAAATTAAAAATAAAAAAAAAAATTCGAAAAAAAATTTCAAATAAAAAATTTTCAAAAAAATTTCGAAAAAAATTACATAAAAAAATTTTAAAAAAAATTACAAAAAAAAATTTCGAAAAAAAATTTTCAAAAAAAAACTTTAAAAAATATTTCAAAAAAATTTCGAAAAAAATTACAAAAAAAAATTTTTAAAAAAATTTCAAAAAAAAATTCGAAAAAAAAAAATTTCAAAAAAAAATTCGAAAAAAAAAATTTCAAAAAAAAATTTACACAAAAAATTCAAAAAAAAAATTTAAAAAAAAAATTTCAAAAAAAAAATTTAAAAAAAAATTTTCGTAAAAAAAAATTTTCAAAAAAAAAAAATCGAAAAAAAATTTTAAAAAAAATCAAAAAAAAATTTTTCAAAGAGAAAAATTGAAAAAAAAAAATTTAAAAAAATTTTAAAAAAAAATTCACAAAAAAAAATTCATAAAAAAATTTTAAAAAATTTTCAAAAAAAAAATTTAAAAAAAAATTTTTAAAAAAAATCAAAAAAAATTTTTCAAGAGAAAAATTGAAAAAAAAAATTTAAAAAAAATTTAAAAAAAAATCACAAAAAAAATTTCATAAAAAAATTGAAAAAATTTTTCAAGAGAAAAATTGAAAAAAAAAATTAAAAAAAAATTCACAGAAAAAATTTCATAAAAAAATTGAAAAAATTTTTCAAAAAAAAAAATTTCAAAAAAAATTTTAAAAAAATTTTCTTTGAAAAAAATTTTAAAAAAAAAATTTCGAAAAAAATTTCAAAAAAAAATTCAAAAAAAAATAAAAAAAAAATTAAAAAAAAAATTTTCTTAAAAAAAATTTAAAAAAAAGAATTTATAAAAAAATTTTAAAAAAATTTTCTTAAAAAAAAATAAAAAAAAAATTCCAAAAAAAATTTCAAAAAAAATTCAAAAAAAAATTCGAAAAAAAAAATTTCAAAAAAAATTTACAAAAAAAAAATTCAAAAAAAAAAATTACAAAAAAAATTTCGAAAAAAAAAATTTGAAATTTTCAAAAAATAATTCAAAAAAAATTTTAAGAAAAATCGAAAAAAAAATTTCGAAAAAAATTTACAAAAAAAAAATTAAAAAAAAATTCACAAAAAAAATTTAAAAAAAAATAAAATTTTTTTTTTTTAAAAATCAAAAAAAAAATTCAAAAAAAACTTCAAAAAAAATTTCAAAAAAAATTTCGAAAAAAAATTACAAAAAAAAATAAAAAAAAAATACAAAAAAAAATTCAAAAAAAAATTTCAAAAAAAAATTTCAAAAAAAAAATTTCAAAAAAAAGTTCGAAAAAAATTTTCGTAAAAAAAAATTTTCGTAAAAAAAATTACAAAAAAATTCAAAAAAAAATATAAAAAAAAAATTTCAAAAAAAAAATTTCAAACAAAATTTTCGTAAAAAAAAATTTTCAAAAAAAAAAATTTCGAAAAAAAATTGAAAAAAAATTTCAAAAAAAAATAAAAAAAATAAAAAAAAATTTCAAAAAAAAACAAGAAAAAAATTTAAAAAAAAATTTAAAAAAATTTACAAAAAAAATTCAAAAAAAAATTAAAAAAAAGATTAAAAAAAATTTCGAAAAAAAAATTCAAAAAAAAATTTCAAAAAAAAATTTATAAAAAAAAAATCAAAAAAAATATTTAAAAAAATTACAAAAAAAAATCGAAAAAAGCAATTTAAAAAAAAAAATTTTTAAAAAAAATTTTAAAAAAATTCAAAAAAAAATTTCAAAAAAAATCGGAAAAAAAAATAAATTTCAAAAAAAAATTTTCAAGAGAAAATTTTTCAAAATAAAAAATTCAAAAAAAAATTCAAAAAAAATTGAAAAAAAAAAAAAAAAAAATTTAAAAAAAATCGAAAAAAAAAATTTCAAAAAAAAATTTACAAAAAAAATTTCAAAAAAAATAAAAAATAAAAATCGAAAAAAAAAATTTTCGAAAAAATTCGAAAAAAAAATTTCAAAAAAAAATTTACAAAAAAAAATTCAAAAAAAAAATTCCAAAAAAAATGTCGAAAAAAAATTTCAAATAAAAAATTTTCAAAAAAAATTTCGAAAAAAATTTCGAAAAAAAAATTTCAAATAAAAAATTTTCAAAAAAAATTTAAAAAAAATCGAAAAAAAAAATTTCGAAAAAATTCGAAAAAAAAATTTCAAAAAAAATTTACAAAAAAAAAATTAAAAATAAAAAAAAAAATTCGAAAAAAAATTTCAAATAAAAAATTTTCAAAAAAATTTCGAAAAAAATTACATAAAAAAATTTTAAAAAAAATTACAAAAAAAAATTTCGAAAAAAAATTTTCAAAAAAAAACTTTAAAAAATATTTCAAAAAAATTTCGAAAAAAATTACAAAAAAAAATTTTTAAAAAAATTTCAAAAAAAAAAATTCGAAAAAAAAAAATTTCAAAAAAAAATTCGAAAAAAAAAATTTCAAAAAAAAATTTACACAAAAAATTCCAAAAAAAAATTAAAAAAAAAAATTTCAAAAAAAAAATTTCAAAAAAAATTTTCGTAAAAAAAAATTTTCAAAAAAAAAAAAATTCGAAAAAAAATTTAAAAAAAAATCAAAAAAAAATTTTTCAAAGAGAAAAATTGAAAAAAAAAAATTTAAAAAAATTTTAAAAAAAAATTCACAAAAAAAAAATTCATAAAAAAATTTTAAAAAATTTTCAAAAAAAAAATTAAAAAAAAAATTTTTAAAAAAAATCAAAAAAAATTTTTCAAGAGAAAAATTGAAAAAAAAAAATTTAAAAAAATTTTTAAAAAAAATCACAAAAAAAATTTCATAAAAAAATTGAAAAAATTTTTCAAGAGAAAAATTGAAAAAAAAAATTTAAAAAAAATTTAAAAAAAATTCACAGAAAAAATTTCATAAAAAAATTTCAAAAAAAAATTTCAAAAAAAAAATTTCAAAAAAAAGTTCGAAAAAAATTTTCGTAAAAAAAAATTTTCGTAAAAAAAATTACAAAAAAAATTCAAAAAAAAATATAAAAAAAAAAAATTTCAAAAAAAAAATTTCAAAAAAAATTTTCGTAAAAAAAAATTTTCAAAAAAAAAAATTTCGAAAAAAAATTGAAAAAAAATTTCAAAAAAAAATAAAAAAAATAAAAAAAAATTTCAAAAAAAAACAAGAAAAAAATTTTAAAAAAAATTTAAAAAAATTTACAAAAAAAATTCAAAAAAAAATTAAAAAAAAGATTAAAAAAAATTTCGAAAAAAAAATTCAAAAAAAAATTTCAAAAAAAAATTTATAAAAAAAAAATCAAAAAAAAAATTTAAAAAAATTACAAAAAAAATCGAAAAAAGCAATTTAAAAAAAAAATTTGGAAAAAAAATTTTTAAAAAAATTCAAAAAAAAATTTTTAAAAAAATTTTTAAAAAAAATTTTAAAAAAATTCAAAAAAAAATTTCAAAAAAAATCGGAAAAAAAAATAAATTTCAAAAAAAAATTTTCGAGAGAAAATTTTTCAAAGTAAAAAATTCAAAAAAAAATTCAAAAAAAATTGAAAAAAAAAATAAAAAAAAAATTTAAAAAAAATCGAAAAAAAAAATTTCAAAAAAAAATTTACAAAAAAAATTTCAAAAAAAATAAAAAATAAAAATCGAAAAAAAAATTTTCGAAAAAATTCGAAAAAAAAATTTCAAAAAAAAATTTACAAAAAAAAATTCAAAAAAAAAAATTACAAAAAAAATTCAAATAAAAAATTACAAAAAAAATGTCGAAAAAAAATTTCAAATAAAAAATTTTCAAAAATAATTTCGAAAAAAATTTCAAAAAAAAATTTAAAAAAAATTTCTAAAAAAAAATTTAAAAAAAAAATTCAAAAAAAAATTCGAAAAAAAAATTTCAAATAAAAAATTTTCAAAAAAAATTTTAAAAAAATCGAAAAAAAAAATTTCGAAAAAATTCGAAAAAAAAATTTCAAAAAAAATTTACAAAAAAAAAATTAAAAATAAAAAAAAAATTCGAAAAAAAATTTCAAATAAAAAATTTTCAAAAAAATTTCGAAAAAAATTACATAAAAAAATTTAAAAAAAAATTACAAAAAAAAATTTCGAAAAAAAATTTTCAAAAAAAAACTTTAAAAAATATTTCAAAAAAATTTCGAAAAAAATTACAAAAAAAAATTTTTTAAAAAATTTCAAAAAAAAAATTCGAAAAAAAAAAATTTCAAAAAAAAATTCGAAAAAAAAAATTTCAAAAAAAAATTTACACAAAAAATTCAAAAAAAAAAATTAAAAAAAAAAATTTCAAAAAAAAAATTTCAAAAAAAATTTTCGTAAAAAAAAAATTTCAAAAAAAAAAAATTTCAAAAAAAAAAAATTCTAAAAAAAATTTAAAAAAAAATCAAAAAAAAATTTTTCAAAGAGAAAAATTGAAAAAAAAAATTTTAAAAAAATTTTAAAAAAAAATTCACAAAAAAAAAATTCATAAAAAAATTTTAAAAAATTTTCAAAAAAAAAATTAAAAAAAAAAATTAAAAAAAAAATCAAAAAAAATTTTTCAAGAGAAAAATTGAAAAAAAAAAATTTAAAAAAAATTTAAAAAAAAATCACAAAAAAAATTTCATAAAAAAATTGAAAAAATTTTTCAAAAAAAAAAATTTTAAAAAAAATTTTAAAAAAATTTTCTTAAAAAAAATTTTTAAAAAAAATTTTCGAAAAAAATTTCAAAAAAAAATTCAAAAAAAAAATAAAAAAAAAAAATAAAAAAAATAATTTCTTAAAAAAAATAAAAAAAAAAGAATTTATAAAAAAATTTTAAAAAAATTTTCTTAAAAAAAAATTAAAAAAATTTCAAAAAAAAATTTCAAAAAACTTTCAAAAAAAAATTCGAAAAAAAAAATTTCAAAAAAAATTTACAAAAAAAAAATTCAAAAAAAAAATTACAAAAAAAATTTCGAAAAAAAAATTTCAAATAAAAAATTTTCAAAAAATAATTCAAAAAAAATTTTAAGTAAAATCGAAAAAAAATTTCGAAAAAAATTTACAAAAAAAAAAATTAAAAAAAAATTCACAAAAAAAATTAAAAAAAAAATAAAAAATTTTTTTTTGAAAAATCAAAAAAAAAATTCAAAAAAAACTTCAAAAAAAATTTCAAAAAAAATTTCGAAAAAAAATTACAAAAAAAATTTAAAAAAAAAATACAAAAAAAAATTTTAAAAAAAATTTCAAAAAAAAATTTCAAAAAAAAAATTTCAAAAAAAAATTTATAAAAAAAAATCAAAAATGATTTTTAAAAAAATTACAAAAAAAATTCGAAAAAAGCAATTTAAAAAAAAAGTTCGAAAAAAATTTTCGTAAAAAAAAATTTTCGTAAAAAAAATTACAAAAAAAATTCAAAAAAAAATATAAAAAAAAAAATTTCAAAAAAAAAATTTCAAAAAAAATTTTCGTAAAAAAAAATTTTCAAAAAAAAAATTTCAAAAAAAAATTTCAAAAAATTTACAAAAAAAAATTCAAAAAAAATAAAAAAAAAAGATTAAAAAAAATTTCGAAAAAAAATTTTAAAAAAAAAATTCAAAAAAAAATTTATAAAAAAAAATCAAAAATGATTTTTAAAAAAATTACAAAAAAAATTCGAAAAAAGCAATTTAAAAAAAAAGTTTTGGAAAAAAATTTTTTAAAAAAATTCAAAAAAAAAACTTTAAAAAAAATTTTTAAAAAAATTTTAAAAAAATTCAAAAAAAAATTTCAAAAAAAATCGGAAAAAAAAAAATTTCAAAAAAAAATTTTCAAAAGAAAATTTAAAAAAAATAAAAAATAAAAATCGAAAAAAAAATTTTTCGAGAAAATTCGAAAAAAAAATTTCAAAAAAAAATTTACAAAAAAAAATTCAAAAAAAAAATTACAAAAAAAATTTCGAAAAAAAATTTCAAATAAAAAATTTTCAAAAATAATTTCGAAAAAAATTTCAAAAAAAAATTAAAAAAAAATTTCTAAACAAAAATTTAAAAAAAAAATTCAAAAAAAATTTTCAAAAAAAATTTTAAAAAAATCGAAAAACAAATTTTCGAAAAAATTCGAAAAAAAAATTTCAAAAAAAAATTTACAAAAAAAAAATTTAAAAAAAAAATTAAAAAAAAAAATTCGAAAAAAAATTTCAAATAAAAAATTTTCAAAAAAATTTCGAAAAAAATTACAAAAAAAAATTTAAAAAAAAATTACAAAAAAAAATTTCGAAAAAAAAATTGACAAAAAAAATTTCAAAAAAAAAAAAAAAAAAAAATTACAATTTTTTTTTGTAAAAAAAAATTACAAAAAAAATTTCGAAAAAAAATTTCAAATAAAAAATTTTCAAAAAAAAATTTCGAAAAAAATTACAAAAAAAAATTAAAAAAAAATACAAAAAAAATTAAAAATTTCAAAAAAAAAATTTCAAAAAAAATTCAAAAAAAAATTGAAAAAAAAAATTAAAAAAAAAATTTAAAAAAAAATTTCTTAAAAAAAATTTTAAAAAAAAATTTTCGAAAAAAATTTCAAAAAAAAATTCAAAAAAAAAATTCAAAAAAAAATTTTAAAAAAAATTAAAAAAAAAAGAATTTATAAAAAAATTTAAAAAAAAATTTCTTAAAAAAAAATTTCAAAAAAATTTTAAAAAAAAATTTAAAAAAATTTCAAAAAAAAATTCGAAAAAAAAAATTGAAAAAAAAATTTTAAAAAAAATTTTAAAAAAATTTTCCTAAAAAAAAATTTCAAAAAAAAATTTTCGAAAAAAATTTCAAAAAAAATTTAAAAAAAAAATTAAAAAAAAAAATTTCTTAAAAAAAATAAAAAAAAAGAATTTATAAAAAAATTAAAAAAAATTTTCTTAAAAAAAAATTTAAAAAAAATTAAAAAAAAAATTTCAAAAAAAATACGAAAAAAAAAATTTCAAAAAAAAATTTACAAAAAAAAAATTCAAAAGAAAATTACAAAAAAAATTTCGAAAAAAAAATTTCAAATAAAAATTTTCAAAAAAAAAATTCAAATAAAATTTTAAAAAAAATCGAAAAAAAAATTTAGAAAAAAATTTACAAAAAAAAAATTAAAAAAAAAATCACAAAAAAAAAAATTAAAAAAAAAAAAAAAAAAAAATTTAAAAATCAAAAAAAAAATTCAAAAAAAAATTGAAAAAAAAAATTTCGAAAAAAAAAATTTCAAAAAAAAGTTCGAAAAAAATTTTCGTAAAAAAAAATTTTCGTAAAAAAAATTACAAAAAAAAATCAAAAAAAAATATAAAAAAAAAATAAAAAAAAAAAAATTTCAAAAAAAATTTTCGTAAAAAAAAATTTTCAAAAAAAAAATTTCGAAAAAAAATTTAAAAAAAAATTTCAAAAAAAAATTAAAAAAATAAAAAAAAAATTCAAAAAAAACAAGAAAAAAATTTTAAAAAAAATTTAAAAAAATTTACAAAAAAAATTCAAAAAAAAATAAAAAAAAAGATTAAAAAAATTTCGAAAAAAAATTTCAAAAAAAAATTTCAAAAAAAAATTTATAAAAAAAAATAAAAAAAAATTTTAAAAAAATTACAAAAAAAATCGAAAAAAGCAATTTAAAAAAAAAAATTTTGGAAAAAAATTTTTTAAAAAAATTAAAAAAAAAATTTTTTTAAAAATTTTTAAAAAAATTCAAAAAAAAATTTCAAAAAAAATCGGAAAAAAAATAAATTTCAAAAAAAAATTTTCAAGAGAAAATTTTTCAAAAAAAAAATTCAAAAAAAATTGAAAAAAAAAAATAAAAAAAAAAATTTCAAAAAAAATTTAAAAAAAAAATTGAAAAAAAAAAATTTTCGAAAATATTCGAAAAAAAAAATTACAAAAAAAATTTCGAAAAAAAATTTCAAATAAAAAATTTTCAAAAAAAAATTCGAAAAAAATTACAAAAAAAAATTTAAAAAAAATTAAAAAAAATTTTCTTAAAAAAATTCAAAAAAAAAATTCAAAAAAAAATTTCAAAAAAAAATTTCAAAAAAAATTTTCGTTTAAAAAAATTTTCAAAAAAAAAAAATTTCGAAAAAAAATTCAAAAAAAATTGAAAAAAAAATTTAAAAAAAATTCGGAAAAAAAAAATTTCAAAAGAAATTTTTCAAAAAAAATAAAAAAAAATTGAAAAAAAAATAAAAAAAAATAAAAAAAAAATAAAAAAAAAAATTTCTTAAAAAAAAATTTCAAAAAAATTTTTAAAAAAAATCGAAAACAAAAATTTTCGAACAAATTCGAAAAAAAAATTTCAAAAAAAAATTGACAAAAAAAATTTCAAAAAAAATAAAAAAAAAATCGAAAAAAAAAATTTTCGAAAAAATTCGAAAAAAAATTTCAAAAAAAAATTTACAATTTATTTTGTAAAAAAAAATTACAAAAAAAATTTCGAAAAAAAATTTCAAATAAAAAATTTTCAAAAAAAAATTTCGAAAAAAGTTACAAAAAAAAATTTAAAAAAAATACAAAAAAAATTAAAAATTTCAAAAAAAAAATTCAAAAAAAATTCAAAAAAAAATTGAAAAAAAAAATTTAAAAAAAAATTTAAAAAAAAATTTCTTAAAAAAAATTTAAAAAAAAAATTTTCGAAAAAAATTTCAAAAAAAAATTCAAAAAAAAAATTCAAAAAAAAATTTTAAAAAAAATTTAAAAAAAAGAATTTATAAAAAAATTTAAAAAAAAATTTCTTAAAAAAAAATTTCAAAAAAATTCAAAAAAAAATTTTAAAAAAATTTCAAAAAAAAATTCGAAAAAAAAAATTGAAAAAAAAATTTTAAAAAAAATTTAAAAAAAAATTTCCTAAAAAAAAATTTCAAAAAAAAATTTTCGAAAAAAATTTCAAAAAAAAATTAAAAAAAAAAATTAAAAAAAAAATTTTAAAAAAAATTTTCTTAAAAAAAATAAAAAAAAAAGAATTTATAAACAAATTTTAAAAAAAATTTCTTGAAAAAAAATTTAAAAAAAATTTTAAAAAAAATTTCAAAAAAATACGAAAAAAAAAATTTCAAAAAAAAATTTACAAAAAAAAAATTCAAAAAAAAAATTACAAAAAAAATTTCGAAAAAAAAATTTCAAATAAAAAATTTTCAAAAAAAAAATTCAAATAAAATTTTAAAAAAAATCGAAAAAAAAATTTAGAAAAAAATTTACAAAAAAAAATTAAAAAAAAAAATCACAAAAAAAAAATTTAAAAAAAAATAAAAAAAAAATTTTTAAAAATCAAAAAAAAAATTCAAAAAAAAATTGAAAAAAAAAATTTCGAAAAAAAAAATTTCAAAAAAAAGTTCGAAAAAAATTTTCGTAAAAAAAAATTTTCGTAAAAAAAATTACAAAAAAAATTCAAAAAATAATATAAAAAAAAAATTTAAAAAAAAAAATTCAAAAAAAATTTTCGTAAAAAAAAATTTTCAAAAAAAAAAATTCGAAAAAAAATTTAAAAAAAAATCAAAAAAAAAATTTTTCAAAGAGAAAAATTGAAAAAAAAAATTTTAAAAAAATTTTAAAAAAAAATTCACAAAAAAAAAATTCATAAAAAAATTTTAAAAAATTTTCAAAAAAAAAATTAAAAAAAAAAATTTTAAAAAAAATCAAAAAAAATTTTTCAAGAGAAAAATTGAAAAAAAAAATTTAAAAAAAATAAAAAAAAAAATCACAAAAAAAATTTCATAAAAAAATTGAAAAAATTTTTCAAAAAAAAAAATTTTAAAAAAAATTTTAAAAAAATTTTCTTAAAAAAAATTTTTAAAAAAAATTTTCGAAAAAAATTTCAAAAAAAAATTCAAAAAAAGAATAAAAAAAAAAATTAAAAAAAAAATTTCTTAAAAAAAATAAAAAAAAAAGAATTTATAAAAAAATTTTAAAAAAATTTTCTTAAAAAAAAATAAAAAAAATTTCAAAAAAATTTCAAAAAAAAATTCGAAAAAAAAAATTTCAAAAAAAATTTACAAAAAAAAAATTCAAAAAAAAAATTACAAAAAAAATTTCGAAAAAAAAATTTCAAATAAAAAATTTTCAAAAAATAATTCAAAAAAAATTTTAAGAAAAATCGAAAAAAAAATTTCGAAAAAAATTTACAAAAAAAAAAATTGGAAAAAAAATTTGGAAAAAAAATTTTTAAAAAAATTCAAAAAAAAATTTTTAAAAAAATTTTTAAAAAAAATTCTAAAAAAATTCAAAAAAAAATTTCAAAAAAAATCGGAAAAAAAAATAAATTTCAAAAAAAAATTTTCAAGAGAAAATTTCTCAAAATAAAAAATTCAAAAAAAAATTCAAAAAAAATTGAAAAAAAAATAAAAAAAAAATTTAAAAAAAATCGAAAAAAAAATTTCAAAAAAAAATTTACAAAAAAAATTTCAAAAAAAATAAAAAATAAAAATCGAAAAAAAAAATTTCGAAAAAATTCGAAAAAAAAATTTCAAAAAAAAATTTACAAAAAAAAATTCAAAAAATAAATTACAAAAAAAATGTCGAAAAAAAATTTCAAATAAAAAATTTTCAAAAATAATTTCGAAAAAAATTTCAAAAAAAAATTTAAAAAAAATTTCTAAAAAAAAATTTAAAAAAAAAATTCAAAAAAAAATTCGAAAAAAAAATTTCAAATAAAAAATTTTCAAAAAAAATTTAAAAAAAATCGAAAAAAAAAATTTCGAAAAAATTCGAAAAAAAAATTTCAAAAAAAATTACAAAAAAAAAATTAAAAATAAAAAAAAAATTCGAAAAAAAATTTCAAATAAAAAATTTTCAAAAAAATTTCGAAAAAAATTACATAAAAAAATTTTAAAAAAAATTACAAAAAAAAATTTCGAAAAAAAATTTTCAAAAAAAAACTTTAAAAAATATTTCAAAAAAATTTCGAAAAAAATTACAAAAAAAAATTTTTTAAAAAATTTCAAAAAAAAAATTCGAAAAAAAAATTTCAAAAAAAAATTCGAAAAAAAAAATTTCAAAAAAAAATTTACACAAAAAATTCAAAAAAAAAATTAAAAAAAAAAATTTCAAAAAAAAAATTTCAAAAAAAATTTTCGTAAAAAAAAATTTAAAAAAAAAAAAATTTAAAAAAAAATCAAAAAAAAATTTTTCAAAGAGAAAAATTGAAAAAAAAAATTTTAAAAAAATTTTAAAAAAAAATTCACAAAAAAAAAATTCATAAAAAAATTTTAAAAAATTTTCAAAAAAAAAATTAAAAAAAAATTTTTAAAAAAAATCAAAAAAAATTTTTCAAGAGAAAAATTGAAAAAAAAAAATTTAAAAAAAATTTTAAAAAAAATCACAAAAAAAATTTCATAAAAAAATTGAAAAAATTTTTCAAAAAAAAAATTTTAAAAAAAATTTTAAAAAAATTTTCTTAAAAAAAATTTTTAAAAAAAATTTTCGAAAAAAATTTCAAAAAAAAATTCAAAAAAAAAATAAAAAAAAAAAATTTAAAAAAAAATTTCTTAAAAAAAATAAAAAAAAAAGAATTTATAAAAAAATTTTAAAAAAATTTTCTTAAAAAAAAATAAAAAAAAATTCAAAAAAAAATTTCAAAAAAATTTCAAAAAAAAATTCGAAAAAAAAAATTTCAAAAAAAATTTACAAAAAAAATTCAAAAAAAAAATTACAAAAAAAATTTCGAAAAAAAAATTTCAAATAAAAAATTTTCAAAAAATAATTCAAAAAAAATTTTAAGAAAAATCGAAAAAAAAATTTCGAAAAAAATTTACAAAAAAAAAATTAAAAAAAAATTCACAAAAAAAATTAAAAAAAAAATAAAAAATTTTTTTTTGAAAAATCAAAAAAAAAATTCAAAAAAAACTTCAAAAAAAATTTCAAAAAAAATTTCGAAAAAAAATTACAAAAAAAATTTAAAAAAAAAATACAAAAAAAAATTTAAAAAAAAATTTCAAAAAAAAATTTCAAAAAAAAAATTTCAAAAAAAAGTTCGAAAAAAATTTTCGTAAAAAAAAATTTTCGTAAAAAAAATTACAAAAAAAATTCAAAAAAATATAAAAAAAAAAATTCAAAAAAAAAATTTCAAAAAAAATTTTCGTAAAAAAAAATTTTCAAAAAAAAAATTTCAAAAAAAAATTAAAAAAAATTTCAAAAAAAAATAAAAAAAAATTTCAAAAAAAAACAAGAAAAAAATTTTTAAAAAAATTTTAAAAAATTTACAAAAAAAAATTCAAAAAAAATAAAAAAAAAGATTAAAAAAAATTTCGAAAAAAAATTTTAAAAAAAAATTTCAAAAAAAAATTTATAAAAAAAAATCAAAAAAAATTTTTAAAAAAATTACAAAAAAAATTCGAAAAAAGCAATTTAAAAAAAAAGTTTTGGAAAAAATTTTTTTAAAAAAATTCAAAAAAAAAACTTTAAAAAAATTTTTAAAAAAAATTTTAAAAAAATTCAAAAAAAAATTTCAAAAAAAATCGGAAAAAAAAAAAATTTCAAAAAAAAATTTTCAAAAGAAAATTTTTCAAAAAAAAAAATTCAAAAAAAAATTCAAAAAAAATTGAAAAAAAAATAAAAAAAAAATTTAAAAAAAATAGAAAAAAAAAATTTCAAAAAAAAATTTACAAAAAAAAATTTAAAAAAAATAAAAAATAA
>OX101827.2:19761363-19806363 GCA_944452925.2 Chrysolina oricalcia
TTCGTAAAAAAAAAATTTCAAAAAAAAAAAATTCGAAAAAAAATTTTAAAAAAAATCAAAAAAAAATTTTTCAAAGAGAAAAATTGAAAAAAAAAATTTTAAAAAAATTTAAAAAAAAAATTCACAAAATAAAAATTCATAAAAAAATTTTAAAAAATTTTCAAAAAAAAAATTAAAAAAAAAATTTTTAAAAAAAATCAAAAAAAATTTTTCAAGAGAAAAATTGAAAAAAAAAAATTTAAAAAAAATTTAAAAAAAAATCACAAAAAAAATTTCATAAAAAAATTGAAAAAATTTTTCAAAAAAAAAATTTTAAAAAAAATTTTAAAAAAATTTTCTTTAAAAAAATTTTTAAAAAAAATTTTCGAAAAAAATTTCAAAAAAAAATTCAAAAAAAAAATAAAAAAAAAAAATTTAAAAAAAAATTTCTTAAAAAAAATAAAAAAAAAGAATTTATAAAAAAATTTTAAAAAAATTTTCTTAAAAAAATTTACAAAAAAAAAATTCAAAAAAAAAATTACAAAAAAAATTTCGAAAAAAAAATTTCAAATAAAAAATTTTCAAAAAATAATTCAAAAAAAATTTTAAGAAAAATCGAAAAAAAAATTTCGAAAAAAATTTACAAAAAAAAAATTTAAAAAAAATTCACAAAAAAAATTAAAAAAAAAATAAAAATTTTTTTTTTGAAAAATCAAAAAAAAAATTCAAAAAAAACTTCAAAAAAAATTTCAAAAAAAATTTCGAAAAAAAATTACAAAAAAAATTTTAAAAAAAAATACAAAAAAAAATTTTAAAAAAAATTTCAAAAAAAAATTTCAAAAAAAAAATTTCAAAAAAAAGTTCGAAAAAAATTTTCGTAAAAAAAAATTTTCGTAAAAAAAATTACAAAAAAAATTCAAAAAAAATATAAAAAAAAAAATTTCAAAAAAAAAATTTCAAAAAAAATTTTCGTAAAAAAAAATTTTCAAAAATAAAATTTCAAAAAAAAATTAAAAAAAATTTCAAAAAAAAATAAAAAAAAAATTCAAAAAAAAACAAGAAAAAAATTTTTAAAAAAATTTAAAAAAATTTACAAAAAAAAATTCAAAAAAAATAAAAAAAAAGATTAAAAAAAATTTCGAAAAAAAATTAAAAAAAAAATTTCAAAAAAAAATTTATAAAAAAAAATCAAAAAAAATTTTTAAAAAAATTACAAAAAAAATTCGAAAAAAGCAATTTAAAAAAAAAAGTTTTGGAAAAAAATTTTTTAAAAAAATTCAAAAACAAAACTTTAAAAAAATTTTTAAAAAAAATTTTAAAAAAATTCAAAAAAAAATTTCAAAAAAAATCGGAAAAAAAAAAAATTTCAAAAAAAAATTTTCAAAAGAAAATTTTTCAAAAAAAAAAATTCAAAAAAAAATTCAAAAAAAATTGAAAAAAAAATAAAAAAAAAATTTAAAAAAAATAGAAAAAAAAAATTTCAAAAAAAAATTTACAAAAAAAAATTAAAAAAAATAAAAAATAAAAATCGAAAAAAAAATTTTTCGAAAAAATTCGAAAAAAAAATTTCAAAAAAAAATTTACAAAAAAAAATTCAAAAAAAAAATTACAAAAAAAATTTCGAAAAAAAATTTCAAATAAAAAATTTTCAAAAATAATTTCGAAAAAAATTTCAAAAAAAAATAAAAAAAAAATTTCTGAACAAAAATTAAAAAAAAAAATTCAAAAAAAATTTTCAAAAAAAATTTTAAAAAAATCGAAAAACAAATTTTCGAAAAAATTCGAAAAAAAAATTTCAAAAAAAAATTTACAAAAAAAAAATTTAAAAAAAAAATTAAAAAAAAAAATTCGAAAAAAAATTTCAAATAAAAAATTTTCAAAAAAATTTCGAAAAAAATTACAAAAAAAAATTTAAAAAAAAATTACAAAAAAAAATTTCGAAAAAAAATTGACAAAAAAAATTTCAAAAAAAAAAAAAAAAAATTTACAATTTTTTTTTGTAAAAAAAGATTACAAAAAAAATTTCGAAAAAAAATTTCAAATAAAAAATTTTCAAAAAAAAATTTCGAAAAAAATTACAAAAAAAAATTTAAAAAAAATACAAAAAAAATTAAAAATTTCAAAAAAAAAATTTCAAAAAAAATTCAAAAAAAAATTGAAAAAAAAAATTAAAAAAAAAATTTAAAAAAAAATTTCTTAAAAAAAATTTTAAAAAAAAATTTTCGAAAAAAATTTTAAAAAAAAATTCAAAAAAAAAATTCAAAAAAAAATTTAAAAAAAAATTAAAAAAAAAGAATTTATAAAAAAATTTTAAAAAAAATTTCTTAAAAAAAAATTTCAAAAAAATTTTAAAAAAAAATTTAAAAAAATTTCAAAAAAAAATTCGAAAAAAAAAATTGAAAAAAAAAAAAAAAAAAATTTTAAAAAAATTTTCCTAAAAAAAAATTTCAAAAAAAAATTTTCGAAAAAAATTTCAAAAAAAATTAAAAAAAAAAATTTAAAAAAAAATTTTCTTAAAAAAAATTTAAAAAAAAGAATTTATAAAAAAATTTAAAAAAAATTTTCTTAAAAAAAAATTAAAAAAAAATTAAAAAAAAAATTTCAAAAAAAATACGAAAAAAAAAATTTCAAAAAAAAATTTACAAAAAAAAAATTCAAAAAAAAAATTACAAAAAAAATTTCGAAAAAAAAATTTCAAATAAAAATTTTCAAAAAAAAAAAATCAAATAAAATTTTAAAAAAAATCGAAAAAAAAATTTAGAAAAAAATTTACAAAAAAAAATTAAAAAAAAAAATCACAAAAAAAAAATTAAAAAAAAAATAAAAAAAAAAATTTTAAAAATCAAAAAAAAAATTCAAAAAAAAAATTGAAAAAAAAAATTTCGAAAAAAAAAATTTCAAAAAAAAGTTCGAAAAAAATTTTCGTAAAAAAAAATTTTCGTAAAAAAAATTACAAAAAAAATTCAAAAAAAAATATAAAAAAAAAATTAAAAAAAAAAAATTTCAAAAAAAATTTTCGTAAAAAAAAATTTTCAAAAAAAAAATTTCGAAAAAAAATTTAAAAAAAAATTTCAAAAAAAAATTTAAAAAATAAAAAAAAAATTCAAAAAAAACAAGAAAAAAATTTTAAAAAAAATTTAAAAAAATTTACAAAAAAAATTCAAAAAAAAATAAAAAAAAAGATTAAAAAAATTTCGAAAAAAAATTTCAAAAAAAAATTTCAAAAAAAAATTTATAAAAAAAAATAAAAAAAAAATTTAAAAAAAATTACAAAAAAAATCGAAAAAAGCAATTTAAAAAAAAAAATTTTGGAAAAAAATTTTTTAAAAAATTTAAAAAAAAAATTTTTTAAAAATTTTTAAAAAAATTCAAAAAAAAATTTCAAAAAAAATCGGAAAAAAAATAAATTTCAAAAAAAATTTTCAAGAGAAAATTTTTCAAAAAAAAATTCAAAAAAAATTGAAAAAAAAAAATAAAAAAAAAAATTTCAAAAAAAATTTTAAAAAAAATTGAAAAAAAAAAATTTTCGAAAATATTCGAAAAAAAAAATTACAAAAAAAATTTCGAAAAAAAATTTCAAATAAAAAATTTTCAAAAAAAAATTCGAAAAAAATTACAAAAAAAAATTTAAAAAAAAATTAAAAAAAATTTTCTTAAAAAAATTCAAAAAAAAAATTCAAAAAAAAATTTCAAAAAAAAATTTCAAAAAAAATTTTCGTTTAAAAAAATTTTCAAAAAAAAAAAATTTCGAAAAAAAATTCAAAAAAAATTGAAAAAAAAATAAAAAAAAAATTCGGAAAAAAAAAATTTCAAAAGAAATTTTTCAACAAAAATAAAAAAAAATTGAAAAAAAAATAAAAAAAAATAAAAAAAAAATTAAAAAAAAAATTTCTTAAAAAAAAATTTCAAAAAATTTTTTAAAAAAAATCGAAAACAAAAATTTTCGAACAAATTCGAAAAAAAAATTTCAAAAAAAAATTGACAAAAAAAATTTCAAAAAAAAATAAAAAAAAAATCGAAAAAAAAAATTTTCGAAAAAATTCGAAAAAAAATTTCAAAAAAAAATTTACAATTTTTTTTTGTAAAAAAAAATTACAAAAAAAATTTCGAAAAAAAATTTCAAATAAAAAATTTTCAAAAAAAAATTTCGAAAAAAGTTACAAAAAAAAATTTAAAAAAAATACAAAAAAAATTAAAAATTTCAAAAAAAAAATTTCAAAAAAAATTCAAAAAAAAATTGAAAAAAAAAATTAAAAAAAAAATTTAAAAAAAAATTTCCTAAAAAAAATTTAAAAAAAAAATTTTCGAAAAAAATTTCAAAAAAAAATTCAAAAAAAAAATTCAAAAAAAAATTTTAAAAAAAATTTAAAAAAAAGAATTTATAAAAAAATTTTAAAAAAAATTTCTTAAAAAAAAATTTCAAAAAAATTCAAAAAAAAATTTTAAAAAAATTTCAAAAAAAAATTCGAAAAAAAAAATTGAAAAAAAAATTTTAAAAAAAATTTTAAAAAAAATTTCCTAAAAAAAAATTTCAAAAAAAAATTTTCGAAAAAAATTTCAAAAAAAAAATTTTAAAAAAAAATTTCTTAAAAAAAATAAAAAAAAAAGAATTTATAAACAAATTTAAAAAAAATTTTCTTGAAAAAAAATTTAAAAAAAATTTAAAAAAAAATTTCAAAAAAATACGAAAAAAAAAATTTCAAAAAAAAATTTACAAAAAAAAAATTCAAAAAAAAAATTACAAAAAAAATTTCGAAAAAAAAATTTCAAATAAAAAATTTTCAAAAAAAAAATTCAAATAAAATTTGAAAAAAAATCGAAAAAAAAATTTAGAAAAAAATTTACAAAAAAAAATTTTAAAAAAAAATCACAAAAAAAAATTTAAAAAAAAATAAAAAAAAAAATTTTTAAAAATCAAAAAAAAAATTCAAAAAAAAATTGAAAAAAAAAATTTCGAAAAAAAAAATTTCAAAAAAAAGTTCGAAAAAAATTTTCGTAAAAAAAAATTTTCGTAAAAAAAATTACAAAAAAAATTCAAAAAAAAATATAAAAAAAAATTTAAAAAAAAAATTTCAAAAAAAATTTTCGTAAAAAAAAATTTTCAAAAAAAAAAATTCGAAAAAAAATTTAAAAAAAAATCAAAAAAAAATTTTTCAAAGAGAAAAATTGAAAAAAAAAATTTTAAAAAAATTTTTTAAAAAAAATTCACAAAAAAAAAATTCATAAAAAAATTTTAAAAAATTTTCAAAAAAAAAATTTAAAAAAAAATTTTTAAAAAAAATCAAAAAAAATTTTTCAAGAGAAAAATTGAAAAAAAAAATTTAAAAAAAATTAAAAAAAAAATCACAAAAAAAATTTCATAAAAAAATTGAAAAAATTTTTCAAAAAAAAAAATTTTAAAAAAAATTTTAAAAAAATTTTCTTAAAAAAAATTTTTTAAAAAAATTTTCGAAAAAAATTTCAAAAAAAAATTCAAAAAAAAAATAAAAAAAAAAAATTTAAAAAAAAATTTCTTAAAAAAAAAAAAAAAAAAAGAATTTATAAAAAAATTTTCTTAAAAAAAAATAAAAAAAAATTCAAAAAAAAATTTCAAAAAAATTTCAAAAAAAAATTCGAAAAAAAAAATTTCAAAAAAAATTTACAAAAAAAAAATTCAAAAAAAAAATTACAAAAAAAATTTCGAAAAAAAAATTTCAAATAAAAAATTTTCAAAAAATAATTCAAAAAAAATTTTAAGAAAAATCGAAAAAAAAATTTCGAAAAAAATTTACAAAAAAAAAATTAAAAAAAAATTCACAAAAAAAATTTAAAAAAAAATAAAAAATTTTTTTTTGAAAAATCAAAAAAAAAATTCAAAAAAAACTTGAAAAAAAATTTCAAAAAAAATTTCGAAAAAAAATTACAAAAAAAATTTTAAAAAAAAATACAAAAAAAAATTTTAAAAAAAATTTCAAAAAAAAATTTCAAAAAAAAAATTTCAAAAAAAAGTTCGAAAAAAATTTTCGTAAAAAAAAATTTTCGTAAAAAAAATTACAAAAAAAATTCAAAAAAAAATATAAAAAAAAAAATTTCAAAAAAAAAATTTCAAAAAAAATTTTCGTAAAAAAAAATTTTCAAAAAAAAAATTTCAAAAAAAAATTTAAAAAAATTTCAAAAAAAAAATAAAAAAAAATTTCAAAAAAAAACAAGAAAAAAATTTTTAAAAAAATTTAAAAAAATTTACAAAAAAAAATTCAAAAAAAATAAAAAAAAAGATTAAAAAAAATTTCGAAAAAAAATTTAAAAAAAAAATTTCAAAAAAAAATTTATAAAAAAAAATCAAAAAAAATTTTTAAAAAAATTACAAAAAAAATTCGAAAAAAGCAATTTAAAAAAAAAGTTTTGGAAAAAATTTTTTTAAAAAAATTCAAAAAAAAAACTAAAAAAATTTTTAAAAAAAATTTTAAAAAAATTCAAAAAAAAATTTCAAAAAAAATCGGAAAAAAAATAAATTTCAAAAAAAAATTTTCAAAAGAAAATTTTTCAAAAAAAAAAATTCAAAAAAAAATTCAAAAAAAATTGAAAAAAAAATAAAAAAAAAATTGAAAAAAAATAGAAAAAAAAATTTCAAAAAAAAATTTACAAAAAAAAATTAAAAAAAAATAAAAAATAAAAATCGAAAAAAAAATTTTTCGAAAAAATTCGAAAAAAAAATTTCAAAAAAAAATTTACAAAAAAAAATTCAAAAAAAAAATTACAAAAAAAATTTCGAAAAAAAATTTCAAATAAAAAATTTTCAAAAATAATTTCGAAAAAAATTCAAAAAAAATTTTCAAAAAAAATTTTAAAAAAATCGAAAAACAAATTTTCGAAAAAATTCGAAAAAAAAATTTCAAAAAAAAATTTACAAAAAAAAAATTAAAAAAAAAATTAAAAAAAAAATTCGAAAAAAAATTTCAAATAAAAAATTTTCAAAAAAATTTCGAAAAAAATTACAAAAAAAAATTTAAAAAAAAATTACAAAAAAAAATTTCGAAAAAAAATTGACAAAAAAAATTTCAAAAAAAATAAAAAAAAAATTTACAATTTTTTTTTGTAAAAAAAAATTACAAAAAAAAATTCGAAAAAAAATTTGAAAAAAAAAATTTCAAAAAAAAAATTAACACAAAAAATTCAAAAAAAAAATTAAAAAAAAAAATTTCAAAAAAAAAAATTCAAAAAAAATTTTCGTAAAAAAAAAATTTCAAAAAAAAAAAATTCGAAAAAAAATTTAAAAAAAAATCAAAAAAAAATTTTTCAAAGAGAAAAATTGAAAAAAAAAATTTTAAAAAAATTTTTAAAAAAAAATCACAAAAAAAAAATTCATAAAAAAATTTTAAAAAATTTTCAAAAAAAAAATTAAAAAAAAAATTTTTAAAAAAAATCAAAAAAAATTTTTCAAGAGAAAAATTGAAAAAAAAAAATTTAAAAAAAATTTAAAAAAAAATCACAAAAAAAATTTCATAAAAAAATTGAAAAAATTTTTCAAAAAAAAAAATTTTAAAAAAAATTTAAAAAAAATTTTCTTAAAAAAAATTTTTAAAAAAAATTTTCGAAAAAAATTTCAAAAAAAAATTCAAAAAAAAAATAAAAAAAAAAAATTTAAAAAAAAATTTCTTAAAAAAAATAAAAAAAAAAGAATTTATAAAAAAATTTTAAAAAAATTTTCTTAAAAAAAAATAAAAAAAAATTCAAAAAAAAATTTCAAAAAAATTTCAAAAAAAAATTCGAAAAAAAATATTTCAAATAAAATTTACAAAAAAAAAATTAAAAAAAAATTACAAAAAAAATTTCGAAAAAAAAATTTCAAATAAAAAATTTTCAAAAAATAATTCAAAAAAAAATTTAAGAAAAATCGAAAAAAAAATTTCGAAAAAAATTTACAAAAAAAAAAATTAAAAAAAAATTCACAAAAAAAATTAAAAAAAAAATAAAAAATTTTTTTTTGAAAAATCAAAAAAAAAATTCAAAAAAACTTCAAAAAAAATTTCAAAAAAAATTTCGAAAAAAAATTACAAAAAAAATTTAAAAAAAAAATACAAAAAAAAATTTAAAAAAAAATTTCAAAAAAAAATTTCAAAAAAAAAATTTCAAAAAAAAGTTCGAAAAAAATTTTCGTAAAAAAAAATTTTCGTAAAAAAAATTACAAAAAAAATTCAAAAAAAAATATAAAAAAAAAAATTTCAAAAAAAAAATTTCAAAAAAAATTTTCGTAAAAAAAAATTTTCAAAAAAAAAATTTCAAAAAAAAATTAAAAAAAATTTCAAAAAAAAATTAAAAAAAATTTCAAAAAAAAACAAGAAAAAAATTTTTAAAAAAATTTAAAAAAATTTACAAAAAAAAATTCAAAAAAAATAAAAAAAAAGATTAAAAAAAATTTCGAAAAAAAATTTAAAAAAAAAATTTCAAAAAAAAATTTATAAAAAAAAATCAAAAAAAATTTTTAAAAAAATTACAAAAAAAATTCGAAAAAAGCAATTTAAAAAAAAAGTTTTGGAAAAAATTTTTTTAAAAAAATTCAAAAAAAAAACTTTAAAAAAATTTTTAAAAAAAATTTTAAAAAAATTCAAAAAAAAATTTCAAAAAAAATCGGAAAAAAAAAAATTTCAAAAAAAAATTTTCAAAAGAAAATTTTTCAAAAAAAAAAATTCAAAAAAAAATTCAAAAAAAATTGAAAAAAAAATAAAAAAAAAATTTAAAAAAAATAGAAAAAAAAAATTTCAAAAAAAAATTTACAAAAAAAAATTAAAAAAAAATAAAAAATAAAAATCGAAAAAAAAATTTTTCGAAAAAATTCGAAAAAAAAATTTCAAAAAAAAATTTACAAAAAAAAATTCAAAAAAAAAATTACAAAAAAAATTTCGAAAAAAAATTTCAAATAAAAAATTTTCAAAAATAATTTCGAAAAAAATTTCAAAAAAAAATTTAAAAAAAATTTCTAAACAAAAATTTAAAAAAAAAATTCAAAAAAAATTTTCAAAAAAAATTTTAAAAAAATCGAAAAACAAATTTTCGAAAAAATTCGAAAAAAAAATTTCAAAAAAAAATTTACAAAAAAAAAATTTAAAAAAAAAATTAAAAAAAAAAAATTCGAAAAAAAAATTTCAAATAAAAATTTTCAAAAAAAAAAATCAAATAAAATTTAAAAAAAAATCGAAAAAAAAATTTAGAAAAAAATTTACAAAAAAAAATTAAAAAAAAAAATCACAAAAAAAAAATTTAAAAAAAAATAAAAAAAAAATTTTAAAAATCAAAAAAAAAATTCAAAAAAAAATTGAAAAAAAAAATTTCGAAAAAAAAAATTTCAAAAAAAAGTTCGAAAAAAATTTTCGTAAAAAAAAATGTTCGTAAAAAAAATTACAAAAAAAATTCAAAAAAAAATATAAAAAAAAAATTAAAAAAAAAAAATTTCAAAAAAAATTTTCGTAAAAAAAAATTTTCAAAAAAAAAATGTCGAAAAAAAATTTAAAAAAAAATTTCAAAAAAAAATTAAAAAAATAAAAAAAAAATTCAAAAAAAACAAGAAAAAAATTTTAAAAAAAATTTAAAAAAATTTACAAAAAAAATTCAAAAAAAAATAAAAAAAAAGATTAAAAAAATTTCGAAAAAAAATTTCAAAAAAAAAATTCAAAAAAAAATTTATAAAAAAAAATAAAAAAAAAATTTTAAAAAAATTACAAAAAAAATCGAAAAAAGCAATTTAAAAAAAAAATTTTGGAAAAAAATTTTTTAAAAAAATTTAAAAAAAAATTTCTTAAAAAAAATAAAAAAAAAAGAATTTATAAAAAAATTTTAAAAAAATTTTCTTAAAAAAAAATAAAAAAAAATTCAAAAAAAAATTTCAAAAAAATTTCAAAAAAAAATTCGAAAAAAAAAATTTCAAAAAAAATTTACAAAAAAAAAATTCAAAAAAAAAATTACAAAAAAAATTTCGAAAAAAAAATTTCAAATAAAAAATTTTCAAAAAATAATTCAAAAAAAATTTTAAGAAAAATCGAAAAAAAAATTTCGAAAAAAATTTACAAAAAAAAAAATTAAAAAAAAATTCACAAAAAAAATTAAAAAAAAAATAAAAATTTTTTTTTTGAAAAATCAAAAAAAAAATTCAAAAAAAACTTCAAAAAAAATTTCAAAAAAAATTTCGAAAAAAAATTACAAAAAAAATTAAAAAAAAAAATACAAAAAAAAATTTAAAAAAAAATTTCAAAAAAAAATTTCAAAAAAAAAATTTCAAAAAAAAGTTCGAAAAAAATTTTCGTAAAAAAAAATTTTCGTAAAAAAAATTACAAAAAAAATTCAAAAAAAAATATAAAAAAAAAAATTTCAAAAAAAAAATTTCAAAAAAAATTTTCGTAAAAAAAAATTTTCAAAAAAAAAATTTCAAAAAAAAATTTAAAAAAATTTCAAAAAAAAATAAAAAAAAATTTCAAAAAAAAACAAGAAAAAAATTTTTAAAAAAATTTAAAAAAATTTACAAAAAAAAATTCAAAAAAAATAAAAAAAAAGATTAAAAAAAATTTCGAAAAAAAATTTAAAAAAAAAATTTCAAAAAAAAATTTATAAAAAAAAATCAAAAAAAATTTTTAAAAAAATTACAAAAAAAATTCGAAAAAAGCAATTTAAAAAAAAAGTTTTGGAAAAAAATTTTTTAAAAAAATTCAAAAAAAAAACTTTAAAAAAATTTTTTAAAAAAATTTTAAAAAAATTCAAAAAAAAATTTCAAAAAAAATCGGAAAAAAAAAATTTCAAAAAAAAATTTTCAAAAGAAAATTTTTCAAAAAAAAAAATTCAAAAAAAAATTCAAAAAAAATTGAAAAAAAAATAAAAAAAAAATTTAAAAAAAATAGAAAAAAAAAAATTTCAAAAAAAAATTTACAAAAAAAAATTTAAAAAAAATAAAAAATAAAAATCGAAAAAAAAATTTTTCGAAAAAATTCGAAAAAAAAATTTCAAAAAAAAATTTACAAAAAAAAAATCAAAAAAAAAATTACAAAAAAAATTTCGAAAAAAAATTTCAAATAAAAAATTTTCAAAAATAATTTCGAAAAAAATTTCAAAAAAAAATTAAAAAAAAATTTCTAAACAAAAATTTAAAAAAAAAATTCAAAAAAAATTTTCAAAAAAAATTTTAAAAAAATCGAAAAACAAATTTTCGAAAAAATTCGAAAAAAAAATTTCAAAAAAAAATTTACAAAAAAAAAATTTAAAAAAAAAATTAAAAAAAAAAATTCGAAAAAAAATTTCAAATAAAAAATTTTCAAAAAAATTTCGAAAAAAATTACAAAAAAAAATTTAAAAAAAAATTACAAAAAAAAATTTCGAAAAAAAATTGACAAAAAAAATTTCAAAAAAAAAAAAAAAAAAATTTACAATTTTTTTTTGTAAAAAAAAATTACAAAAAAAATTTCGAAAAAAAATTTCAAATAAAAAATTTTCAAAAAAAAATTTCGAAAAAAATTACAAAAAAAAATTTAAAAAAAATACAAAAAAAATTAAAAATTTCAAAAAAAAAATTTCAAAAAAAATTCAAAAAAAAATTGAAAAAAAAAATTTAAAAAAAAATTTAAAAAAAAATTTCTTAAAAAAAATTTTAAAAAAAAATTTTCGAAAAAAATTTCAAAAAAAAATTCAAAAAAAAAATTCAAAAAAAAATTTAAAAAAAAATTAAAAAAAAAGAATTTATAAAAAAATTTAAAAAAAAATTTCTTAAAAAAAAATTTCAAAAAAATTTTAAAAAAAAATTTAAAAAAATTTCAAAAAAAAATTCGAAAAAAAAAATTGAAAAAAAAATTTTAAAAAAAATTTTAAAAAAATTTTCCTAAAAAAAAATTTCAAAAAAAAATTTTCGAAAAAAATTTCAAAAAAAATTAAAAAAAAAAATTAAAAAAAAAATTTTCTTAAAAAAAATAAAAAAAAAAGAATTTATAAAAAAATTAAAAAAAAATTTTCTTAAAAAAAAATTTAAAAAAAATTTAAAAAAAAATTTACAAAAAAAAAATTCAAAAAAAAAATTACAAAAAAAATTTCGAAAAAAAAATTTCAAATAAAAATTTTCAAAAAAAAAAAATCAAATAAAATTTAAAAAAAAATCGAAAAAAAAATTTAGAAAAAAATTTACAAAAAAAAAATTAAAAAAAAAATCACAAAAAAAAAATTAAAAAAAAAATAAAAAAAAAAATTTTAAAAATCAAAAAAAAAATTAAAAAAAAAATTTCGAAAAAAAAAATTTCAAAAAAAAGTTCGAAAAAAATTTTCGTAAAAAAAAATTTTCGTAAAAAAAATTACAAAAAAAATTCAAAAAAAAATATAAAAAAAAAATTAAAAAAAAAAAATTTCAAAAAAAATTTTCGTAAAAAAAATTTTCAAAAAAAAAATTTCGAAAAAAAATTCAAAAAAAAATTTCAAAAAAAATTAAAAAAATAAAAAAAAAATTCAAAAAAAACAAGAAAAAAATTTTTAAAAAAATTTAAAAAAATTTACAAAAAAAATTCAAAAAAAAATAAAAAAAAAGATTAAAAAAATTTCGAAAAAAAATTTCAAAAAAAAATTTCAAAAAAAAATTTATAAAAAAAAATAAAAAAAATTTTTTTAAAAAATTACAAAAAAAATCGAAAAAAGCAATTTTAAAAAAAAAATTTTGGAAAAAAATTTTTTAAAAAAATTTAAAAAAAAAATCAAAAAAAATTGAAAAAAAAATAAAAAAAAAATTTAAAAAAAATAGAAAAAAAAAATTTCAAAAAAAAATTTACAAAAAAAAATTAAAAAAAAATAAAAAATAAAAATCGAAAAAAAAATTTTTCGAAAAAATTCGAAAAAAAAATTTCAAAAAAAAATTTACAAAAAAAAATTCAAAAAAAAAATTACAAAAAAAATTTCGAAAAAAAATTTCAAATAAAAAATTTTCAAAAATAATTTCGAAAAAAATTTCAAAAAAAAATTTAAAAAAAATTTCTAAACAAAAATTTAAAAAAAAAATTCAAAAAAAATTTTCAAAAAAAATTTTAAAAAAATCGAAAAACAAATTTTCGAAAAAATTCGAAAAAAAAATTTCAAAAAAAAATTTACAAAAAAAAAATTTAAAAAAAAAATAAAAAAAAAAAATTCGAAAAAAAATTTCAAATAAAAAATTTTCAAAAAAATTTCGAAAAAAATTACAAAAAAAAATTTAAAAAAAAATTACAAAAAAAAATTTCGAAAAAAAATTGACAAAAAAAATTTCAAAAAAAAAAAAAAAAATTTACAATTTTTTTTTGTAAAAAAAAATTACAAAAAAAATTTCGAAAAAAAATATCAAATAAAAAATTTTCAAAAAAAAATTTCGAAAAAAATTACAAAAAAAAATTTAAAAAAAATACAAAAAAAATTGAAAATTTCAAAAAAAAAATTTCAAAAAAAATTCAAAAAAAAATTGAAAAAAAAAATTAAAAAAAAAATTAAAAAAAAAATTTCTTAAAAAAAATTTTAAAAAAAAATTTTCGAAAAAAATTTCAAAAAAAGATTCAAAAAAAAAATTCAAAAAAAAATTTTAAAAAAAATTAAAAAAAAAGAATTTATAAAAAAATTTTAAAAAAAATTTCTTAAAAAAAAATTTCAAAAAAATTTAAAAAAAAAATTTAAAAAAATTTCAAAAAAAAATTCGAAAAAAAAAATTGAAAAAAAAATTTTAAAAAAAATTTTAAAAAAATTTTCCTAAAAAAAAATTTCAAAAAAAAATTTTCGAAAAAAATTTCAAAAAAAATTTAAAAAAAAAATTAAAAAAAAAATTTTCTTAAAAAAAATAAAAAAAAAAGAATTTATAAAAAAATTAAAAAAAAATTTTCTTAAAAAAAAATTTAAAAAAAATTAAAAAAAAAATTTCAAAAAAAATACGAAAAAAAAAATTTCAAAAAAAAATTTACAAAAAAAAAATTCAAAAAAAAAATTACAAAAAAAATTTCGAAAAAAAAATTTCAAATAAAAATTTTCAAAAAAAAAAATCAAATAAAATTTAAAAAAAAATCGAAAAAAAAATTTAGAAAAAAATTTACAAAAAAAAATTTAAAAAAAAATCACAAAAAAAAAATTAAAAAAAAAATAAAAAAAAAAATTTTAAAAATCAAAAAAAAAATTCAAAAAAAAATTGAAAAAAAAAATTTCGAAAAAAAAAAATTTCAAAAAAAAGTTCGAAAAAAATTTTCGTAAAAAAAAATTTTCGTAAAAAAAATTACAAAAAAAATTCAAAAAAAATATAAAAAAAAAATTAAAAAAGAAAAATTTCAAAAAAAATTTTCGTAAAAAAAAATTTTCAAAAAAAAAATTTCGAAAAAAAAATTTAAAAAAAATTTCAAAAAAAAATTAAAAAAATAAAAAAAAAATTCAAAAAAAACAAGAAAAAAATTTAAAACAAAATTTAAAAAAATTTACAAAAAAAATTCAAAAAAAAATAAAAAAAAAGATTAAAAAAATTTCGAAAAAAAATTTCAAAAAAAAATTTCAAAAAAAAATTTATAAAAAAAAATAAAAAAAAAATTTTAAAAAAATTACAAAAAAAATCGAAAAAAGCAATTTAAAAAAAAAAATTTTGGAAAAAATTTTTTTAAAAAAATTTAAAAAAAAATTTCTTAAAAAAAATAAAAAAAAAAGAATTTATAAAAAAATTTTAAAAAAATTTTTTTAAAAAAAAATAAAAAAAAATTCAAAAAAAAATTTCAAAAAAATTTCAAAAAAAAATTCGAAAAAAAAAATTTCAATAAAAATTTACAAAAAAAAAATTCAAAAAAAAAATTACAAAAAAAATTTCGAAAAAAAAATTTCAAATAAAAAATTTTCAAAAAATAATTCAAAAAAAATTTTAAGAAAAATCGAAAAAAAAATTTCGAAAAAAATTTACAAAAAAAAAAAATTAAAAAAAAATTCACAAAAAAAATTAAAAAAAAAATAAATTTTTTTTTTTGAAAAATCAAAAAAAAAATTCAAAAAAAACTTCAAAAAAAATTTCAAAAAAAATTTCGAAAAAAAATTACAAAAAAAAATTAAAAAAAAAATACAAAAAAAAATTTAAAAAAAAATTTCAAAAAAAAATTTCAAAAAAAAAATTTCAAAAAAAAGTTCGAAAAAAATTTTCGTAAAAAAAAATTTTCGTAAAAAAAATTACAAAAAAAATTCAAAAAAAAATATAAAAAAAAAAATTTCAAAAAAAAAATTTCAAAAAAAATTTTCGTAAAAAAAAATTTTCAAAAAAAAAATTTCAAAAAAAAATTTTTTTTTAATTTTTTTTTGAAATTTCAAAAAAAAATAAAAAAAAATTTCAAAAAAAAACAAGAAAAAAATTTTTAAAAAAATTTAAAAAAATTTACAAAAAAAATTTCGAAAAAAAATTAAAAAAAAAAATTTCAAAAAAAAATTTATAAAAAAAAATCAAAAAAAATTTTTAAAAAAATTACAAAAAAAATTCGAAAAAAGCAATTTAAAAAAAAAGTTTTGGAAAAAAATTTTTTAAAAAAATTCAAAAAAAAAACTTTAAAAAAAATTTTAAAAAAAATTTTAAAAAAATTCAAAAAAAAATTTCAAAAAAAATCGGAAAAAAAAAATTTCAAAAAAAAATTTTCAAAAGAAAATTTTTCAAAAAAAAAAATTCAAAAAAAAATTCAAAAAAAATTGAAAAAAAAATAAAAAAAAAATTTAAAAAAAATAGAAAAAAAAAAATTTCAAAAAAAAATTTACAAAAAAAAATTTAAAAAAAATAAAAAATAAAAATCGAAAAAAAAATTTTTCGAAAAAATTCGAAAAAAAAATTTCAAAAAAAAATTTACAAAAAAAAATTCAAAAAAAAAATTACAAAAAAAATTTCGAAAAAAAATTTCAAATAAAAAATTTTCAAAAATAATTTCGAAAAAAATTTCAAAAAAAAATTAAAAAAAAATTTCTAAACAAAAATTTAAAAAAAAAATTCAAAAAAAATTTTCAAAAAAAATTTTAAAAAAATCGAAAAACAAATTTTCGAAAAAATTCGAAAAAAAAATTTCAAAAAAAAATTTACAAAAAAAAAATTTAAAAAAAAAATTAAAAAAAAAAATTCGAAAAAAAATTTCAAATAAAAAATTTTCAAAAAAATTTCGAAAAAAATTACAAAAAAAAATTTAAAAAAAAATTACAAAAAAAAATTTCGAAAAAAAATTGACAAAAAAAATTTCAAAAAAAAAAAAAAAAAAATTTACAATTTTTTTTTGTAAAAAAAAATTACAAAAAAAATTTCGAAAAAAAATTTCAAATAAAAAATTTTCAAAAAAAAATTTCGAAAAAAATTACAAAAAAAAATTTAAAAAAAATACAAAAAAAATTAAAAATTTCAAAAAAAAAATTTCAAAAAAAATTCAAAAAAAAATTGAAAAAAAAAATTTAAAAAAAAATTTAAAAAAAAATTTCTTAAAAAAAATTTTAAAAAAAAATTTTCGAAAAAAATTTCAAAAAAAAATTCAAAAAAAAAATTCAAAAAAAAATTTAAAAAAAAATTAAAAAAAAAGAATTTATAAAAAAATTTAAAAAAAAATTTCTTAAAAAAAAATTTCAAAAAAATTTTAAAAAAAAATTTAAAAAAATTTCAAAAAAAAATTCGAAAAAAAAAATTGAAAAAAAAATTTTAAAAAAAATTTTAAAAAAATTTTCCTAAAAAAAAATTTCAAAAAAAAATTTTCGAAAAAAATTTCAAAAAAAATTAAAAAAAAAAATTAAAAAAAAAATTTTCATAAAAAAAATAAAAAAAAAAAGAATTTATAAAAAAATTAAAAAAAAATTTTCTTAAAAAAAAATTTAAAAAAAATTTAAAAAAAAATTTACAAAAAAAAAATTCAAAAAAAAAATTACAAAAAAAATTTCGAAAAAAAAATTTCAAATAAAAATTTTCAAAAAAAAAAAATCAAATAAAATTTAAAAAAAAATCGAAAAAAAAATTTAGAAAAAAATTTACAAAAAAAAAATTAAAAAAAAAATCACAAAAAAAAAATTAAAAAAAAAATAAAAAAAAAAATTTTAAAAATCAAAAAAAAAATTAAAAAAAAAATTTCGAAAAAAAAAATTTCAAAAAAAAGTTCGAAAAAAATTTTCGTAAAAAAAAATTTTCGTAAAAAAAATTACAAAAAAAATTCAAAAAAAAATATAAAAAAAAAATTTAAAAAAAAAAATTTCAAAAAAAATTTTCGTAAAAAAAATTTTCAAAAAAAAAATTTCGAAAAAAAATTCAAAAAAAAATTTCAAAAAAAATTAAAAAAATAAAAAAAAAATTCAAAAAAAACAAGAAAAAAATTTTTAAAAAAATTTAAAAAAATTTACAAAAAAAATTCAAAAAAAAATAAAAAAAAAGATTAAAAAAATTTCGAAAAAAAATTTCAAAAAAAAATTTCAAAAAAAAATTTATAAAAAAAAATAAAAAAAATTTTTTTAAAAAATTACAAAAAAAATCGAAAAAAGCAATTTAAAAAAAAAAATTTTGGAAAAAAATTTTTTAAAAAAATTTAAAAAAAAAATTTCTTAAAAAAAATAAAAAAAAAAGAATTTATAAAAAAATTTTAAAAAAATTTTCTTAAAAAAAAATAAAAAAAAATTCAAAAAAAAATTTCAAAAAAATTTCAAAAAAAAATTCGAAAAAAAAAATTTCAAAAAAAATTTACAAAAAAAAAATTCAAAAAAAAAATTACAAAAAAAATTTTGAAAAAAAAATTTCAAATAAAAAATTTTCAAAAAATAATTCAAAAAAAATTTTAAGAAAAATCGAAAAAAAAATTTCGAAAAAAATTTACAAAAAAAAAAATTAAAAAAAAATTCACAAAAAAAATTAAAAAAAAAATAAAAAATTTTTTTTTGAAAAATCAAAAAAAAAATTCAAAAAAAACTTCAAAAAAAATTTCAAAAAAAATTTCGAAAAAAAATTTAAAAAAAAATTTCAAAAAAAAAATTCAAAAAAAAAATTTCAAAAAAAAGTTCGAAAAAAATTTTCGTAAAAAAAAATTTTCGTAAAAAAAATTACAAAAAAAATTCAAAAAAAAATATAAAAAAAAAAATTTCAAAAAAAAAATTTCAAAAAAAATTTTCGTAAAAAAAAATTTTCAAAAAAAAAATTTCAAAAAAAAATTAAAAAAAATTTCAAAAAAAAATAAAAAAAAATTTCAAAAAAAAACAAGAAAAAAATTTTTAAAAAAATTTAAAAAAATTTACAAAAAAAAATTCAAAAAAAAATAAAAAAAAAGATTAAAAAAAATTTCGAAAAAAAATTTTAAAAAAAAATTTCAAAAAAAAATTTATAAAAAAAAATCAAAAAAAATTTTTAAAAAAATTACAAAAAAAATTCGAAAAAAGCAATTTAAAAAAAAAGTTTTGGAAAAATTTTTTTTAAAAAAATTCAAAAAAAATTTTTAAAAAAAATTTTAAAAAAATTCAAAAAAAAATTTCAAAAAAAATCGGAAAAAAAAAAATTTCAAAAAAAAATTTTCAAAAGAAAATTTTTCAAAAAAAAAAATTCAAAAAAAAATTCAAAAAAAATTGAAAAAAAAAATAAAAAAAAAATTTAAAAAAAATAGAAAAAAAAAATTTCAAAAAAAAATTTACAAAAAAAAATTTAAAAAAAATAAAAAATAAAAATCGAAAAAAAAATTTTTCGAAAAAATTCGAAAAAAAAATTTCAAAAAAAAATTTACAAAAAAAAATTCAAAAAAAAAATTACAAAAAAAATTTCGAAAAAAAATTTCAAATAAAAAATTTTCAAAAATAATTTCGAAAAAAATTTCAAAAAAAAATTAAAAAAAAATTTCTAAACAAAAATTTAAAAAAAAAATTCAAAAAAAATTTTCAAAAAAAATTTTAAAAAAATCGAAAAACAAATTTTCGAAAAAATTCGAAAAAAAAATTTCAAAAAAAAATTTACAAAAAAAAAATTAAAAAAAAAAATTAAAAAAAAAAATTCGAAAAAAAATTTCAAATAAAAAATTTTCAAAAAAATTTCGAAAAAAATTACAAAAAAAAATTTAAAAAAAAATTACAAAAAAAAATTTCGAAAAAAAATTGACAAAAAAAATTTCAAAAAAAAAAAAAAAAAAATTTACAATTTTTTTTTGTAAAAAAAAATTACAAAAAAAATTTCGAAAAAAAATTTCAAATAAAAAATTTTCAAAAAAAAATTTCGAAAAAAATTACAAAAAAAAATTTAAAAAAAATACAAAAAAAATTAAAAATTTCAAAAAAAAAATTTCAAAAAAAATTCAAAAAAAAATTGAAAAAAAAAATTTAAAAAAAAATTAAAAAAAAAATTTCTTAAAAAAAATTTAAAAAAAAAATTTTCGAAAAAAATTTCAAAAAAAAATTCAAAAAAAAAATTCAAAAAAAAATTTTAAAAAAAATTAAAAAAAAAGAATTTATAAAAAAATTTTAAAAAAAATTTCTTAAAAAAAAATTTCAAAAAAATTAAAAAAAAAAATTTAAAAAAATTTCAAAAAAAAATTCGAAAAAAAAAATTGAAAAAAAAATTTTAAAAAAATTTTTAAAAAAATTTTCCTAAAAAAAAATTTCAAAAAAAAATTTTCGGAAAAAATTTCAAAAAAAATTTAAAAAAAAAATTAAAAAAAAAATTTTCTTAAAAAAAATAAAAAAAAAGAATTTATAAAAAAATTAAAAAAAAAATTTCTTAAAAAAAAATTTAAAAAAAATTAAAAAAAAAATTTCAAAAAAAATACGAAAAAAAAAATTTCAAAAAAAAATTTACAAAAAAAAAATTCAAAAAAAAAATTACAAAAAAAATTTCGAAAAAAAAATTTCAAATAAAAATTTTCAAAAAAAAAATCAAATAAAATTTAAAAAAAAATCGAAAAAAAAATTTAGAAAAAAATTTACAAAAAAAAAATTAAAAAAAAAAATCACAAAAAAAAAATAAAAAAAAAAATAAAAAAAAAAATTTTAAAAATCAAAAAAAAAATTCAAAAAAAAATTGAAAAAAAAAATTTTCCTAAAAAAAAAATTCAAAAAAAAATTTTCGAAAAAAATTTCAAAAAAAATTAAAAAAAAAAATTAAAAAAAAATTTTCTTAAAAAAAAAATTAAAAAAAATTAAAAAAAAAATTTCAAAAAAAATACGAAAAAAAAAATTTCAAAAAAAAATTTACAAAAAAAAAAATTCAAAAAAAAAATTACAAAAAAAATTTCGAAAAAAAAATTTCAAATGAAAATTTTCAAAAAAAAAATCAAATAAAATTTAAAAAAAAATCGAAAAAAAAATTTAGAAAAAAATTTACAAAAAAAAAATTAAAAAAAAAAATCACAAAAAAAAAATTAAAAAAAAAATAAAAAAAAAAATTTTAAAAATCAAAAAAAAAATTCAAAAAAAAATTGAAAAAAAAAATTTCGAAAAAAAAAATTTCAAAAAAAAGTTCGAAAAAAATTTTCGTAAAAAAAAATTTTCGTAAAAAAAATTACAAAAAAAATTCAAAAAAAAATATAAAAAAAAAATTAAAAAAAAAAATTTCAAAAAAAATTTTCGTAAAAAAAAATTTTCAAAAAAAAAATTTCGAAAAAAAATTTAAAAAAAAATTTCAAAAAAAAATTTAAAAAATAAAAAAAAAATTCAAAAAAAACAAGAAAAAAATTTTAAAAAAAATTTTAAAAAATTTACAAAAAAAATTCAAAAAAAAATAAAAAAAAAGATTAAAAAAATTTCGAAAAAAAATTTCAAAAAAAAAATTTCAAAAAAAAATTTATAAAAAAAAATAAAAAAAAAATTTTAAAAAAATTACAAAAAAAATCGAAAAAAGCAATTTAAAAAAAAAAATTTTGGAAAAAAATTTTTTAAAAAAATTTAAAAAAAAAAATTCTTAAAAAAAATAAAAAAAAAAGAATTTATAAAAAAATTTTAAAAAAATTTTCTTAAAAAAAAATAAAAAAAAATTCAAAAAAAAATTTCAAAAAAATTTCAAAAAAAAATTCGAAAAAAAAAATTTCAAAAAAAATTTACAAAAAAAAAATTCAAAAAAAAAATTACAAAAAAAATTTTGAAAAAAAAATTTCAAATAAAAAATTTTCAAAAAATAATTCAAAAAAAATTTTAAGAAAAATCGAAAAAAAAATTTCGAAAAAAATTTACAAAAAAAAAAATTAAAAAAAAATTCACAAAAAAAATTAAAAAAAAAATAAAAAATTTTTTTTTGAAAAATCAAAAAAAAAATTCAAAAAAAACTTCAAAAAAAATTTCAAAAAAAATTTCGAAAAAAAATTACAAAAAAAATTTTAAAAAAAAATACAAAAAAAAATTTAAAAAAAAATTTCAAAAAAAAATTTCAAAAAAAAAATTTCAAAAAAAAGTTCGAAAAAAATTTTCGTAAAAAAAAATTTTCGTAAAAAAAATTACAAAAAAAATTCAAAAAAAAATATAAAAAAAAAAATTTCAAAAAAAAAATTTCAAAAAAAATTTTCGTAAAAAAAAATTTTCAAAAAAAAAATTTCAAAAAAAAATTAAAAAAAATTTCAAAAAAAAATAAAAAAAAATTTCAAAAAAAAACAAGAAAAAAATTTTTAAAAAAATTTAAAAAAATTTACAAAAAAAAATTCAAAAAAAATAAAAAAAAAGATTAAAAAAAATTTCGAAAAAAAATTTTAAAAAAAAATTTCAAAAAAAAATTTATAAAAAAAAATCAAAAAAAATTTTTAAAAAAATTACAAAAAAAATTCGAAAAAAGCAATTTAAAAAAAAAGTTTTGGAAAAATTTTTTTTAAAAAAATTCAAAAAAAATTTTTAAAAAAAATTTTAAAAAAATTCAAAAAAAAATTTCAAAAAAAATCGGAAAAAAAAAAATTTCAAAAAAAAATTTTCAAAAGAAAATTTTTCAAAAAAAAAAATTCAAAAAAAAATTCAAAAAAAATTGAAAAAAAAAATAAAAAAAAAATTTAAAAAAAATAGAAAAAAAAAATTTCAAAAAAAAATTTACAAAAAAAAATTTAAAAAAAATAAAAAATAAAAATCGAAAAAAAAATTTTCGAAAAAATTCGAAAAAAAAATTTCAAAAAAAAATTTACAAAAAAAAATTCAAAAAAAAAATTACAAAAAAAATTTCGAAAAAAAATTTCAAATAAAAAATTTTCAAAAAAAAATTCGAAAAAAATTACAAAAAAAAATTAAAAAAAAAATTAAAAAAAATTTTCTTAAAAAAATTCAAAAAAAAAATTCAAAAAAAAATTTCAAAAAAAAATTTCAAAAAAAATTTTCGTTTAAAAAAATTTTCAAAAAAAAAAAATTTCGAAAAAAAATTCAAAAAAAATTGAAAAAAAAATTTAAAAAAAAATCGGAAAAAAAAAATTTCAAAAGAAATTTTTCAAAAAAAATAAAAAAAAATTGAAAAAAAAATAAAAAAAAATAAAAAAAAAATTAAAAACAAAATTTCTTAAAAAAAAATTTCAAAAAAATTTTTAAAAAAAATCGAAAACAAAAATTTTCGAACAAATTCGAAAAAAAAATTTCAAAAAAAAATTGACAAAAAAAATTTCAAAAAAAATAAAAAAAAAATCGAAAAAAAAAATTTTCGAAAAAATTCGAAAAAAAATTTCAAAAAAAAATTTACAATTTTTTTTTGTAAAAAAAAATTACAAAAAAAATTTCGAAAAAAAATTTCAAATAAAAAATTTTCAAAAAAAAATTTCGAAAAAAGTTACAAAAAAAAATTTAAAAAAAATACAAAAAAAATTAAAAATTTCAAAAAAAAAATTTCAAAAAAAATTCAAAAAAAAATTGAAAAAAAAAATTAAAAAAAAAATTTAAAAAAAAATTTCTTAAAAAAAATTTAAAAAAAAATTTTCGAAAAAAATTTCAAAAAAAAATTCAAAAAAAAAATTCAAAAAAAAATTTTAAAAAAAATTAAAAAAAAAGAATTTATAAAAAAATTTTAAAAAAAATTTCTTAAAAAAAAATTTCAAAAAAATTCAAAAAAAAATTTTAAAAAAATTTCAAAAAAAAATTCGAAAAAAAAAATTGGAAAAAAAATTTAAAAAAAAATTTTAAAAAAAATTTCCTAAAAAAAAATTTCAAAAAAAAATTTTCGAAAAAAATTTCAAAAAAAAAATTTTAAAAAAAAATTTCTTAAAAAAAATAAAAAAAAAAGAATTTATAAACAAATTTTAAAAAAAATTTCTTGAAAAAAAATTTAAAAAAAATTTTAAAAAAAATTTCAAAAAAATACGAAAAAAAAAATTTCAAAAAAAAATTTACAAAAAAAAAATTCAAAAAAAAAATTACAAAAAAAATTTCGAAAAAAAAATTTCAAATAAAAAATTTTCAAAAAAAAAATTCAAATAAAATTTAAAAAAAAATCGAAAAAAAAATTTAGAAAAAAATTTACAAAAAAAAATTTTAAAAAAAAATCACAAAAAAAAATTTAAAAAAAAATAAAAAAAAATATTTTTAAAAATCAAAAAAAAAATTCAAAAAAAATTGAAAAAAAAAATTTCGAAAAAAAAAATTTCAAAAAAAAGTTCGAAAAAAATTTTCGTAAAAAAAAATTTTCGTAAAAAAAATTACAAAAAAAATTCAAAAAAAAATATAAAAAAAAAATTAAAAAAAAAATTTCAAAAAAAATTTTCGTAAAAAAAAATTTTCAAAAAAAAAATTCGAAAAAAAATTTAAAAAAAAATCAAAAAAAAATTTTTCAAAGAGAAAAATTGAAAAAAAAAATTTTAAAAAAAATTCACAAAAAAAAAATTCATAAAAAAATTTTAAAAAATTTTCAAAAAAAAAATTAAAAAAAATTTTTTTAAAAAAAATCAAAAAAAATTTTTCAAGAGAAAAATTGAAAAAAAAAAATTTAAAAAAAATTAAAAAAAAAATTTCATAAAAAAATTGAAAAAATTTTTCAAAAAAAAAAATTTTAAAAAAAATTTTAAAAAAATTTTCTTAAAAAAAATTTTTAAAAAAAATTTTCGAAAAAAATTTCAAAAAAAAATTCAAAAAAAAAATAAAAAAAAAAATTTAAAAAAAAATTTCTTAAAAAAAATAAAAAAAAAAGAATTTATAAAAAAATTTTAAAAAAATTTTCTTAAAAAAAAATAAAAAAAAATTCAAAAAAAAATTTCAAAAAAATTTCAAAAAAAAATTCGAAAAAAAAAATTTCAAAAAAAATTTACAAAAAAAAAATTCAAAAAAAAAATTACAAAAAAAATTTCGAAAAAAAAATTTCAAATAAAAAATTTTCAAAAAATAATTCAAAAAAAATTTTAAGAAAAATCGAAAAAAAATTTCGAAAAAAATTTCCAAAAAAAAAAATTAAAAAAAAATTCACAAAAAAAATTAAAAAAAAAATAAAAAATTTTTTTTTGAAAAATCAAAAAAAAAATTCAAAAAAAACTTCAAAAAAAATTTCAAAAAAAATTTCGAAAAAAAATTACAAAAAAAATTTAAAAAAAAAATACAAAAAAAAATTTAAAAAAGAATTTCAAAAAAAAATTTCAAAAAAAAAATTTCAAAAAAAAGTTCGAAAAAAATTTTCGTAAAAAAAAATTTTCGTAAAAAAAATTACAAAAAAAATTCAAAAAAAAATATAAAAAAAAAAATTTCAAAAAAAAAATTTCAAAAAAAATTTTCGTAAAAAAAAATTTTCAAAAAAAAAATTTCAAAAAAAAATTTAAAAAAATTTCAAAAAAAAATAAAAAAAAATTTCAAAAAAAAACAAGAAAAAAATTTTTAAAAAAATTTAAAAAAATTTACAAAAAAAAATTCAAAAAAAATAAAAAAAAAGATTAAAAAAAATTTCGAAAAAAAATTTAAAAAAAAAAATTCAAAAAAAAATTTATAAAAAAAAATCAAAAAAAAATTTTAAAAAAATTACAAAAAAAATTCGAAAAAAGCAATTTAAAAAAAAAGTTTTGGAAAAAAATTTTTTAAAAAAATTCAAAAAAAAAACTTTAAAAAAATTTTTAAAAAAAATTTTAAAAAAATTAAAAAAAAAATTTCAAAAAAAATCGGAAAAAAAATAAATTTCAAAAAAAAATTTTCAAAAGAAAATTTTTCAAAAAAAAAAATTCAAAAAAAATTGAAAAAAAAATAAAAAAAAAATTTAAAAAAAATAGAAAAAAAAAATTTCAAAAAAAAATTTACAAAAAAAAATTTAAAAAAAATAAAAAATAAAAATCGAAAAAAAAATTTTTCGAAAAAATTCGAAAAAAAAATTTCAAAAAAAAATTTACAAAAAAAAATTCAAAAAAAAAATTACAAAAAAAATTTCGAAAAAAAATTTCAAATAAAAAATTTTCAAAAATAATTTCTAAAAAAATTTCAAAAAAAAATTTAAAAAAAATTTCTAAACAAAAATTTAAAAAAAAATTCAAAAAAAATTTTCAAAAAAAATTTTAAAAAAATCGAAAAACAAATTTTCGAAAAAATTCGAAAAAAAAATTTCAAAAAAAAATTTACAAAAAAAAAATTTAAAAAAAAAATAAAAAAAAAAAATTCGAAAAAAAATTTCAAATAAAAAATTTTCAAAAAAATTTCGAAAAAAATTACAAAAAAAAATTTAAAAAAAAATTACAAAAAAAAATTTCGAAAAAAAATTGACAAAAAAAATTTCAAAAAAAATAAAAAAAAAATTTACAATTTTTTTTTGTAAAAAAAAATTACAAAAAAAATTTCGAAAAAAAATTTGAAAAAAAAAATTTCAAAAAAAAAATTAACACAAAAAATTCAAAAAAAAATTTAAAAAAAAATTTCAAAAAAAAAATTTCAAAAAAAATTTTCGTAAAAAAAAAATTTCAAAAAAAAAAAATTCGAAAAAAAATTTAAAAAAAAATCAAAAAAAAATTTTTCAAAGAGAAAAATTGAAAAAAAAAATTTTAAAAAAATTTAAAAAAAAAATTCACAAAAACAAAATTCATAAAAAAATTTTAAAAAATTTTCAAAAAAAAAATTTAAAAAAAAATTTTTAAAAAAAATCAAAAAAAATTTTTCAAGAGAAAAATTGAAAAAAAAAAATTTAAAAAAAATTAAAAAAAAAATCACAAAAAAAATTTCATAAAAAAATTGAAAAAATTTTTCAAAAAAAAAAATTTTAAAAAAAATTTAAAAAAAAATTTCTTAAAAAAAATTTTTAAAAAAAATTTTCGAAAAAAATTTCAAAAAAAAATTCAAAAAAAAAATAAAAAAAAAATTTAAAAAAAAATTTCTTAAAAAAAATAAAAAAAAAAGAATTTATAAAAAAATTTTAAAAAAATTTTCTTAAAAAAAAATAAAAAAAAATTCAAAAAAAAATTTCAAAAAAATTTCAAAAAAAAATTCGAAAAAAAAAATTTCAAAAAAAATTTACAAAAAAAAATTAAAAAAAAAAATTACAAAAAAAATTTCGAAAAAAAAATTTCAAATAAAAAATTTTCAAAAAATAATTCAAAAAAAATTTTAAGAAAAATCGAGAAAAAAATTTCGAAAAAAATTTACAAAAAAAAAAATTAAAAAAAAATTCACAAAAAAAATTAAAAAAAAAATAAAAAATTTTTTTTTGAAAAATCAAAAAAAAAATTCAAAAAAACTTCAAAAAAAATTTCAAAATAAATTTCGAAAAAAAATTACAAAAAAAATTTAAAAAAAAAATACAAAAAAAAATTTAAAAAAAAATTTCAAAAAAAAATTTCAAAAAAAAAATTTCAAAAAAAAGTTCGAAAAAAATTTTCGTAAAAAAAAATTTTCGTAAAAAAAATTACAAAAAAAATTCAAAAAAAAATATAAAAAAAAAAATTTCAAAAAAAAAATTTCAAAAAAAATTTTCGTAAAAAAAAATTTTCAAAAAAAAAATTTCAAAAAAAAATTAAAAAAAATTTCAAAAAAAAATAAAAAAAAATTTCAAAAAAAAACAAGAAAAAAATTTTTAAAAAAATTTAAAAAAATTTACAAAAAAAAATTCAAAAAAAATAAAAAAAAAGATTAAAAAAAATTTCGAAAAAAAATTTAAAAAAAAAATTTCAAAAAAAAATTTATAAAAAAAAATCAAAAAAAATTTTTAAAAAAATTACAAAAAAAATTCGAAAAAAGCAATTTAAAAAAAAAGTTTTGGAAAAAAATTTTTTAAAAAAATTCAAAAAAAAAACTTTAAAAAAATTTTTTAAAAAAATTTTAAAAAAATTCAAAAAAAAATTTCAAAAAAAATCGGAAAAAAAAAAATTTCAAAAAAAAATTTTCAAAAGAAAATTTTTCAAAAAAAAAAATTCAAAAAAAAATTCAAAAAAAATTGAAAAAAAAATAAAAAAAAAATTTAAAAAAAAATAGAAAAAAAAAATTTCAAAAAAAAATTTACAAAAAAAAATTAAAAAAAAATAAAAAATAAAAATCGAAAAAAAAATTTTTCGAAAAAATTCGAAAAAAAAATTTCAAAAAAAAATTTACAAAAAAAAATTCAAAAAAAAAATTACAAAAAAAATTTCGAAAAAAAATTTCAAATAAAAAATTTTCAAAAATAATTTCGAAAAAAATTTCAAAAAAAAATTTAAAAAAAATTTCTAAACAAAAATTTAAAAAAAAAATTCAAAAAAAATTTTCAAAAAAATTTTTAAAAAAATCGAAAAACAAATTTTCGAAAAAATTCGAAAAAAAAATTTCAAAAAAAAATTTACAAAAAAAAAATTTAAAAAAAAAATTAAAAAAAAAAATTCGAAAAAAAATTTCAAATAAAAAATTTTCAAAAAAATTTCGAAAAAAATTACAAAAAAAAATTTAAAAAAAAATTTAAAAAAAATTTCTAAACAAAAATTTAAAAAAAAAATTCAAAAAAAATTTTCAAAAAAATTTTTAAAAAAATCGAAAAACAAATTTTCGAAAAAATTCGAAAAAAAAATTTCAAAAAAAAATTTACAAAAAAAAAATTTAAAAAAAAAATTAAAAAAAAAAATTCGAAAAAAAATTTCAAATAAAAAATTTTCAAAAAAAAATTTCGAAAAAAATTACAAAAAAAAATTTTAAAAAAATACAAAAAAAATTAAAAATTTCAAAAAAAAAATTTCAAAAAAAATTCAAAAAAAAATTGAAAAAAAAAATTAAAAAAAAAATTAAAAAAAAAATTTCTTGAAAAAAATTTTTAAAAAAAATTTTCGAAAAAAATTTCAAAAAAAAATTCAAAAAAAAAATTCAAAAAAAAATTTAAAAAAAAATTAAAAAAAAAGAATTTATAAAAAAATTTTAAAAAAAATTTCTTAAAAAAAAATTTCAAAAAAATTTTAAAAAAAAATTTAAAAAAATTTCAAAAAAAAATTCGAAAAAAAAAATTGAAAAAAAAATTTTAAAAAAAATTTTAAAAAAATTTTCCTAAAAAAAAATTTCAAAAAAAAATTTTCGAAAAAAATTTCAAAAAAAATTAAAAAAAAAAATTAAAAAAAAAATTTTCTTAAAAAAAATAAAAAAAAAGAATTTATAAAAAAATTAAAAAAAAATTTTCTTAAAAAAAAATTTAAAAAAAATTTAAAAAAAAATTTCAAAAAAAATACGAAAAAAAAAATTTCAAAAAAAAATTTACAAAAAAAAAATTCAAAAAAAAAAATTACAAAAAAAATTTCGAAAAAAAAATTTCAAATAAAAATTTTCAAAAAAAAAATCAAATAAAATTTAAAAAAAAATCGAAAAAAAAATTTAGAAAAAAATTTACAAAAAAAAATTAAAAAAAAAATCACAAAAAAAAAATTAAAAAAAAAAAAAAAAAAAAAATTTAAAAATCAAAAAAAAAATTCAAAAAAAAATTGAAAAAAAAAATTTCGAAAAAAAAAATTTCAAAAAAAAGTTCGAAAAAAATTTTCGTAAAAAAAAATTTTCGTAAAAAAAAATTCAAAAAAAAATATAAAAAAAAAAAAAAAAAATTTCAAAAAAAATTTTCGTAAAAAAAAATTTTCAAAAAAAAAATTTCGAAAAAAAATTTAAAAAAAAATTTCAAAAAAAAATTAAAAAAATAAAAAAAAAATTCAAAAAAAACAAGAAAAAAATTTTTAAAAAAATTTAAAAAAATTTACAAAAAAAATTCAAAAAAAAATAAAAAAAAAGATTAAAAAAATTTCGAAAAAAAATTTCAAAAAAAAATTTCAAAAAAAAATTTATAAAAAAAAATAAAAAAAAAATTTTAAAAAAATTACAAAAAAAATCGAAAAAAGCAATTTAAAAAAAAAAATTTTGGAAAAAAATTTTTTAAAAAAATTTAAAAAAAAATTTCTTAAAAAAAATTAAAAAAAAAGAATTTATAAAAAAATTTTAAAAAAATTTTCTTAAAAAAAAATAAAAAAAAATTCAAAAAAAAATTTCAAAAAAATTTCAAAAAAAAATTCGAAAAAAAAAATTTCAAAAAAAATTTACAAAAAAAAAATTCAAAAAAAAAATTACAAAAAAAATTTCGAAAAAAAAATTTCAAATAAAAAATTTTCAAAAAATAATTCAAAAAAAATTTTAAGAAAAATCGAAAAAAAAATTTCGAAAAAAATTTACAAAAAAAAATTAAAAAAAAATTCACAAAAAAAATTAAAAAAAAAATAAAAATTTTTTTTTTGAAAAATCAAAAAAAAAATTCAAAAAAAACTTCAAAAAAAATTTCAAAAAAAATTTCGAAAAAAAATTACAAAAAAAATTTAAAAAAAAAATACAAAAAAAAATTTAAAAAAAAATTTCAAAAAAAAATTTCAAAAAAAAAATTTCAAAAAAAAGTTCGAAAAAAATTTTCGTAAAAAAAAATTTTCGTAAAAAAAATTACAAAAAAAATTCAAAAAAAAATATAAAAAAAAAAATTTCAAAAAAAAAATTTCAAAAAAAATTTTCGTAAAAAAAAATTTTCAAAAAAAAAATTTCAAAAAAAAATTAAAAAAAATTTCAAAAAAAAATAAAAAAAAATTTCAAAAAAAAACAAGAAAAAAATTTTTAAAAAAATTTAAAAAAATTTACAAAAAAAAATTCATAAAAAAAAATCAAAAAAAATTTTTAAAAAAATTTCAAAAAAAATTCGAAAAAAGCAATTTAAAAAAAAAGTTTTGGAAAAAAATTTTTTAAAAAAATTCAAAAAAAAATTTCAAAAAAAATCGGAAAAAAAAAAATTTCAAAAAAAAATTTTCAAAAGAAAATTTTTCAAAAAAAAAAATTCAAAAAAAAATTCAAAAAAAATTGAAAAAAAAATAAAAAAAAAATTTAAAAAAAATAGAAAAAAAAAATTTCAAAAAAAAATTTACAAAAAAAAATTTAAAAAAAATAAAAAATAAAAATCGAAAAAAAAATTTTTCGAAAAAATTCGAAAAAAAAATTTCAAAAAAAAATTTACAAAAAAAAATTCAAAAAAAAAATTACAAAAAAAATTTCGAAAAAAAATTTCAAATAAAAAATTTTCAAAAATAATTTCGAAAAAAATTTCAAAAAAAAATTTAAAAAAAATTTCTAAACAAAAGTTTAAAAAAAAAATTCAAAAAAAATTTTCAAAAAAAATTTTAAAAAAATCGAAAAACAAATTTTCGAAAAAATTCGAAAAAAAAATTTCAAAAAAAAATTTACAAAAAAAAAATTTAAAAAAAAAATTAAAAAAAAAAATTCGAAAAAAAATTTCAAATAAAAAATTTTCAAAAAAATTTCGAAAAAAATTACAAAAAAAATTTAAAAAAAAATTACAAAAAAAAATTTCGAAAAAAAATTGACAAAAAAAATTTCAAAAAAAAAAAAAAAAAATTTACAATTTTTTTTTGTAAAAAAAAATTACAAAAAAAATTTCGAAAAAAAATTTCAAATAAAAAATTTTCAAAAAAAAATTTCGAAAAAAATTACAAAAAAAAATTAAAAAAAAATACAAAAAAAATTAAAAATTTCAAAAAAAAAATTTCAAAAAAAATTCAAAAAAAAATTGAAAAAAAAAATTAAAAAAAAAAATTAAAAAAAAAATTTTTTAAAAAAAATTTTAAAAAAAAATTTTCGAAAAAAATTTCAAAAAAAAATTCAAAAAAAAAATTCAAAAAAAAATTTAAAAAAAAATTAAAAAAAAAGAATTTATAAAAAACTTTTAAAAAAAATTTCTTAAAAAAAAATTCAAAAAAATTTAAAAAAAAAATTTAAAAAAATTTCAAAAAAAAATTCGAAAAAAAAAATTGAAAAAAAAATTTTAAAAAAAATTTTAAAAAAATTTTCCTAAAAAAAAAATTCAAAAAAAAATTTTCGAAAAAAATTTCAAAAAAAATTAAAAAAAAAATTAAAAAAAAATTTTCTTAAAAAAAAAATTAAAAAAAATTAAAAAAAAAATTTCAAAAAAAATACGAAAAAAAAAATTTCAAAAAAAAATTTACAAAAAAAAAAATTCAAAAAAAAAATTACAAAAAAAATTTCGAAAAAAAAATTTCAAATGAAAATTTTCAAAAAAAAAATCAAATAAAATTTAAAAAAAAATCGAAAAAAAAATTTAGAAAAAAATTTACAAAAAAAAAATTAAAAAAAAAAATCACAAAAAAAAAATTAAAAAAAAAATAAAAAAAAAAATTTTAAAAATCAAAAAAAAAATTCAAAAAAAAATTGAAAAAAAAAATTTCGAAAAAAAAAATTTCAAAAAAAAGTTCGAAAAAAATTTTCGTAAAAAAAAATTTTCGTAAAAAAAATTACAAAAAAAATTCAAAAAAAAATATAAAAAAAAAATTTAAAAAAAAAAATTTCAAAAAAAATTTTCGTAAAAAAAAATTTTCAAAAAAAAAATTTCGAAAAAAAATTTAAAAAAAAATTTCAAAAAAAAATTTAAAAAATAAAAAAAAATTCAAAAAAAACAAGAAAAAAATTTTTAAAAAAATTTTAAAAAATTTACAAAAAAAATTCAAAAAAAAATAAAAAAAAAGATTAAAAAAATTTCGAAAAAAAATTTCAAAAAAAAATTTCAAAAAAAAATTTATAAAAAAAAATAAAAAAAAAATTTTAAAAAAATTACAAAAAAAATCGAAAAAAGCAATTTAAAAAAAAAAATTTTGGAAAAAAATTTTTTAAAAAAATTTAAAAAAAAAATTTCTTAAAAAAAATAAAAAAAAAAGAATTTATAAAAAAATTTTAAAAAAATTTTCTTAAAAAAAAATAAAAAAAAATTCAAAAAAAAATTTCAAAAAAATTTCAAAAAAAAATTCGAAAAAAAAAATTTCAAAAAAAATTTACAAAAAAAAAATTCAAAAAAAAAATTACAAAAAAAATTTTGAAAAAAAAATTTCAAATAAAAAATTTTCAAAAAATAATTCAAAAAAAATTTTAAGAAAAATCGAAAAAAAAATTTCGAAAAAAATTTACAAAAAAAAAAATTAAAAAAAAATTCACAAAAAAAATTAAAAAAAAAATAAAAAATTTTTTTTTGAAAAATCAAAAAAAAAATTCAAAAAAAACTTCAAAAAAAATTTCAAAAAAAATTTCGAAAAAAAATTTAAAAAAAAATTTCAAAAAAAAAATTCAAAAAAAAAATTTCAAAAAAAAGTTCGAAAAAAATTTTCGTAAAAAAAAATTTTCGTAAAAAAAATTACAAAAAAAATTCAAAAAAAAATATAAAAAAAAAAATTTCAAAAAAAAAATTTCAAAAAAAATTTTCGTAAAAAAAAATTTTCAAAAAAAAAATTTCAAAAAAAAATTAAAAAAAATTTCGAAAAAAAATAAAAAAAAATTTCAAAAAAAAACAAGAAAAAAATTTTTAAAAAAATTTAAAAAAATTTACAAAAAAAAATTCAAAAAAAAATAAAAAAAAAGATTAAAAAAAATTTCGAAAAAAAATTTTAAAAAAAAATTTCAAAAAAAAATTTATAAAAAAAAATCAAAAAAAATTTTTAAAAAAATTACAAAAAAAATTCGAAAAAAGCAATTTAAAAAAAAAGTTTTGGAAAAATTTTTTTTAAAAAAATTCAAAAAAAATTTTTAAAAAAAATTTTAAAAAAATTCAAAAAAAAATTTCAAAAAAAATCGGAAAAAAAAAAATTTCAAAAAAAAATTTTCAAAAGAAAATTTTTCAAAAAAAAAAATTCAAAAAAAAATTAAAAAAAAATTGAAAAAAAAAATAAAAAAAAAATTTAAAAAAAATAGAAAAAAAAAATTTCAAAAAAAAATTTACAAAAAAAAATTTAAAAAAAATAAAAAATAAAAATCGAAAAAAAAATTTTTCGAAAAAATTCGAAAAAAAAATTTCAAAAAAAAATTTACAAAAAAAAATTCAAAAAAAAAATTACAAAAAAAATTTCGAAAAAAAATTTCAAATAAAAAATTTTCAAAAATAATTTCGAAAAAAATTTCAAAAAAAAATTAAAAAAAAATTTCTAAACAAAAATTTAAAAAAAAAATTCAAAAAAAATTTTCAAAAAAAATTTTAAAAAAATCGAAAAACAAATTTTCGAAAAAATTCGAAAAAAAAATTTCAAAAAAAAATTTACAAAAAAAAAATTAAAAAAAAAAATTAAAAAAAAAAATTCGAAAAAAAATTTCAAATAAAAAATTTTCAAAAAAATTTCGAAAAAAATTACAAAAAAAAATTTAAAAAAAAATTACAAAAAAAAATTTCGAAAAAAAATTGACAAAAAAAATTTCAAAAAAAAAAAAAAAAAAATTTACAATTTTTTTTTGTAAAAAAAAATTACAAAAAAAATTTCGAAAAAAAATTTCAAATAAAAAATTTTCAAAAAAAAATTTCGAAAAAAATTACAAAAAAAAATTTAAAAAAAATACAAAAAAAATTAAAAATTTCAAAAAAAAAATTTCAAAAAAAATTCAAAAAAAAATTGAAAAAAAAAATTTAAAAAAAAATTAAAAAAAAAATTTCTTAAAAAAAATTTAAAAAAAAAATTTTCGAAAAAAATTTCAAAAAAAAATTCAAAAAAAAAATTCAAAAAAAAATTTTAAAAAAAATTAAAAAAAAAGAATTTATAAAAAAATTTTAAAAAAAATTTCTTAAAAAAAAATTTCAAAAAAATTAAAAAAAAAAATTTAAAAAAATTTCAAAAAAAAATTCGAAAAAAAAAATTGAAAAAAAAATTTTAAAAAAATTTTTAAAAAAATTTTCCTAAAAAAAAATTTCAAAAAAAAATTTTCGGAAAAAATTTCAAAAAAAATTTAAAAAAAAAATTAAAAAAAAAATTTTCTTAAAAAAAATAAAAAAAAAGAATTTATAAAAAAATTAAAAAAAAAATTTCTTAAAAAAAAATTTAAAAAAAATTAAAAAAAAAATTTCAAAAAAAATACGAAAAAAAAAATTTCAAAAAAAAATTTACAAAAAAAAAATTCAAAAAAAAAATTACAAAAAAAATTTCGAAAAAAAAATTTCAAATAAAAATTTTCAAAAAAAAAATCAAATAAAATTTAAAAAAAAATCGAAAAAAAAATTTAGAAAAAAATTTACAAAAAAAAAATTAAAAAAAAAAATCACAAAAAAAAAATTAAAAAAAAAATAAAAAAAAAAATTTTAAAAATCAAAAAAAAAATTCAAAAAAAAATTGAAAAAAAAAATTTTAAAAAAATTTTCCTAAAAAAAAAATTCAAAAAAAAATTTTCGAAAAAAATTTCAAAAAAAATTAAAAAAAAAAATTAAAAAAAAATTTTCTTAAAAAAAAAATTAAAAAAAATTAAAAAAAAAATTTCAAAAAAAATACGAAAAAAAAAATTTCAAAAAAAAATTTACAAAAAAAAAAATTCAAAAAAAAAATTACAAAAAAAATTTCGAAAAAAAAATTTCAAATGAAAATTTTCAAAAAAAAAATCAAATAAAATTTAAAAAAAAATCGAAAAAAAAATTTAGAAAAAAATTTACAAAAAAAAAATTAAAAAAAAAAATCACAAAAAAAAAATTAAAAAAAAAATAAAAAAAAAAATTTTAAAAATCAAAAAAAAAATTCAAAAAAAAATTGAAAAAAAAAATTTCGAAAAAAAAAATTTCAAAAAAAAGTTCGAAAAAAATTTTCGTAAAAAAAAATTTTCGTAAAAAAAATTACAAAAAAAATTCAAAAAAAAATATAAAAAAAAAATTAAAAAAAAAAATTTCAAAAAAAATTTTCGTAAAAAAAAATTTTCAAAAAAAAAATTTCGAAAAAAAATTTAAAAAAAAATTTCAAAAAAAAATTTAAAAAATAAAAAAAAAATTCAAAAAAAACAAGAAAAAAATTTTAAAAAAAATTTTAAAAAATTTACAAAAAAAATTCAAAAAAAAATAAAAAAAAAGATTAAAAAAATTTCGAAAAAAAATTTCAAAAAAAAAATTTCAAAAAAAAATTTATAAAAAAAAATAAAAAAAAAATTTTAAAAAAATTACAAAAAAAATCGAAAAAAGCAATTTAAAAAAAAAAATTTTGGAAAAAAATTTTTTAAAAAAATTTAAAAAAAAAAATTCTTAAAAAAAATAAAAAAAAAAGAATTTATAAAAAAATTTTAAAAAAATTTTCTTAAAAAAAAATAAAAAAAAATTCAAAAAAAAATTTCAAAAAAATTTCAAAAAAAAATTCGAAAAAAAAAATTTCAAAAAAAATTTACAAAAAAAAAATTCAAAAAAAAAATTACAAAAAAAATTTTGAAAAAAAAATTTCAAATAAAAAATTTTCAAAAAATAATTCAAAAAAAATTTTAAGAAAAATCGAAAAAAAAATTTCGAAAAAAATTTACAAAAAAAAAAATTAAAAAAAAATTCACAAAAAAAATTAAAAAAAAAATAAAAAATTTTTTTTTGAAAAATCAAAAAAAAAATTCAAAAAAAACTTCAAAAAAAATTTCAAAAAAAATTTCGAAAAAAAATTACAAAAAAAATTTAAAAAAAAAATACAAAAAAAAATTTAAAAAAAAATTTCAAAAAAAAATTTCAAAAAAAAAATTTCAAAAAAAAGTTCGAAAAAAATTTTCGTAAAAAAAAATTTTCGTAAAAAAAATTACAAAAAAAATTCAAAAAAAAATATAAAAAAAAAAATTTCAAAAAAAAAATTTCAAAAAAAATTTTCGTAAAAAAAAATTTTCAAAAAAAAAATTTCAAAAAAAAATTAAAAAAAATTTCAAAAAAAAATAAAAAAAAATTTCAAAAAAAAACAAGAAAAAAATTTTTAAAAAAATTTAAAAAAATTTACAAAAAAAAATTCAAAAAAAATAAAAAAAAAGATTAAAAAAAATTTCGAAAAAAAATTTTAAAAAAAAATTTCAAAAAAAAATTTATAAAAAAAAATCAAAAAAAATTTTTAAAAAAATTACAAAAAAAATTCGAAAAAAGCAATTTAAAAAAAAAGTTTTGGAAAAATTTTTTTTAAAAAAATTCAAAAAAAATTTTTAAAAAAAATTTTAAAAAAATTCAAAAAAAAATTTCAAAAAAAATCGGAAAAAAAAAAATTTCAAAAAAAAATTTTCAAAAGAAAATTTTTCAAAAAAAAAAATTCAAAAAAAAATTCAAAAAAAATTGAAAAAAAAAATAAAAAAAAAATTTAAAAAAAATAGAAAAAAAAAATTTCAAAAAAAAATTTACAAAAAAAAATTTAAAAAAAATAAAAAATAAAAATCGAAAAAAAAATTTTCGAAAAAATTCGAAAAAAAAATTTCAAAAAAAAATTTACAAAAAAAAATTCAAAAAAAAAATTACAAAAAAAATTTCGAAAAAAAATTTCAAATAAAAAATTTTCAAAAAAAAATTCGAAAAAAATTACAAAAAAAAATTAAAAAAAAAATTAAAAAAAATTTTCTTAAAAAAATTCAAAAAAAAAATTCAAAAAAAAATTTCAAAAAAAAATTTCAAAAAAAATTTTCGTTTAAAAAAATTTTCAAAAAAAAAAAATTTCGAAAAAAAATTCAAAAAAAATTGAAAAAAAAATTTAAAAAAAATTCGGAAAAAAAAAATTTCAAAAGAAATTTTTCAAAAAAAATAAAAAAAAATTGAAAAAAAAATAAAAAAAAATAAAAAAAAAATTAAAAACAAAATTTCTTTAAAAAAAATTTCAAAAAAATTTTTAAAAAAAATCGAAAACAAAAATTTTCGAACAAATTCGAAAAAAAAATTTCAAAAAAAAATTGACAAAAAAAATTTCAAAAAAAATAAAAAAAAAATCGAAAAAAAAAATTTTCGAAAAAATTCGAAAAAAAATTTCAAAAAAAAATTTACAATTTTTTTTTGTAAAAAAAAATTACAAAAAAAATTTCGAAAAAAAATTTCAAATAAAAAATTTTCAAAAAAAAATTTCGAAAAAAGTTACAAAAAAAAATTTAAAAAAAATACAAAAAAAATTAAAAATTTCAAAAAAAAAATTTCAAAAAAAATTCAAAAAAAAATTGAAAAAAAAAATTAAAAAAAAAATTTAAAAAAAAATTTCTTAAAAAAAATTTAAAAAAAAATTTTCGAAAAAAATTTCAAAAAAAAATTCAAAAAAAAAATTCAAAAAAAAATTTTAAAAAAAATTAAAAAAAAAGAATTTATAAAAAAATTTTAAAAAAAATTTCTTAAAAAAAAATTTCAAAAAAATTCAAAAAAAAATTTTAAAAAAATTTCAAAAAAAAATTCGAAAAAAAAAATTGGAAAAAAAATTTTAAAAAAAATTTTAAAAAAAATTTCCTAAAAAAAAATTTCAAAAAAAAATTTTCGAAAAAAATTTCAAAAAAAAAATTTTAAAAAAAAATTTCTTAAAAAAAATAAAAAAAAAAGAATTTATAAACAAATTTTAAAAAAAATTTCTTGAAAAAAAATTTAAAAAAAATTTTAAAAAAAATTTCAAAAAAATACGAAAAAAAAAATTTCAAAAAAAAATTTACAAAAAAAAAATTCAAAAAAAAAATTACAAAAAAAATTTCGAAAAAAAAATTTCAAATAAAAAATTTTCAAAAAAAAAATTCAAATAAAATTTAAAAAAAAATCGAAAAAAAAATTTAGAAAAAAATTTACAAAAAAAAATTTTAAAAAAAAATCACAAAAAAAAATTTAAAAAAAAATAAAAAAAAATATTTTTAAAAATCAAAAAAAAAATTCAAAAAAAATTGAAAAAAAAAATTTCGAAAAAAAAAATTTCAAAAAAAAGTTCGAAAAAAATTTTCGTAAAAAAAAATTTTCGTAAAAAAAATTACAAAAAAAATTCAAAAAAAAATATAAAAAAAAAATTAAAAAAAAAATTTCAAAAAAAATTTTCGTAAAAAAAAATTTTCAAAAAAAAAATTCGAAAAAAAATTTAAAAAAAAATCAAAAAAAAAATTTTCAAAGAGAAAAATTGAAAAAAAAAATTTTAAAAAAAATTCACAAAAAAAAAATTCATAAAAAAATTTTAAAAAATTTTCAAAAAAAAAATTAAAAAAAATTTTTTTAAAAAAAATCAAAAAAAATTTTTCAAGAGAAAAATTGAAAAAAAAAAATTTAAAAAAAATTAAAAAAAAAATTTCATAAAAAAATTGAAAAAATTTTTCAAAAAAAAAAATTTTAAAAAAAATTTTAAAAAAATTTTCTTAAAAAAAATTTTTAAAAAAAATTTTCGAAAAAAATTTCAAAAAAAAATTCAAAAAAAAAATAAAAAAAAAAATTTAAAAAAAAATTTCTTAAAAAAAATAAAAAAAAAAGAATTTATAAAAAAATTTTAAAAAAATTTTCTTAAAAAAAAATAAAAAAAAATTCAAAAAAAAATTTCAAAAAAATTTCAAAAAAAAATTCGAAAAAAAAAATTTCAAAAAAAATTTACAAAAAAAAAATTCAAAAAAAAAATTACAAAAAAAATTTCGAAAAAAAAATTTCAAATAAAAAATTTTCAAAAAATAATTCAAAAAAAATTTTAAGAAAAATCGAAAAAAAATTTCGAAAAAAATTTCCAAAAAAAAAAATTAAAAAAAAATTCACAAAAAAAATTAAAAAAAAAATAAAAAATTTTTTTTTGAAAAATCAAAAAAAAAATTCAAAAAAAACTTCAAAAAAAATTTCAAAAAAAATTTCGAAAAAAAATTACAAAAAAAATTTAAAAAAAAAATACAAAAAAAAATTTAAAAAAGAATTTCAAAAAAAAATTTCAAAAAAAAAATTTCAAAAAAAAGTTCGAAAAAAATTTTCGTAAAAAAAAATTTTCGTAAAAAAAATTACAAAAAAAATTCAAAAAAAAATATAAAAAAAAAAATTTCAAAAAAAAAATTTCAAAAAAAATTTTCGTAAAAAAAAATTTTCAAAAAAAAAATTTCAAAAAAAAATTTAAAAAAATTTCAAAAAAAAATAAAAAAAAATTTCAAAAAAAAACAAGAAAAAAATTTTTAAAAAAATTTAAAAAAATTTACAAAAAAAAATTCAAAAAAAATAAAAAAAAAGATTAAAAAAAATTTCGAAAAAAAATTTAAAAAAAAAATTTCAAAAAAAAATTTATAAAAAAAAATCAAAAAAAAATTTTAAAAAAATTACAAAAAAAATTCGAAAAAAGCAATTTAAAAAAAAAGTTTTGGAAAAAAATTTTTTAAAAAAATTCAAAAAAAAAACTTTAAAAAAATTTTTAAAAAAAATTTTAAAAAAATTAAAAAAAAAATTTCAAAAAAAATCGGAAAAAAAATAAATTTCAAAAAAAAATTTTCAAAAGAAAATTTTTCAAAAAAAAAAATTCAAAAAAAATTGAAAAAAAAATAAAAAAAAAATTTAAAAAAAATAGAAAAAAAAAATTTCAAAAAAAAATTTACAAAAAAAAATTTAAAAAAAATAAAAAATAAAAATCGAAAAAAAAATTTTTCGAAAAAATTCGAAAAAAAAATTTCAAAAAAAAATTTACAAAAAAAAATTCAAAAAAAAAATTACAAAAAAAATTTCGAAAAAAAATTTCAAATAAAAAATTTTCAAAAATAATTTCTAAAAAAATTTCAAAAAAAAATTTAAAAAAAATTTCTAAACAAAAATTTAAAAAAAAATTCAAAAAAAATTTTCAAAAAAAATTTTAAAAAAATCGAAAAACAAATTTTCGAAAAAATTCGAAAAAAAAATTTCAAAAAAAAATTTACAAAAAAAAAATTTAAAAAAAAAATTAAAAAAAAAAATTCGAAAAAAAATTTCAAATAAAAAATTTTCAAAAAAATTTCGAAAAAAATTACAAAAAAAAATTTAAAAAAAAATTACAAAAAAAAATTTCGAAAAAAAATTGACAAAAAAAATTTCAAAAAAAATAAAAAAAAAATTTACAATTTTTTTTTGTAAAAAAAAATTACAAAAAAAATTTCGAAAAAAAATTTGAAAAAAAAAATTTCAAAAAAAAAATTAACACAAAAAATTCAAAAAAAAATTTAAAAAAAAATTTCAAAAAAAAAATTTCAAAAAAAATTTTCGTAAAAAAAAAATTTCAAAAAAAAAAAATTCGAAAAAAAATTTAAAAAAAAATCAAAAAAAAATTTTTCAAAGAGAAAAATTGAAAAAAAAAATTTTAAAAAAATTTAAAAAAAAAATTCACAAAAACAAAATTCATAAAAAAATTTTAAAAAATTTTCAAAAAAAAAATTTAAAAAAAAATTTTTAAAAAAAATCAAAAAAAATTTTTCAAGAGAAAAATTGAAAAAAAAAAATTTAAAAAAAATTAAAAAAAAAATCACAAAAAAAATTTCATAAAAAAATTGAAAAAATTTTTCAAAAAAAAAAATTTTAAAAAAAATTAAAAAAAAAATTTCTTAAAAAAAATTTTTAAAAAAAATTTTCGAAAAAAATTTCAAAAAAAAATTCAAAAAAAAAATAAAAAAAAAATTTAAAAAAAAATTTCTTAAAAAAAATAAAAAAAAAAGAATTTATAAAAAAATTTTAAAAAAATTTTCTTAAAAAAAAATAAAAAAAAATTCAAAAAAAAATTTCAAAAAAATTTCAAAAAAAAATTCGAAAAAAAAAATTTCAAAAAAAATTTACAAAAAAAAATTAAAAAAAAAAATTACAAAAAAAATTTCGAAAAAAAAATTTCAAATAAAAAATTTTCAAAAAATAATTCAAAAAAAATTTTAAGAAAAATCGAGAAAAAAATTTCGAAAAAAATTTACAAAAAAAAAAATTAAAAAAAAATTCACAAAAAAAATTAAAAAAAAAATAAAAAATTTTTTTTTGAAAAATCAAAAAAAAAATTCAAAAAAACTTCAAAAAAAATTTCAAAATAAATTTCGAAAAAAAATTACAAAAAAAATTTAAAAAAAAAATACAAAAAAAAATTTAAAAAAAAATTTCAAAAAAAAATTTCAAAAAAAAAATTTCAAAAAAAAGTTCGAAAAAAATTTTCGTAAAAAAAAATTTTCGTAAAAAAAATTACAAAAAAAATTCAAAAAAAAATATAAAAAAAAAAATTTCAAAAAAAAAATTTCAAAAAAAATTTTCGTAAAAAAAAATTTTCAAAAAAAAAATTTCAAAAAAAAATTAAAAAAAATTTCAAAAAAAAATAAAAAAAAATTTCAAAAAAAAACAAGAAAAAAATTTTTAAAAAAATTTAAAAAAATTTACAAAAAAAAATTCAAAAAAAATAAAAAAAAAGATTAAAAAAAATTTCGAAAAAAAATTTAAAAAAAAAATTTCAAAAAAAAATTTATAAAAAAAAATCAAAAAAAATTTTTAAAAAAATTACAAAAAAAATTCGAAAAAAGCAATTTAAAAAAAAAGTTTTGGAAAAAATTTTTTTAAAAAAATTCAAAAAAAAAACTTTAAAAAAATTTTTTAAAAAAATTTTAAAAAAATTCAAAAAAAAATTTCAAAAAAAATCGGAAAAAAAAAAATTTCAAAAAAAAATTTTCAAAAGAAAATTTTTCAAAAAAAAAAATTCAAAAAAAAATTCAAAAAAAATTGAAAAAAAAATAAAAAAAAAATTTAAAAAAAAATAGAAAAAAAAAATTTCAAAAAAAAATTTACAAAAAAAAATTAAAAAAAAATAAAAAATAAAAATCGAAAAAAAAATTTTTCGAAAAAATTCGAAAAAAAAATTTCAAAAAAAAATTTACAAAAAAAAATTCAAAAAAAAAATTACAAAAAAAATTTCGAAAAAAAATTTCAAATAAAAAATTTTCAAAAATAATTTCGAAAAAAATTTCAAAAAAAAATTTAAAAAAAATTTCTAAACAAAAATTTAAAAAAAAAATTCAAAAAAAATTTTCAAAAAAATTTTTAAAAAAATCGAAAAACAAATTTTCGAAAAAATTCGAAAAAAAAATTTCAAAAAAAAATTTACAAAAAAAAAATTTAAAAAAAAAATTAAAAAAAAAAATTCGAAAAAAAATTTCAAATAAAAAATTTTCAAAAAAATTTCGAAAAAAATTACAAAAAAAAATTTAAAAAAAAATTACAAAAAAAAATTTCGAAAAAAAATTGACAAAAAAAATTTCAAAAAAAAAAAAAAAAAAAATTTACAATTTTTTTTTGTAAAAAAAAATTACAAAAAAAATTTCGAAAAAAAATTTCAAATAAAAAATTTTCAAAAAAAAATTTCGAAAAAAATTACAAAAAAAAATTTTAAAAAAATACAAAAAAAATTAAAAATTTCAAAAAAAAAATTTCAAAAAAAATTCAAAAAAAAATTGAAAAAAAAAATTAAAAAAAAAATTAAAAAAAAAATTTCTTGAAAAAAATTTTTAAAAAAAATTTTCGAAAAAAATTTCAAAAAAAAATTCAAAAAAAAAATTCAAAAAAAAATTTAAAAAAAAATTAAAAAAAAAGAATTTATAAAAAAATTTTAAAAAAAATTTCTTAAAAAAAAATTTCAAAAAAATTTTAAAAAAAAATTTAAAAAAATTTCAAAAAAAAATTCGAAAAAAAAAATTGAAAAAAAAATTTTAAAAAAAATTTTAAAAAAATTTTCCTAAAAAAAAATTTCAAAAAAAAATTTTCGAAAAAAATTTCAAAAAAAATTAAAAAAAAAAATTAAAAAAAAAATTTTCTTAAAAAAAATAAAAAAAAAGAATTTATAAAAAAATTAAAAAAAAATTTTCTTAAAAAAAAATTTAAAAAAAATTTAAAAAAAAATTTCAAAAAAAATACGAAAAAAAAAATTTCAAAAAAAAATTTACAAAAAAAAAATTCAAAAAAAAAAATTACAAAAAAAATTTCGAAAAAAAAATTTCAAATAAAAATTTTCAAAAAAAAAATCAAATAAAATTTAAAAAAAAATCGAAAAAAAAATTTAGAAAAAAATTTACAAAAAAAAATTAAAAAAAAAATCACAAAAAAAAAATTAAAAAAAAAAAAAAAAAAAAATTTTAAAAATCAAAAAAAAAATTCAAAAAAAAATTGAAAAAAAAAATTTCGAAAAAAAAAATTTCAAAAAAAAGTTCGAAAAAAATTTTCGTAAAAAAAAATTTTCGTAAAAAAAAATTCAAAAAAAAATATAAAAAAAAAAAAAAAAAATTTCAAAAAAAATTTTCGTAAAAAAAAATTTTCAAAAAAAAAATTTCGAAAAAAAATTTAAAAAAAAATTTCAAAAAAAAATTAAAAAAATAAAAAAAAAATTCAAAAAAAACAAGAAAAAAATTTTTAAAAAAATTTAAAAAAATTTACAAAAAAAATTCAAAAAAAAATAAAAAAAAAGATTAAAAAAATTTCGAAAAAAAATTTCAAAAAAAAATTTCAAAAAAAAATTTATAAAAAAAAATAAAAAAAAAATTTTAAAAAAATTACAAAAAAAATCGAAAAAAGCAATTTAAAAAAAAAAATTTTGGAAAAAAATTTTTTAAAAAAATTTAAAAAAAAATTTCTTAAAAAAAATTTAAAAAAAAGAATTTATAAAAAAATTTTAAAAAAATTTTCTTAAAAAAAAATAAAAAAAAATTCAAAAAAAAATTTCAAAAAAATTTCAAAAAAAAATTCGAAAAAAAAAATTTCAAAAAAAATTTACAAAAAAAAAATTCAAAAAAAAAATTACAAAAAAAATTTCGAAAAAAAAATTTCAAATAAAAAATTTTCAAAAAATAATTCAAAAAAATTTTAAGAAAAATCGAAAAAAAAATTTCGAAAAAAATTTACAAAAAAAAATTAAAAAAAAATTCACAAAAAAAATTAAAAAAAAAATAAAAATTTTTTTTTTGAAAAATCAAAAAAAAAATTCAAAAAAAACTTCAAAAAAAATTTCAAAAAAAATTTCGAAAAAAAATTACAAAAAAAATTTAAAAAAAAAATACAAAAAAAAATTTAAAAAAAAATTTCAAAAAAAAATTTCAAAAAAAAAATTTCAAAAAAAAGTTCGAAAAAAATTTTCGTAAAAAAAAATTTTCGTAAAAAAAATTACAAAAAAAATTCAAAAAAAAATATAAAAAAAAAAATTTCAAAAAAAAAATTTCAAAAAAAATTTTCGTAAAAAAAAATTTTCAAAAAAAAAATTTCAAAAAAAAATTAAAAAAAATTTCAAAAAAAAATAAAAAAAAATTTCAAAAAAAAACAAGAAAAAAATTTTTAAAAAAATTTAAAAAAATTTACAAAAAAAAATTCATAAAAAAAAATCAAAAAAAATTTTTAAAAAAATTTCAAAAAAAATTCGAAAAAAGCAATTTAAAAAAAAAGTTTTGGAAAAAAATTTTTTAAAAAAATTCAAAAAAAAATTTCAAAAAAAATCGGAAAAAAAAAAATTTCAAAAAAAAATTTTCAAAAGAAAATTTTTCAAAAAAAAAAATTCAAAAAAAAATTCAAAAAAAATTGAAAAAAAAATAAAAAAAAAATTTAAAAAAAATAGAAAAAAAAAATTTCAAAAAAAAATTTACAAAAAAAAATTTAAAAAAAATAAAAAATAAAAATCGAAAAAAAAATTTTTCGAAAAAATTCGAAAAAAAAATTTCAAAAAAAAATTTACAAAAAAAAATTCAAAAAAAAAATTACAAAAAAAATTTCGAAAAAAAATTTCAAATAAAAAATTTTCAAAAATAATTTCGAAAAAAATTTCAAAAAAAAATTTAAAAAAAATTTCTAAACAAAAGTTTAAAAAAAAAATTCAAAAAAAATTTTCAAAAAAAATTTTAAAAAAATCGAAAAACAAATTTTCGAAAAAATTCGAAAAAAAAATTTCAAAAAAAAATTTACAAAAAAAAAATTTAAAAAAAAAATTAAAAAAAAAAATTCGAAAAAAAATTTCAAATAAAAAATTTTCAAAAAAATTTCGAAAAAAATTACAAAAAAAA
>OX101827.2:19811363-19813863 GCA_944452925.2 Chrysolina oricalcia
TTCGAAAAAAAAAATTGAAAAAAAAATTTTAAAAAAAATTTTAAAAAAATTTTCCTAAAAAAAAAATTCAAAAAAAAATTTTCGAAAAAAATTTCAAAAAAAATTAAAAAAAAAAATTAAAAAAAAATTTTCTTAAAAAAAAAATTAAAAAAAATTAAAAAAAAAATTTCAAAAAAAATACGAAAAAAAAAATTTCAAAAAAAAATTTACAAAAAAAAAAATTCAAAAAAAAAATTACAAAAAAAATTTCGAAAAAAAAATTTCAAATGAAAATTTTCAAAAAAAAAATCAAATAAAATTTAAAAAAAAATCGAAAAAAAAATTTAGAAAAAAATTTACAAAAAAAAAATTAAAAAAAAAAATCACAAAAAAAAAATTAAAAAAAAAATAAAAAAAAAAATTTTAAAAATCAAAAAAAAAATTCAAAAAAAAATTGAAAAAAAAAATTTCGAAAAAAAAAATTTCAAAAAAAAGTTCGAAAAAAATTTTCGTAAAAAAAAATTTTCGTAAAAAAAATTACAAAAAAAATTCAAAAAAAAATATAAAAAAAAAATTTAAAAAAAAAAATTTCAAAAAAAATTTTCGTAAAAAAAAATTTTCAAAAAAAAAATTTCGAAAAAAAATTTAAAAAAAAATTTCAAAAAAAAATTTAAAAAATAAAAAAAAATTCAAAAAAAACAAGAAAAAAATTTTTAAAAAAATTTTAAAAAATTTACAAAAAAAATTCAAAAAAAAATAAAAAAAAAGATTAAAAAAATTTCGAAAAAAAATTTCAAAAAAAAATTTCAAAAAAAAATTTATAAAAAAAAATAAAAAAAAAATTTTAAAAAAATTACAAAAAAAATCGAAAAAAGCAATTTAAAAAAAAAAATTTTGGAAAAAAATTTTTTAAAAAAATTAAAAAAAAAAATTTCTTAAAAAAAATAAAAAAAAAAAGAATTTATAAAAAAATTTTAAAAAAATTTTCTTAAAAAAAAATAAAAAAAAATTCAAAAAAAAATTTCAAAAAAATTTCAAAAAAAAATTCGAAAAAAAAAATTTCAAAAAAAATTTACAAAAAAAAAATTCAAAAAAAAAATTACAAAAAAAATTTTGAAAAAAAAATTTCAAATAAAAAATTTTCAAAAAATAATTCAAAAAAAATTTTAAGAAAAATCGAAAAAAAAATTTCGAAAAAAATTTACAAAAAAAAAAATTAAAAAAAAATTCACAAAAAAAATTAAAAAAAAAATAAAAAATTTTTTTTTGAAAAATCAAAAAAAAAATTCAAAAAAAACTTCAAAAAAAATTTCAAAAAAAATTTCGAAAAAAAATTACAAAAAAAATTTTAAAAAAAAATACAAAAAAAAATTTAAAAAAAAATTTCAAAAAAAAATTTCAAAAAAAAAATTTCAAAAAAAAGTTCGAAAAAAATTTTCGTAAAAAAAAATTTTCGTAAAAAAAATTACAAAAAAAATTCAAAAAAAAATATAAAAAAAAAAATTTCAAAAAAAAAATTTCAAAAAAAATTTTCGTAAAAAAAAATTTTCAAAAAAAAAATTTCAAAAAAAAATTAAAAAAAATTTCAAAAAAAAATAAAAAAAAATTTCAAAAAAAAACAAGAAAAAAATTTTTAAAAAAATTTAAAAAAATTTACAAAAAAAAATTCAAAAAAAAATAAAAAAAAAGATTAAAAAAAATTTCGAAAAAAAATTTTAAAAAAAAATTTCAAAAAAAAATTTATAAAAAAAAATCAAAAAAAATTTTTAAAAAAATTACAAAAAAAATTCGAAAAAAGCAATTTAAAAAAAAAGTTTTGGAAAAATTTTTTTTAAAAAAATTCAAAAAAAATTTTTAAAAAAAATTTTAAAAAAATTCAAAAAAAAATTTCAAAAAAAATCGGAAAAAAAAAAATTTCAAAAAAAAATTTTCAAAAGAAAATTTTTCAAAAAAAAAAATTCAAAAAAAAATTCAAAAAAAATTGAAAAAAAAAATAAAAAAAAAATTTAAAAAAAATAGAAAAAAAAAATTTCAAAAAAAAATTTACAAAAAAAAATTTAAAAAAAATAAAAAATAAAAATCGAAAAAAAAATTTTTCGAAAAAATTCGAAAAAAAAATTTCAAAAAAAAATTTACAAAAAAAAATTCAAAAAAAAAATTACAAAAAAAATTTCGAAAAAAAATTTCAAATAAAAAATTTTCAAAAATAATTTCGAAAAAAATTTCAAAAAAAAATTAAAAAAAAATTTCTAAACAAAAATTTAAAAAAAAAATTCAAAAAAAATTTTCAAAAAAAATTTTAAAAAAATCGAAAAACAAATTTTCGAAAAAATTCGAAAAAAAAATTTCAAAAAAAAATTTACAAAAAAAAAATTAAAAAAAAAAATTAAAAAAAAAAATTCGAAAAAAAATTTCAAATAAAAAATTTTCAAAAAAATTTCGAAAAAAATTACAAAAAAAAATTTAAAAAAAAATTACAAAAAAAAATTTCGAAAAAAAATTGACAAAAAAAATTTCAAAA
>OX101827.2:19821363-19828863 GCA_944452925.2 Chrysolina oricalcia
TCAAAAAAAATTGAAAAAAAAATAAAAAAAAAATTTAAAAAAAATAGAAAAAAAAATTTCAAAAAAAAATTTACAAAAAAAAATTTAAAAAAAATAAAAAATAAAAATCGAAAAAAAAATTTTTCGAAAAAATTCGAAAAAAAAATTTCAAAAAAAAATTTACAAAAAAAAATTCAAAAAAAAAATTACAAAAAAAATTTCGAAAAAAAATTTCAAATAAAAAATTTTCAAAAATAATTTCTAAAAAAATTTCAAAAAAAAATTTAAAAAAAATTTCTAAACAAAAATTTAAAAAAAAATTCAAAAAAAATTTTCAAAAAAAATTTTAAAAAAATCGAAAAACAAATTTTCGAAAAAATTCGAAAAAAAAATTTCAAAAAAAAATTTACAAAAAAAAAATTTAAAAAAAAAATTAAAAAAAAAAATTCGAAAAAAAATTTCAAATAAAAAATTTTCAAAAAAATTTCGAAAAAAATTACAAAAAAAAATTTAAAAAAAAATTACAAAACAAAATTTCGAAAAAAAATTGACAAAAAAAATTTCAAAAAAAATAAAAAAAAAATTTACAATTTTTTTTTGTAAAAAAAAATTACAAAAAAAATTTCGAAAAAAAATTTGAAAAAAAAAATTTCAAAAAAAAAATTAACACAAAAAATTCAAAAAAAAATTAAAAAAAAAATTTCAAAAAAAAAATTTCAAAAAAAATTTTCGTAAAAAAAAAATTTCAAAAAAAAAAAATTCGAAAAAAAATTTAAAAAAAAATCAAAAAAAAATTTTTCAAAGAGAAAAATTGAAAAAAAAAATTTTAAAAAAATTTAAAAAAAAAATTCACAAAAACAAAATTCATAAAAAAATTTTAAAAAATTTTCAAAAAAAAAATTAAAAAAAAAATTTTTAAAAAAAATCAAAAAAAATTTTTCAAGAGAAAAATTGAAAAAAAAAAATTTAAAAAAAATTAAAAAAAAAATCACAAAAAAAATTTCATAAAAAAATTGAAAAAATTTTTCAAAAAAAAAAATTTTAAAAAAAATTTAAAAAAAAATTTCTTAAAAAAAATTTTTAAAAAAAATTTTCGAAAAAAATTTCAAAAAAAAATTCTTAAAAAAAATAAAAAAAAAAGAATTTATAAAAAAATTTTAAAAAAATTTTCTTAAAAAAAAATAAAAAAAAATTCAAAAAAAAATTTCAAAAAAATTTCAAAAAAAAATTCGAAAAAAAAAATTTCAAAAAAAATTTACAAAAAAAAATTTAAAAAAAAAATTACAAAAAAAATTTCGAAAAAAAAATTTCAAATAAAAAATTTTCAAAAAATAATTCAAAAAAAATTTTAAGAAAAATCGAGAAAAAAATTTCGAAAAAAATTTACAAAAAAAAAAATTAAAAAAAAATTCACAAAAAAAATTAAAAAAAAAATAAAAAATTTTTTTTTGAAAAATCAAAAAAAAAATTCAAAAAAACTTCAAAAAAAATTTCAAAATAAATTTCGAAAAAAAATTACAAAAAAAATTTAAAAAAAAAATACAAAAAAAAATTTAAAAAAAAATTTCAAAAAAAAATTTCAAAAAAAAAATTTCAAAAAAAAGTTCGAAAAAAATTTTCGTAAAAAAAAATTTTCGTAAAAAAAATTTCAAAAAAAAATTTAAAAAAATTTCAAAAAAAAATAAAAAAAAATTTCAAAAAAAAACAAGAAAAAAATTTTTAAAAAAATTTAAAAAAATTTACAAAAAAAAATTCAAAAAAAATAAAAAAAAAGATTAAAAAAAATTTCGAAAAAAAATTTCAAAAAAAAATTTATAAAAAAAAATCAAAAAAAATTTTTAAAAAAATTACAAAAAAAATTCGAAAAAAGCAATTTAAAAAAAAAGTTTTGGAAAAAATTTTTTTAAAAAAATTCAAAAAAAAAACTTTAAAAAAATTTTTTAAAAAAATTTTAAAAAAATTCAAAAAAAAATTTCAAAAAAAATCGGAAAAAAAAAAAATTTCAAAAAAAAATTTTCAAAAGAAAATTTTTCAAAAAAAAAAATTCAAAAAAAAATTCAAAAAAAATTGAAAAAAAAATAAAAAAAAAATTTAAAAAAAAATAGAAAAAAAAAATTTCAAAAAAAAATTTACAAAAAAAAATTAAAAAAAAATAAAAAATAAAAATCGAAAAAAAAATTTTTCGAAAAAATTCGAAAAAAAAATTTCAAAAAAAAATTTACAAAAAAAAATTCAAAAAAAAAATTACAAAAAAAATTTCGAAAAAAAATTTCAAATAAAAAATTTTCAAAAATAATTTCGAAAAAAATTTCAAAAAAAAATTTAAAAAAAATTTCTAAACAAAAATTTAAAAAAAAAATTCAAAAAAAATTTTCAAAAAAATTTTTAAAAAAATCGAAAAACAAATTTTCGAAAAAATTCGAAAAAAAAATTTCAAAAAAAAATTTACAAAAAAAAAATTTAAAAAAAAAATTAAAAAAAAAAATTCGAAAAAAAATTTCAAATAAAAAATTTTCAAAAAAATTTCGAAAAAAATTACAAAAAAAAATTTAAAAAAAAATTACAAAAAAAAATTTCGAAAAAAAATTGACAAAAAAAATTTCAAAAAAAAAAAAAAAAAAAATTTACAATTTTTTTTTGTAAAAAAAAATTACAAAAAAAATTTCGAAAAAAAATTTCAAATAAAAAATTTTCAAAAAAAAATTTCGAAAAAAATTACAAAAAAAATTTTTAAAAAAATACAAAAAAAATTAAAAATTTCAAAAAAAAAATTTCAAAAAAAATTCAAAAAAAAATTGAAAAAAAAAATTAAAAAAAAAATTAAAAAAAAAATTTCTTGAAAAAAATTTTTAAAAAAAATTTTCGAAAAAAATTTCAAAAAAAAATTCAAAAAAAAAATTCAAAAAAAAATTTTAAAAAAAATAAAAAAAAAAGAATTTATAAAAAAATTTTAAAAAAAATTTCTTAAAAAAAAATTTCAAAAAAATTTTAAAAAAAAATTTAAAAAAATTTCAAAAAAAAATTCGAAAAAAAAAATTGAAAAAAAAATTTTAAAAAAAATTTTAAAAAAATTTTCCTAAAAAAAAATTTCAAAAAAAAATTTTCGAAAAAAATTTCAAAAAAAATTAAAAAAAAAAATTAAAAAAAAAATTTTCTAAAAAAAAATAAAAAAAAAGAATTTATAAAAAAATTAAAAAAAAATTTTCTTAAAAAAAAATTAAAAAAAAATTTCAAAAAAAATTTCAAAAAAAATACGAAAAAAAAAATTTCAAAAAAAAATTTACAAAAAAAAAATTCAAAAAAAAAAATTACAAAAAAAATTTCGAAAAAAAAATTTCAAATAAAAATTTTCAAAAAAAAAAATCAAATAAAATTTAAAAAAAAATCGAAAAAAAAATTTAGAAAAAAATTTACAAAAAAAAAATTAAAAAAAAAAATCACAAAAAAAAATTAAAAAAAAAAAAAAAAAAAAATTTTAAAAATCAAAAAAAAAATTCAAAAAAAAATTGAAAAAAAAAATTTCGAAAAAAAAAATTTCAAAAAAAAGTTCGAAAAAAATTTTCGTAAAAAAAAATTTTCGTAAAAAAAAATTCAAAAAAAATATAAAAAAAAAATAAAAAAAAAAAATTTCAAAAAAAATTTTCGTAAAAAAAAATTTTCAAAAAAAAAATTTCGAAAAAAAATTTAAAAAAAAATTTCAAAAAAAAATTAAAAAAATAAAAAAAAAATTCAAAAAAAACAAGAAAAAAATTTTTAAAAAAATTTAAAAAAATTTACAAAAAAAAATCAAAAAAAAATAAAAAAAAAGATTAAAAAAATTTCGAAAAAAAATTTCAAAAAAAAATTTCAAAAAAAAATTTATAAAAAAAAAATTTTAAAAAAATTACAAAAAAAATCGAAAAAAGCAATTTAAAAAAAAAAATTTTGGAAAAAAATTTTTTAAAAAAATTTTTAAAAAAATTTCTTAAAAAAAATAAAAAAAAAGAATTTATAAAAAAATTTTAAAAAAATTTTCTTAAAAAAAAATAAAAAAAAATTCAAAAAAAAATTTCAAAAAAATTTCAAAAAAAAATTCGAAAAAAAAAATTTCAAAAAAAATTTACAAAAAAAAAATTCAAAAAAAAAATTACAAAAAAAATTTCGAAAAAAAAATTTCAAATAAAAAATTTTCAAAAAATAATTCAAAAAAAATTTTAAGAAAAATCGAAAAAAAAATTTCGAAAAAAATTTACAAAAAAAAAATTAAAAAAAAATTCACAAAAAAAATTAAAAAAAAAATAAAAATTTTTTTTTTGAAAAATCAAAAAAAAAATTCAAAAAAAACTTCAAAAAAAATTTCAAAAAAAATTTCGAAAAAAAATTACAAAAAAAATTTAAAAAAAAAATACAAAAAAAAATTTAAAAAAAAATTTCAAAAAAAAATTTCAAAAAAAAAATTTCAAAAAAAAGTTCGAAAAAAATTTTCGTAAAAAAAAATTTTCGTAAAAAAAATTACAAAAAAAATTCAAAAAAAAATATAAAAAAAAAAATTTCAAAAAAAAAATTTCAAAAAAAATTTTCGTAAAAAAAAATTTTCAAAAAAAAAATTTCAAAAAAAAATTAAAAAAAATTTCAAAAAAAAATAAAAAAAAATTTCAAAAAAAAACAAGAAAAAAATTTTTAAAAAAATTTAAAAAAATTTACAAAAAAAAATTCAAAAAATTAAAAAAAAAGATTAAAAAAAATTTCGAAAAAAAATTAAAAAAAAAAATTTCAAAAAAAAATTCATAAAAAAAAATCAAAAAAAATTTTTAAAAAAATTTCAAAAAAAATTCGAAAAAAGCAATTTAAAAAAAAAGTTTTGGAAAAAAATTTTTTAAAAAAATTCAAAAAAAAATTTCAAAAAAAATCGGAAAAAAAAAAATTTCAAAAAAAAATTTTCAAAAGAAAATTTTTCAAAAAAAAAAATTCAAAAAAAAATTCAAAAAAAATTGAAAAAAAAATAAAAAAAAAATTTAAAAAAAATAGAAAAAAAAAATTTCAAAAAAAAATTTACAAAAAAAAATTTAAAAAAAATAAAAAATAAAAATCGAAAAAAAAATTTTTCGAAAAAATTCGAAAAAAAAATTTCAAAAAAAAATTTACAAAAAAAAATTCAAAAAAAAAATTACAAAAAAAATTTCGAAAAAAAATTTCAAATAAAAAATTTTCAAAAATAATTTCGAAAAAAATTTCAAAAAAAAATTTAAAAAAAATTTCTAAACAAAAGTTTAAAAAAAAAATTCAAAAAAAATTTTCAAAAAAAATTTTAAAAAAATCGAAAAACAAATTTTCGAAAAAATTCGAAAAAAAAATTTCAAAAAAAAATTTACAAAAAAAAAATTTAAAAAAAAAATTAAAAAAAAAAATTCGAAAAAAAATTTCAAATAAAAAATTTTCAAAAAAATTTCGAAAAAAATTACAAAAAAAATTTTAAAAAAAATTACAAAAAAAAATTTCGAAAAAAAATTGACAAAAAAAATTTCAAAAAAAAAAAAAAAAATTTACAATTTTTTTTTGTAAAAAAAAATTACAAAAAAAATTTCGAAAAAAAATTTCAAATAAAAAATTTTCAAAAAAAAATTTCGAAAAAAATTACAAAAAAAAATTTAAAAAAAATACAAAAAAAATTAAAAATTTCAAAAAAAAAATTTCAAAAAAAATTCAAAAAAAAATTGAAAAAAAAAATTAAAAAAAAATATTAAAAAAAAAATTTCTTAAAAAAAATTTAAAAAAAAAATTTTCGAAAAAAATTTCAAAAAAAAATTCAAAAAAAAAATTCAAAAAAAAATTTAAAAAAAAATTAAAAAAAACGAATTTATAAAAAACTTTTAAAAAAAATTTCTTAAAAAAAATTCAAAAAAATTTAAAAAAAAAATTTAAAAAAATTTCAAAAAAAAATTCGAAAAAAAAAATTGAAAAAAAAATTTTAAAAAAAATTTTAAAAAAATTTTCCTAAAAAAAAAATTCAAAAAAAAATTTTCGAAAAAAATTTCAAAAAAAATTAAAAAAAAAAATTAAAAAAAAATTTTCTTAAAAAAAAAATTAAAAAAAATTAAAAAAAAAATTTCAAAAAAAATACGAAAAAAAAAATTTCAAAAAAAAATTTACAAAAAAAAAAATTCAAAAAAAAAATTACAAAAAAAATTTCGAAAAAAAAATTTCAAATGAAAATTTTCAAAAAAAATCAAATAAAATTTAAAAAAAAATCGAAAAAAAAATTTAGAAAAAAATTTACAAAAAAAAAATTAAAAAAAAAAATCACAAAAAAAAAATTAAAAAAAAAATAAAAAAAAAAATTTTAAAAATCAAAAAAAAAATTCAAAAAAAAATTGAAAAAAAAAATTTCGAAAAAAAAAATTTCAAAAAAAAGTTCGAAAAAAATTTTCGTAAAAAAAAATTTTCGTAAAAAAAATTACAAAAAAAATTCAAAAAAAAATATAAAAAAAAAATTAAAAAAAAAAAATTTCAAAAAAAATTTTCGTAAAAAAAAATTTTCAAAAAAAAAATTTCGAAAAAAAATTTAAAAAAAAATTTCAAAAAAAAATTTAAAAAATAAAAAAAAAATTCAAAAAAAACAAGAAAAAAATTTTAAAAAAAATTTTAAAAAATTTACAAAAAAAATTCAAAAAAAAATAAAAAAAAAGATTAAAAAAATTTCGAAAAAAAATTTCAAAAAAAAATTTCAAAAAAAAATTTATAAAAAAAAATAAAAAAAAAATTTTAAAAAAATTACAAAAAAAATCGAAAAAAGCAATTTAAAAAAAAAAATTTTGGAAAAAAATTTTTTAAAAAAATTTAAAAAAAAAATTTCTTAAAAAAAATAAAAAAAAAAGAATTTATAAAAAAATTTAAAAAAAAATTTCTTAAAAAAAAATAAAAAAAAATTCAAAAAAAAATTTCAAAAAAATTTCAAAAAAAAATTCGAAAAAAAAAATTTCAAAAAAAATTTACAAAAAAAAAATTCAAAAAAAAAATTACAAAAAAAATTTTGAAAAAAAAATTTCAAATAAAAAATTTTCAAAAAATAATTCAAAAAAAATTTTAAGAAAAATCGAAAAAAAAATTTCGAAAAAAATTTACAAAAAAAAAAATTAAAAAAAAATTCACAAAAAAAATTAAAAAAAAAATAAAAAATTTTTTTTTGAAAAATCAAAAAAAAAATTCAAAAAAAACTTCAAAAAAAATTTCAAAAAAAATTTCGAAAAAAAATTACAAAAAAAATTTAAAAAAAAAATACAAAAAAAAATTTAAAAAAAAATTTCAAAAAAAAATTTCAAAAAAAAAATTTCAAAAAAAAGTTCGAAAAAAATTTTCGTAAAAAAAAATTTTCGTAAAAAAAATTACAAAAAAAATTCAAAAAAAAATATAAAAAAAAAATTTCAAAAAAAAAATTTCAAAAAAAATTTTCGTAAAAAAAAATTTTCAAAAAAAAAATTTCAAAAAAAAATTAAAAAAAATTTCAAAAAAAAATAAAAAAAAATTTCAAAAAAAAACAAGAAA
>OX101827.2:19833863-19848863 GCA_944452925.2 Chrysolina oricalcia
AATTTCGAAAAAAAATTTTAAAAAAAAATTTCAAAAAAAAATTTATAAAAAAAAATCAAAAAAAATTTTTAAAAAAATTACAAAAAAAATTCGAAAAAAGCAATTTAAAAAAAAAGTTTTGGAAAAAATTTTTTTAAAAAAATTCAAAAAAAAAACTTTAAAAAAATTTTTAAAAAAAATTTTAAAAAAATTCAAAAAAAAATTTCAAAAAAAATCGGAAAAAAAATAAATTTCAAAAAAAAATTTTCAAAAGAAAATTTTTCAAAAAAAAAAATTCAAAAAAAAATTCAAAAAAAATTGAAAAAAAAATAAAAAAAAAATTTAAAAAAAATAGAAAAAAAAATTTCAAAAAAAAATTTACAAAAAAAAATTTAAAAAAAATAAAAAATAAAAATCGAAAAAAAAATTTTTCGAAAAAATTCGAAAAAAAAATTTCAAAAAAAAATTTACAAAAAAAAATTCAAAAAAAAAAATTACAAAAAAAATTTCGAAAAAAAATTTCAAATAAAAAATTTTCAAAAATAATTTCGAAAAAAATTTCAAAAAAAAATTAAAAAAAAATTTCTAAACAAAAATTTAAAAAAAAAATTCAAAAAAAATTTTCAAAAAAAATTTTAAAAAAATCGAAAAACAAATTTTCGAAAAAATTCGAAAAAAAAATTTCAAAAAAAAATTTACAAAAAAAAAATTTAAAAAAAAAATTAAAAAAAAAAATTCGAAAAAAAATTTCAAATAAAAAATTTTCAAAAAAATTTCGAAAAAAATTACAAAAAAAAATTTAAAAAAAAATTACAAAAAAAAATTTCGAAAAAAAATTGACAGAAAAAATTTCAAAAAAAATAAAAAAAAAATTTACAATTTTTTTTTGTAAAAAAAAATTACAAAAAAAATTTCGAAAAAAAATTTCAAATAAAAAATTTTCAAAAAAAAATTTCGAAAAAAATTACAAAAAAAAATTAAAAAAAAATACAAAAAAAATTAAAAATTTCAAAAAAAAAATTTCAAAAAAAAATTCAAAAAAAAATTGAAAAAAAAAATTAAAAAAAAAATTAAAAAAAAAATTTCTTAAAAAAAATTTTAAAAAAAAATTTTCGAAAAAAATTTCAAAAAAAAATTCAAAAAAAAAATTCAAAAAAAAATTTTAAAAAAAATTAAAAAAAAAGAATTTATAAAAAAATTTTAAAAAAAATTTCTTAAAAAAAAATTTCAAAAAAATTTAAAAAAAAAATTTAAAAAAAATTTCAAAAAAAAATTCGAAAAAAAAAATTGAAAAAAAAATTTAAAAAAAAATTTTAAAAAAATTTTACTAAAAAAAAATTTCAAAAAAAAATTTTCGAAAAAAATTTCAAAAAAAATTTTAAAAAAAATAAAAAAAAAAATTTTCTTAAAAAAAATAAAAAAAAAAGAATTTATAAAAAAATTAAAAAAAAATTTTCTTAAAAAAAATTTAAAAAAAATTTAAAAAAAAATTTCAAAAAAAATACGAAAAAAAAAATTTCAAAAAAAAATTTACAAAAAAAAAATTCAAAAAAAAAATTACAAAAAAAATTTCGAAAAAAAAATTTCAAATAAAAATTTTCAAAAAAAAAATTCAAATAAAATTTTAAAAAAAATCGAAAAAAAAATTTAGAAAAAAATTTACAAAAAAAAAATTTAAAAAAAAAATCACAAAAAAAAAATTAAAAAAAAAATAAAAAAAAAAAATTTTAAAAATCAAAAAAAAAATTCAAAAAAAAATTGAAAAAAAAAATTTCGAAAAAAAAAATTTCAAAAAAAAGTTCGAAAAAAATTTTCGTAAAAAAAAATTTTCGTAAAAAAAATTACAAAAAAAATTCAAAAAAAAATATAAAAAAAAAATTAAAAAAAAAAAATTTCAAAAAAAATTTTCGTAAAAAAAAATTTTCAAAAAAAAAATTTCGAAAAAAAATTTAAAAAAAAATTTCAAAAAAAAATTAAAAAAATAAAAAAAAAATTCAAAAAAAACAAGAAAAAAATTTTTAAAAAAATTTAAAAAAATTTACAAAAAAAATTCAAAAAAAAATAAAAAAAAAGATTAAAAAAATTTCGAAAAAAAATTTCAAAAAAAAATTTGAAAAAAAAATTTATAATAAAAAATAAAAAAAAAAATTTAAAAAAATTACAAAAAAAATCGAAAAAAGCAATTTAAAAAAAAAAAATTTTGGAAAAAAATTTTTTAAAAAAATTTAAAAAAAAATTTTTTTAAAAATTTTTTAAAAAATTCAAAAAAAAATTTCAAAAAAAATCGGAAAAAAAATAAATTTCAAAAAAAAATTTTCAAGAGAAAATTTTTCAAAAAAAAAATTCAAAAAAAATTGAAAAAAAAAAATAAAAAAAAAAATTTCAAAAAAAATTTAAAAAAAAATTGAAAAAAAAAAATTTTCGAAAATATTCGAAAAAAAAAATTACAAAAAAAATTTCGAAAAAAAATTTCAAATAAAAAATTTTCAAAAAAAAATTTGAAAAAAATTACAAAAAAAAATTTAAAAAAAAATTTAAAAAAATTTTCTTAAAAAAATTCAAAAAAAAAATTCAAAAAAAAATTTCAAAAAAAAATTTCAAAAAAAATTTTCGTTAAAAAAAATTTTCAAAAAAAAAAAATTTCGAAAAAAAATTCAAAAAAAATTGAAAAAAAAATTTAAAAAAAATTCGGAAAAAAAAAATTTCAAAAGAAATTTTTCAAAAAAAATAAAAAAAAATTGAAAAAAAAATAAAAAAAAATAAAAAAAAAATTTAAAAAAAAATTTCTTAAAAAAAAATTTCAAAAAATTTTTTAAAAAAAATCGAAAACAAAAATTTTCGAAAAAATTCGAAAAAAAATTTCAAAAAAAAATTTACAATTTTTTTTTGTAAAAAAAAATTACAAAAAAAATTTCGAAAAAAAATTTCAAATAAAAAATTTTCAAAAAAAAATTTCGAAAAAAGTTACAAAAAAAAATTTAAAAAAAATACAAAAAAAATTAAAAATTTCAAAAAAAAAATTTCAAAAAAAATTCAAAAAAAAATTGAAAAAAAAAATTAAAAAAAAAATTTAAAAAAAAATTTCTTAAAAAAAATTTTTAAAAAAAATTTTCGAAAAAAATTTCAAAAAAAAATTCAAAAAAAAAATTCAAAAAAAAATTTTAAAAAAAATTTAAAAAAAATAATTTATAAAAAAATTTTAAAAAAAATTTCTTAAAAAAAAATTTCAAAAAAATTCAAAAAAAAATTTTAAAAAAATTTCAAAAATAAATTCGAAAAAAAAAATTGAAAAAAAAATTTTAAAAAAAATTTAAAAAAAAATTTCTAAAAAAAAATTTCAAAAAAAAATTTTCGAAAAAAATTTCAAAAAAAAATTAAAAAAAAAAAATTAAAAAAAAAATTTAAAAAAAAATTTTCTTAAAAAAAATAAAAAAAAAAGAATTTATAAACAAATTTAAAAAAAAATTTCTTGAAAAAAAATTTTAAAAAAATTTAAAAAAAAATTTCAAAAAAATACGAAAAAAAAAATTTCAAAAAAAAATTTACGAAAAAAAAATTCAAAAAAAAAATTACAAAAAAAATTTCGAAAAAAAAATTTTCAAAAAAAAAATTCAAATAAAATTTAAAAAAAAATCGAAAAAAAAATTTAGAAAAAAATTTACAAAAAAAAATTAAAAAAAAAAATCACAAAAAAAAAATTTAAAAAAAAATAAAAAAAAAAATTTTTAAAAATCAAAAAAAAAATTCAAAAAAAAATTGAAAAAAAAAATTTCGAAAAAAAAAATTTCAAAAAAAAGTTCGAAAAAAATTTTCGTAAAAAAAAATTTTCGTAAAAAAAATTACAAAAAAAATTCAAAAAAAAATATAAAAAAAAAATTTCAAAAAAAAATTTCAAAAAAAATTTTCGTAAAAAAAAATTTTCAAAAAAAAAAATTTCGAAAAAAAATTTAAAAAAAAATTTCAAAAAAAAATTAAAAAAATAAAAAAAAATTTCAAAAAAAACAAGAAAAAAATTTTTAAAAAAATTTAAAAAAATTTACAAAAAAAATTCAAAAAAAAATAAAAAAAAAGATTAAAAAAATTTCGAAAAAAAATTTCAAAAAAAAATTTCAAAAAAAAATTTATAAAAAAAAATAAAAAAAAATTTTAAAAAAATTTCGAAAAAAGCAATTTAAAAAAAAAATTTTGGGAAAAAATTTTTTAAAAAAATTTAAAAAAAAATTTTTTTAAAAATTTTTTAAAAAATTCAAAAAAAAAATTCAAAAAAAATCGGAAAAAAAATAAATTTCAAAAAAAAAATTTCAAGAGAAAATTTTTCAAAAAAAAATTCAAAAAAAATTGAAAAAAAAAAATAAAAAAAAAATTTCAAAAAAAATTTAAAAAAAAATTGAAAAAAAAAAATTTTCGAAAAAATTCGAAAAAAAAAATTACAAAAAAAAATTCGAAAAAAAATTTCAAATAAAAAATTTTCAAAAAAAAATTCGAAAAAAATTACAAAAAAAAAATTAAAAAAAAAATTAAAAAAATTTTCTTAAAAAAATTCAAAAAAAAAATTCAAAAAAACAATTTCAAAAAAAAATTTCAAAAAAAATTTTCGTTAAAAAAAATTTTCAAAAAAAAAAAATTTCGAAAAAAAATTTAAAAAAAAATCAAAAAAAAAATTTTCAAAGAGAAAAATTGAAAAAAAAATTAAAAAAAAAATTTTTAAAAAAAATTCACAAAAAAAAAATTTCATAAAAAAATTTTAAAAAATTTTCAAGAGAAAAATTGAAAAAAAAAATTTAAAAAAAAATTTAAAAAAAATTCACAAAAAAAAATTCATAAAAAAATTTAAAAAATTTTTCAAAAAAAAAATTGAAAAAAAAAATTAAAAAAAAAATTTAAAAAAAATTTTAAAAAAATTTTCAAAAAAAAAATTTCAAAAAAAATTCAAAAAAAAATTGAAAAAAAAATTTAAAAAAAAATTAAAAAAAAAATTTAAAAAAAATTTTCTTAAAAAAAATTAAAAAAAAAATTTTCGAAAAAAATTTCAAAAAAAAATTCAAAAAAAAAATGAAAAAAAAATTTTCTTAAAAAAATAAAAAAAAAGAATTTATAAAAAAATTTAAAAAAAATTTTCTTAAGAAAAAATAAAAAAAAAATCAAAAAAAATTTCAAAAAAAATTTCAAAAAAAAATTCGAAAAAAAAAATTTCAAAAAAAAATTTACAAAAAAAAAATTCAAAAAAAAAAATTACAAAAAAAATTTCGAAAAAAAAATTTCAAATAAAAAATTTTCAAAAAAAATTCAAATAAAATTTAAAAAAAAATCAAAAAAAAAATTTAAAAAAAAATTTACAAAAAAAAAATAAAAAAAAAAATTCACAAAAAAAAAATTTAAAAAAAAATAAAAAAAAAATTTTAAAAAATCAAAAAAAAAATTCAAAAAAAACTTCAAAAAAAATTTCAAAAAAAATTTCGAAAAAAATTACAAAAAAAATTACAAAAAAAATTTAAAAAAAAAATACAAAAAAAAAATCAAAAAAAAATTGAAAAAAAAAATTTAAAAAAAAAAATTTCAAAAAAAAGTTCGAAAAAAATTTTCGTAAAAAAAAAATTTCGTAAAAAAAATTACAAAAAAAATTCAAAAAAAAATATAAAAAAAAAAATTTCAAAAAAAATTTTAAAAAAAATTTTAAAAAATTTACAAAAAAAAAATAAAAAAAAAATAAAAAAAAGATTAAAAAAATTTCGAAAAAAAATTTCAAAAAAAAATTTCAAAAAAAAATTTATAAAAAAAATCAAAAAAAAATTTTAAAAAAATTACAAAAAAAATTCGAAAAAAGCAATTTAAAAAAAAAAATTTTGGAAAAAAAATTTTTGAAAAATTTCAAAAAAAAAATTTCAAGAGAAAATTTTTCAAAAAAAAATTCAAAAAAAATTGAAAAAAAAAAAAAAGAAAATTAAAAAAAAATTTCAAAAAAAATTTTTAAAAAAATCGAAAAAAAAAAATTTTCGAAAAAATTCGAAAAAAAAAATTACAAAAAAAATTTCGAAAAAAAATTTCACATAAAAAATTTTCAAAAAAAATTTCGAAAAAAATTACAAAAAAAAATTTAAAAAAAAATTTCTTAAAAAAAATTTTAAAAAAAAATTTTCGAAAAAAATTTCAAAAAAAAATTCAAAAAAAAAAAATTAAAAAAAAAATTTTAAAAAAAGAATTTATAAAAAAATTTTAAAAAAAATTTCTTAAAAAAAAATTTCAAAAAAATTCAAAAAACAATTTTAAAAAAATTTCAAAAAAAAATTCGAAAAAAAAAATTGAAAAAAAAATTTTGAAAAAAATTTAAAAAAAATTTTCTTAAAAAAAAATTTCAAAAAAAAATTTCAAAAAAAAATTTATAAAAAAAAATCAAAAAAAATTTTTAAAAAAATTACAAAAAAAATTCGAAAAAAGCAATTTAAAAAAAAAATTTTGGAAAAAAAATTTTTAAAAAAATTCAAAAAAAAAATTTTAAAAAAATTTTTAAAAAAAATTTTAAAAAAATTCAAAAAAAAATTTCAAAAAAAATCGGAAAAAAAAAATAAATTTCAAAAAAAAATTTTCAAAAGAAAATTTTTCAAAAAAAAAAATTAAAAAAAAAATTGAAAAAAAAATAAAAAAAAAAATAAAAAAAAATAGAAAAAAAAAATTTCAAAAAAAAATTTACAAAAAAAAATTTAAAAAAAATAAAAAATAAAAATCGAAAAAAAAATTTTTCGAAAAAATTCGAAAAAAAATTTCAAAAAAAAATTTACAAAAAAAAATTCAAAAAAAAAAATTACAAAAAAAATTTCGAAAAAAAATTTCAAATAAAAAATTTTCAAAAATAATTTCGAAAAAAATTTCAAAAAAAAATTTAAAAAAAATTTCTAAAAAAAAATTAAAAAAAAAATTCAAAAAAAATTTTCAAAAAAAATTTTAAAAAAATCGAAAAACAAATTTTCGAAAAAATTCGAAAAAAAAATTTCAAAAAAAAATTTACAAAAAAAAATTTAAAAAAAAAATTAAAAAAAAAAATTCGAAAAAAAATTTCAAATAAAAAATTTTCAAAAAAATTTCGAAAAAAATTACAAAAAAAATTTAAAAAAAAATTTCAAAAAAAAAATTCGAAAAAAAAAATTTCAAAAAAAAATTTACAAAAAAAATCAAAAAAAAATTCAAGAAAAAAATTTCAAAAAAAAATTTCAAAAAAAAAATGAAAAAAAAAATTTAAAAAAAAAATTTATAAAAAAAAAATCAAAAAAAATTTTTAAAAAAATTTCAAAAAAAATTTCTAAAAAATTTTCGAAAAAAAAAAATTAAAAAAAAAAATTGAAAAAAAAAATTCGAAAAAAATTTTCGAAAAAAAAATTTCAAAAAAAAAAAATTAAAAAAAATTTCAAAAAAAAATGAAAAAAAAATGAAAAAAAAATTTTCAAAAAATTTAAAAAAAAAATTAAAAAAAAAAAATTAAAAAAAAAAATTAAAAAAAAAATTTAAAAAAAAATTCGAAAAAAATTTCGAAAAAAAAATTTCAAAAAAAAAATTCAAAAAAAATTTCAAAAAAATTTTCGAAAAAAAAAATTTCAAAAAAAAAATTTTCAAAAAAAAAATTTAAAAAAAATTTTAAAAAAAATTTTAAAAAAAATTCGAAAAAAAATTTTCAAAAAAAAAAATTTCAAAAATATTTTCGAAAAAAAAAGTTTCAAAAAAAAAAATTAAATTAAAAACAAAATAAAAAAATTTTCGAAAAAAATTTTTAAAAAAAAAAAATTTAAAAAAAATTGAAAAAAAAATTTCAAAAAAAAATTTTCAAAAAAAAATTTAAAAAAAAATTTAAAAAAAAATTTAAAAAAAAAAATTTTAAAAAAAATTGAAAAAAAAAATTTTTTAAAAAAATTGAAAAAAAAAATTCGAAAAAAAATTTCGAAAAAAAAATTTCAAAAAAAAAATTTAAAAAAAATTTCAAAAAAAAAATTTAAAAAAAAATTTTTAAAAAAAATTAAAAAAAAAATTCGAAAAAAAATTTTGAAAAAAAAATTTCAAAAAAAAAATTTAAAAAAATTTTCAAAAAAAATTTAAAAAAAAAAAAAAAAAAAATTAAAAAAATTGAAAAAAAAAATTAAAAAAAAAATTTAAAAAAATTGAAAAAAAAAATTCGAAAAAAAATTTCGAAAAAAAAAATTAAAAAAAAATTTCAAAAAAATTCAAAGAAAAAATTTCAAAAATATTTTCGAAAAAAAAATTTCAAAAAAAAAAATTTCAAAAAAAATTTCTAAAAAATTTTCGAAAAAAAAAATTTCAAAAAAATTTTAAAAAAAAATTTTAAAAAAAATTGAAAAAAAAATACGAAAAAAAATTTTAAAAAATAAAAAAAAAAATTAAAAAAATTGAAAAAAAAAATTAAAAAAAAAATTTTTAAAAAAAATTGAAAAAAAATTCGAAAAAAAATTTCGAAAAAAAAATTAAAAAAAAAAATTCAAAAAAAATTTCAAAAAAATTCAAAAAAAAAAATTTCAAAAATATTTTCGAAAAAAAAAATTTCAAAAAAAAAAATTTCAAAAAAAATTTCTAAAAAATTTTCGAAAAAAAAAATTTCGAAAAAAAAATTTAAAAAAAAAAATCAAAAAAAATTTCAAAAAAATTCAAAAAAAAAAATTTCAAAAATATTTTCGAAAAAAAAAATTTAAAAAAAAAAAATTTCAAAAAAAATTTCTAAAAAATTTTCGAAAAAAAAAATTTCAAAAAAAAAAATTAAAAAAAAAAATTAAAAAAAAAATTGAAAAAAAAAATTCAAAAAAATTTTCGAAAAAAAAAATTAAAAAAAAAATTTAAAAAAAAATTGAAAAAAAAATTCGAAAAAAATTTTCAAAAAAAAAATTTAAAAAAAATTAAAAAAAAAAAATTTAAAAAAAAATTTAAAAAAAAATTTTAAAAAAAATTTTAAAAAAAATTCGAAAAAAAAATTTTAAAAAATTTCAAAAAAAAAAATTTTCGAAAAAAAAATTTCAAAAAAAAAAAAATTAAAAAAAATTTCAAAAAAAATGAAAAAAAAATTTAAAAAAAATTTTCAAAAAATTTTTAAAAAAAAATTCGAAAAAAAATTCGAAAAAAAATTTTCAAAAAAAAAAATTTCAAAAATATTTTCGAAAAAAAAAATTAAAAAAAAAAAATTAAATTAAAAAAAAAATAAAAAAATTTTCGAAAAAAATTAAAAAAAAAAAAAAAAAAATTTAAAAAAAATTGAAAAAAAAATTTCAAAAAAAAATTTTCAAAAAAAAATTTAAAAAAAATTTCAAAAAAAAAATTAAAAAAAAAAATTTAAAAAAAAATTGAAAAAAAAATTTTTTTAAAAAAATTGAAAAAAAAAATTCGAAAAAAAATTTCGAAAAAAAAATTTCAAAAAAAAATTTAAAAAAAATTTCAAAAAAAAAATTTAAAAAAAAAATTTTAAAAAAAATTGAAAAAAAAAATTCGAAAAAAAATTTCGAAAAAAAAATTTCAAAAAAAAAATTTAAAAAAAATTTCAAAAAAATTTTCGAAAAAAAAAAATTAAAAAAAAAAAAAAATTTCAAAAAAAAATTAAAAAAAAAAAAAAAAAAATTAAAAAAATTTCAAAAAAAATTCAAAAAAAAAATTTCAAAAATATTTTCGAAAAAAAAAATTTCAAAAAAAAAAATTTCAAAAAAAATTTCTAAAAAATTTTCGAAAAAAAAAATTTCAGAAAAATTTTAAAAAAAAATTTAAAAAAAAATTGAAAAAAAAATACGAAAAAAAATTTTAAAAAAATAAAAAAAAAATTAAAAAAATTGAAAAAAAAAATTTAAAAAATATTTTCGAAAAAATAAATTTCAAAAAAAAAAATTTCAAAAAAAATTTCTAAAAAATTTTCGAAAAAAAAAATTTCAAAAAAAAAAATTAAAAAAAAAAATTAAAAAAAAAATTGAAAAAAAAAATTCAAAAAAATTTTCGAAAAAAAAAAAAATAAAAAAAAATTTAAAAAAAATTGAAAAAAAAATTCGAAAAAAAAATTTCAAAAAAAAAATTAAAAAAAAAAATTTTAAAAAAAATTTCAAAAAAAAAATTTAAAAAAAAATTCAAAAAAAAATTTTAAAAAAAATTCGAAAAAAAAATTTTAAAAAATTTCAAAAAAAAAAATTTCAAAAAAAAAAAATTAAAAAAAATTTAAAAAAAAAATGAAAAAAAAATAAAAAAGAAATTTTCAAAAAATTTTTTAAAAAAAATTTAAAAAAAGTTTCAAAAAAATTTTCAAAAAAAAAAATTTCAAAAATATTTTCGAAAAAAAAAATTTCAAAAAAAAAATTAAATTAAAAAAAAATAAAAAAATTTTCGAAAAAAATTTAAAAAAAAAAAAAAAAAAAAATTAAAAAAAATTGAAAAAAAAATTTCAAAAAAAAATTTTCAAAAAAAAATTTTAAAAAAATTTCAAAAAAAAAATTTAAAAAAAAAATTTTAAAAAAAATTGAAAAAAAAAATTTTTTAAAAAAATTGAAAAAAAAAATTCGAAAAAAAATTTCGAAAAAAAAATTTCAAAAAAAAAATTTAAAAAAAATTTCAAAAAAAAAATTTTAAAAAAAATTTTTAAAAAAAATTTAAAAAAAAATTCGAAAAAAAATTTCGAAAAAAAAATTTCAAAAAAAAATTTAAAAAAAATTTCAAAAAAATTTTCGAAAAAAAAAATTAAAAAAAAAAATTAAAAAAAAATTTTCAAAAAAAATTAAAAAAAAAAAAAAAAAATTAAAAAAATTGAAAAAAAAATTTAAAAAAAAAATTTAAAAAAATTGAAAAAAAAAATTCGAAAAAAAATTTCGAAAAAAAAAATTTAAAAAAAATTTCAAAAAAATTCAAAGAAAAAATTTCAAAAATATTTTCGAAAAAAAAATTTCAAAAAAAAAAATTTCAAAAAAAATTTCTAAAAAATTTTCGAAAAAAAAAATTTCAAAAAAATTTAAAAAAAAAATTTTAAAAAAAATTGAAAAAAAAATACGAAAGAAAATTAAAAAAAAATAAAAAAAAAATTAAAAAAATTGAAAAAAAAAATTAAAAAAAAAATTTTTAAAAAAAATTGAAAAAAAAATTCGAAAAAAAATTTCGAAAAAAAAATTAAGAAAAAAAATTCAAAAAAAATTTCAAAAAAATTCAAAAAAAAAATTTCAAAAATATTTTCGAAAAAAAAAATTTCAAAAAAAAAAATTTCAAAAAAAATTTCTAAAAAATTTTCGAAAAAAAAAATTTCGAAAAAAAAATTCAAAAAAAAAAATTTCAAAAATATTTTCGAAAAAAAAAATTTCAAAAAAAAAAATTTCAAAAAAAATTTCTAAAAAATTTTCGAAAAAAAAAATTTCAAAAAAAAAAATTAAAAAAAAAAATTAAAAAAAAAATTGAAAAAAAAAATTCAAAAAAATTTTCGAAAAAAAAAATTAAAAAAAAAATTTAAAAAAAAAATTGAAAAAAAAAATTCGAAAAAAATTTTCAAAAAAAAAATTTAAAAAAAATTAAAAAAAAAAAATTTAAAAAAAAATTTTAAAAAAAATTTTAAAAAAAATTTTAAAAAAAATTCGAAAAAAAAATCTTAAAAAATTTCAAAAAAAAAAATTTTCGAAAAAAAAATTTCAAAAAAAAAAAAATTAAAAAAAATTTCAAAAAAAATGAAAAAAAAATTTAAAAAAAATTTTCAAAAAATTTTTTAAAAAAAATTCGAAAAAAAATTCGAAAAAAAATTTTCAAAAAAAAAAATTTCAAAAATATTTTCGAAAAAAAAAATTAAAAAAAAAAAAATTAAATTAAAAAAAAAATAAAAAAATTTTCGAAAAAAATTAAAAAAAAAAAAAAAAAAATTTAAAAAAAATTGAAAAAAAAATTTCAAAAAAAAATTTTCAAAAAAAAATTTAAAAAAAATTTCAAAAAAAAAATTTAAAAAAAAAATTTTAAAAAAAATTGAAAAAAAAAATTTTTTAAAAAAATTGAAAAAAAAAATTCGAAAAAAAATTTCGAAAAAAAAATTTCAAAAAAAAATTTAAAAAAAATTTCAAAAAAAAAATTTAAAAAAAAAATTTTAAAAAAAATTGAAAAAAAAAATTCGAAAAAAAATTTCGAAAAAAAAATTTCAAAAAAAAAATTTAAAAAAAATTTCAAAAAAATTTTCGAAAAAAAAAAATTAAAAAAAAAAAAATTTTCAAAAAAAAATTAAAAAAAAAAAAAAAAAATTAAAAAAATTTCAAAAAAAATTCAAAAAAAAAATTTCAAAAATATTTTCGAAAAAAAAAATTTCAAAAAAAAAAATTTCAAAAAAAATTTCTAAAAAATTTTCGAAAAAAAAAATTTCAAAAAAATTTTAAAAAAAAATTTTAAAAAAAATTGAAAAAAAATACGAAAAAAAATTTTAAAAAAATAAAAAAAAAATTAAAAAAATTGAAAAAAAAAATTTAAAAAATATTTTCGAAAAAATAAATTTCAAAAAAAAAAATTTCAAAAAAAATTTCTAAAAAATTTTCGAAAAAAAAAATTTCAAAAAAAAAAATTAAAAAAAAAATTGAAAAAAAAATTTAAAAAAAAAATTCAAAAAAATTTTCGAAAAAAAAAAATTTAAAAAAAATTTAAAAAAAATTGAAAAAAAAATTCGAAAAAAAAATTTCAAAAAAAAATAAAAAAAAAAATTTTAAAAAAAATTTCAAAAAAAAAATTTAAAAAAAAATTTAAAAAAAAATTTTAAAAAAAATTCGAAAAAAAAATTTTAAAAAATTTCAAAAAAAAAAATTTCAAAAAAAAAAAATTAAAAAAAATTTCAAAAAAAAATGAAAAAAAAATAAAAAAGAAATTTTCAAAAAATTTTTTAAAAAAAATTTTAAAAAAGTTTCAAAAAAAAATTTAAAAAAAAAAATTTAAAAAAAAGTTCAAAAAAAAAATTGAAAAAAAAATTTAAAAAAATTTCAAAAAAAAAATTAAAAAAAAAAATTTCGAAAAAAAAATTAAAAAAAAAAAAATTTCGAAAAAAAAATTTCAAAAAAAAAAATTAAAAAATTTTTTAAAAAAAATGAAAAAAAAATTTTCAAAAAATTAAAAAAAAAAAAAAAAAAAAATTAAAAAAAAAAAAATTTAAAAAAAAAATTTAAAAAAAAATTGAAAAAAAAAATTCGAAAAAAATTTCGAAAAAAAAATTTCAAAAAAAAAAATTCAAAAAAAATTTCAAAAAAATTTTCGAAAAAAAAATTTCAAAAAAAAATTTTCAAAAAAAAAATTTCAAAAAAAAATTTCAAAAAAATTTTCGAAAAAAAAATTTAAAAAAAAAAATTTCAAAAAAAAAAATTTCAAAAAAAATTTCTAAAAAATTTTCGAAAAAAAAAATTTCAAAAAAAAAAATTAAAAAAAAAAATTAAAAAAAAAATTGAAAAAAAAAATCAAAAAAATTTTCGAAAAAAAAAATTAAAAAAAAAATTTAAAAAAAAACTGAAAAAAAAATTCGAAAAAAATTTTCAAAAAAAAAATTTAAAAAAAATTAAAAAAAAAAAATTTAAAAAAAAATTTAAAAAAAAATTTTAAAAAAAATTTTAAAAAAAATTCGAAAAAAAAATTTTAAAAAATTTCAAAAAAAAAAATTTTCGAAAAAAAAATTTCAAAAAAAAAAAAATTAAAAAAAAATTCAAAAAAAATGAAAAAAAAATTTAAAAAAAATTTTCAAAAAATTTTTTAAAAAAAATTCGAAAAAAAATTCGAAAAAAAATTTTCAAAAAAAAAAATTTCAAAAATATTTTCGAAAAAAAAAATTAAAAAAAAAAAAATTAAATTAAAAAAAAAATAAAAAAATTTTCGAAAAAAATTTAAAAAAAAAAAAAAAAATTTAAAAAAAATTGAAAAAAAAATTTCAAAAAAAAATTTTCAAAAAAAAATTTAAAAAAAATTTCAAAAAAAAAATTAAAAAAAAAATTTTAAAAAAAATTGAAAAAAAAAATTTTTTAAAAAAATTGAAAAAAAAAATTCGAAAAAAAATTTCGAAAAAAAAATTTCAAAAAAAAATTTAAAAAAAATTTCAAAAAAAAAATTTAAAAAAAAAATTTTTAAAAAAATTGAAAAAAAAAATTCGAAAAAAAATTTCGAAAAAAAAATTTCAAAAAAAAAATTTAAAAAAAATTTCAAAAAAATTTTCGAAAAAAAAAAATTAAAAAAAAAAAATTTTCAAAAAAAAATTTAAAAAAAAAAAAAAAAATTAAAAAAATTTCAAAAAAAATTCAAAAAAAAAATTTCAAAAATATTTTCGAAAAAAAAAATTTCAAAAAAAAAAATTTCAAAAAAAATTTCTAAAAAATTTTCGAAAAAAAAAATTTCAAAAAAATTTAAAAAAAAAATTTTAAAAAAAATTGAAAAAAAAATACGAAAAAAAATTTAAAAAAAATAAAAAAAAAATTAAAAAAATTGAAAAAAAAAATTTAAAAAAAAAATTTTAAAAAAAATTGAAAAAAAAAAATGAAAAAAAATTTCAAAAAAATTAAAAAAAAAAAATTTCAAAAATATTTTCGAAAAAATAAATTTCAAAAAAAAAAATTTCAAAAAAAATTTCTAAAAAATTTTCGAAAAAAAAAATTTCAAAAAAAAAAATTAAAAAAAAAATTTAAAAAAAAATTGAAAAAAAAAATTCAAAAAAATTTTCGAAAAAAAAAAATTAAAAAAAAATTTAAAAAAAAATTGAAAAAAAAATTCGAAAAAAAATTTTCAAAAAAAAAATTAAAAAAAAAAATTTTAAAAAAAATTTCAAAAAAAAAATTTAAAAAAAAATTTTAAAAAAAATTTAAAAAAAAATTCGAAAAAAAAATTTTGAAAAATTTCAAAAAAAAAAATTTCAAAAAAAAAAATTAAAAAAAATTTAAAAAAAAAATGAAAAAAAAATAAAAAAAAAAATTTCAAAAAATTTTTTAAAAAAAATTTAAAAAAAGGTTCAAAAAAAAATTTAAAAAAAAATTTAAAAAAAATTTCAAAAAAAAATTTAAAAAAAAATTTAAAAAAATT
>OX101827.2:19853863-19856363 GCA_944452925.2 Chrysolina oricalcia
TTCGAAAAAAAATTCGAAAAAAAATTTTCAAAAAAAAAAATTTCAAAAATATTTTCGAAAAAAAAAATTAAAAAAAAAAAATTAAATTAAAAAAAAAATAAAAAAATTTTCGAAAAAAATTAAAAAAAAAAAAAAAAAAAATTTAAAAAAAATTGAAAAAAAAATTTCAAAAAAAAATTTTCAAAAAAAAATTTAAAAAAAATTTCAAAAAAAAAATTTAAAAAAAAAATTTTAAAAAAAATTGAAAAAAAAAAATTTTTAAAAAAATTGAAAAAAAAAATTCGAAAAAAAATTTCGAAAAAAAAATTTCAAAAAAAAATTTAAAAAAAATTTCAAAAAAAAAATTTAAAAAAAAAATTTTAGAAAAAATTGAAAAAAAAAATTCGAAAAAAAATTTCGAAAAAAAAAATTCAAAAAAAAAATTTAAAAAAAATTTCAAAAAAATTTTCGAAAAAAAAAATTAAAAAAAAAAAAATTTTCAAAAAAAAATTAAAAAAAAAAAAAAAAAATTAAAAAAATTTCAAAAAAAATTCAAAAAAAAAATTTCAAAAATATTTTCGAAAAAAAAAATTTCAAAAAAAAAAATTTCAAAAAAAATTTCTAAAAAATTTTCGAAAAAAAAAATTTCAAAAAAATTTTAAAAAAAAATTTTAAAAAAAATTGAAAAAAAAATACGAAAAAAAATTTTAAAAAAATAAAAAAAAAATTAAAAAAATTGAAAAAAAAAATTTAAAAAATATTTTCGAAAAAATAAATTTCAAAAAAAAAAATTTCAAAAAAAATTTCTAAAAAATTTTCGAAAAAAAAAATTTCAAAAAAAAAAATTAAAAAAAAAAATTAAAAAAAAAATTGAAAAAAAAAATTCAAAAAAATTTTCGAAAAAAAAAAATTTAAAAAAAATTTAAAAAAAATTGAAAAAAAAATTCGAAAAAAAAATTTCAAAAAAAAATTAAAAAAAAAAATTTTAAAAAAAATTTCAAAAAAAAAATTTAAAAAAAAATTTAAAAAAAAATTTAAAAAAAAATTCGAAAAAAAAATTTTAAAAAATTTCAAAAAAAAAATTTCAAAAAAAAAAAATTAAAAAAAATTTCAAAAAAAATGAAAAAAAAATAAAAAAGAAATTTTCAAAAAATTTTTTAAAAAAAATTTAAAAAAAGTTTCAAAAAAAAATTAAAAAAAAAAAATTTAAAAAAAATTTCAAAAAAAAAATTGAAAAAAAAATTTAAAAAAATTTCAAAAAAAAAATTAAAAAAAAAAATTTCGAAAAAAAAATTAAAAAAAAAAATTAAAAAATTTTAAAAAAAAAATGAAAAAAAAATTTTCAAAAAATTAAAAAAAAAAAAAAAAAAAAAAAATTAAAAAAAAAAAATTTAAAAAAAAAATTTAAAAAAAAATTGAAAAAAAAAATTCGAAAAAAATTTCGAAAAAAAAATTTCAAAAAAAAAAATTCAAAAAAAATTTCAAAAAAATTTTCGAAAAAAAAATTTCAAAAAAAAATTTTCAAAAAAAAAATTTCAAAAAAAAATTTCAAAAAAATTTTCGAAAAAAAAATTTAAAAAAAAAAATTTCAAAAAAAAAAATTTCAAAAAAAATTTCTAAAAAATTTTCGAAAAAAAAAATTTCAAAAAAAAAAATTAAAAAAAAAAATTAAAAAAAAAATTGAAAAAAAAAATTCAAAAAAATTTTCGAAAAAAAAAATTAAAAAAAAAATTTAAAAAAAAATTGAAAAAAAAATTCGAAAAAAATTTTCAAAAAAAAAATTTAAAAAAAATTAAAAAAAAAAATTTAAAAAAAAATTTTAAAAAAAATTTTAAAAAAAATTTTAAAAAAAATTCGAAAAAAAAATTTTAAAAAATTTCAAAAAAAAAAATTTTCGAAAAAAAAATTTCAAAAAAAAAAAAAATTAAAAAAAATTTCAAAAAAAATGAAAAAAAAATTTAAAAAAAATTTTCAAAAAATTTTTTAAAAAAAATTCGAAAAAAAATTCGAAAAAAAATTTTCAAAAAAAAAAATTTCAAAAATATTTTCGAAAAAAAAAATTAAAAAAAAAAAATTAAATTAAAAAAAAAATAAAAAAATTTTCGAAAAAAATAAAAAAAAAAAAAAAAAAAAATTTAAAAAAAATTGAAAAAAAAATTTCAAAAAAAAATTTTCAAAAAAAAATTTAAAAAAAATTTCAAAAAAAAAATTAAAAAAAAAAATTTTAAAAAAAATTGAAAAAAAAAATTTTTTAAAAAAATTGAAAAAAAAAATTCGAAAAAAAATTTCGAAAAAAAAATTTCAAAAAAAAATTTAAAAAAAATTTCAAAAAAAAAATTTAAAAAAAAAATTTTAAAAAAAATTGAAAAAAAAAATTCGAAAAAAAATTTCGAAAAAAAAATTTCAAAAAAAAAATTTAAAAAAAATTTCAAAAAAATTTTCGAAAAAAAAAATTAAAAAAAAAAATTTTCAAAAAAAAATTTAAAAAAAAAAAAAAAAATTAAAAAAATTTCAAAAAAAA
>OX101827.2:19883863-19886363 GCA_944452925.2 Chrysolina oricalcia
AAAATTTCAAAAAAATTCAAAAAAAAAAATTTCAAAAATATTTTCGAAAAAAAAAATTTCAAAAAAAAAAATTTCAAAAAAAATTTCTAAAAAATTTTCGAAAAAAAAAATTTCAAAAAAAAAATTAAAAAAAAAAATTTAAAAAAAAATTGAAAAAAAAAATTCAAAAAAATTTTCGAAAAAAAAAATTAAAAAAAAATTTAAAAAAAAATTGAAAAAAAAAATTCGAAAAAAAATTTTCAAAAAAAAAATTAAAAAAAAAATTTTTAAAAAAAATTTCAAAAAAAAAATTAAAAAAAAAATTTAAAAAAAAATTTTAAAAAAAATTCGAAAAAAAAATTTTAAAAAATTTCAAAAAAAAAAATTTTCGAAAATAAATTTCAAAAAAAAAAATTAAAAAAAATTTTCAAAAAATTTTTTTAAAAAAATTTTAAAAAAGTTTCAAAAAAAAATTTAAAAAAAAATTTTAAAAAAAATTCAAAAAAAAAATAAAAAAAAAAATTTCGAAAAAAAAATTTCAAAAAAAAAATTAAAAAAAATTTAAAAAAAAAATGAAAAAAAAATTTTCAAAAAATTAAAAAAAAAAAAAAAAATTAAAAAAAAAAATTAAAAAAAAAAATTTAAAAAAAAATTATTTTAAAAAAAATTTAAAAAAAAAATACGAAAAAAAATTTAAAAAAAAATTAAAAAAAATTAAAAAAATTGAAAAAAAAAATTTAAAAAAAAATTGAAAAAAAAAATTCGAAAAAAAATTTCGAAAAAAAAATTAAAAAAAAAATTCAAAAAAAATTTCAAAAAAAATTCAAAAAAAAAATTCAAAAATATTTTCGAAAAAAAAAATTTCAAAAAAAAAAATTTCAAAAAAAATTTCTAAAAAATTTTCGAAAAAAAAAAATTTCAAAAAAAAATTTTAAAAAAAAATTTCAAAAAAAATTAAAAAAAAAAATTCAAAAAAATTTTCGAAAAAAAAAAATTCAAAAAAAAAAATTTTCAAAAAAAAAATTAAAAAAAAAATTGAAAAAAAAATTCGAAAAAAAATTTTCAAAAAAAAATTTAAAAAAAATTTAAAAAAAAAATTAAAAAAAAAATTTAAAAAAAATTGGAAAAAAAATTTTCAAAAAAAAAAATTTCAAAAATATTTTCGAAAAAAAAAATTAAAAAAAAAAAATTAAAAAAAAATTGAAAAAAAAAATTCGAAAAAAATTTCGAAAAAAAAATTTCAAAAAAAAAAATTCAAAAAAAATTTCAAAAAAATTTTCGAAAACAAAAATTTCAAAAAAAAAAAATTCAAAAAAAAAATTTAAAAAATTTTTTTAAAAAAAATGAAAAAAAAATTGGAAAAAAAATTTTCAAAAAAAAAAATTTCAAAAATATTTTCGAAAAAAAAAATTAAATTTTCGAAAAAAATTTTTAAAAAAATAAAAAAAAAAAATTTAAAAGAATTGAAAAAAAAATTTCAAAAAAAAATTTTCAAAAAAAAATTTAATAAAAATTTCAAAAAAAAAATTTAAAAAAAAATTGAAAAAAAAAATTCGAAAAAAATTTCGAAAAAAAAATTTCAAAAAAAAAAATTAAAAAAAATTTCAAAAAAATAATGAAAAAAAAATAAAAAAAAAATTTCAAAAAATAAAAAAAAAAAAAAAAATTAAAAAAAAAAAATAAAAAAAAAAAATTAAAAAAAAAAATTGAAAAAAAAAATTTCAAAAAAAAAATTCAAAAAAAATTTTAAAAAAATTTTCGAAAAAAAAAACTTCAAAAAAAAAATTTTCAAAAAAAAAATTTAAAAAAAATTTAAAAAAAAATTTAAAAAAAAATTCGAGAAAAAATTTTCAAAAAAAAAAATTTCAAAAATATTTTCGAAAAAAAAAATTAAAAAAAAAAAAATTAAATTAAAAAAAAATAAAAAAATTTTCGAAAAAAATTAAAAAAAAAAAAAAAAAAAAAAAAATTTAAAAAAAATTGAAAAAAAAATTTCAAAAAAAAATTTTCAAAAAAAAATTTAAAAAAAATTTCAAAAAAAAAAAGTAAAAAAAAATTTTAAAAAAATAAAAAAAAAAAATTTTTTAAAAAAATTGAAAAAAAAAAATTCGAAAAAAAATTTCGAAAAAAAAATTTCAAAAAAAAAATTTAAAAAAATTTCAAAAAAAAAATTTAAAAAAAAATTTTTAAAAAAAATTAAAGAAAAAATTCGAAAAAAAATTTCGAAAAAAAAATTTCAAAAAAAAAATTCAAAAAAAATTTCAAATAAAATTCAAAAAAAAAATTCAAAAATATTTTCGAAAAAAAAAATTTCAAAAAAAAAAATTTCAAAAAAAATTTCTAAAAAATTTTCGAAAAAAAAAATTTCAAAAAAAAATTTAAAAAAAAAATTTCAAAAAAAATTAAAAAAAAAAATTCAAAAAAATTTTCGAAAAAAAAAATTCAAAAAAAAAAATTTTCAAAAAAAAATTTAAAAAAAATTTTTAAAAAAATTGAAAAAAAAAATTCGAAAAAAATTTCG
>OX101827.2:19903863-19908863 GCA_944452925.2 Chrysolina oricalcia
GAAAAAAAAAATTTCAAAAAAAAATTTCAAAAAAAAAATTAAATTAAAAAAAAATAAAAAAAAAAATTTCGAAAAAAATTTTTAAAAAAATAAAAAAAAAATTAAAAAAAAATTCAAAAAAAATTTCAAAAATATTTTCGAAAAAAAAAATTTCAAAAAAAAAATTTCAAAAAAAAAATTAAATTAAAAAAAAATAAAAAAAAAATTTCGAAAAAAATTTTTAAAAAAATAAAAAAAAAATTTAAAAAAAATTGAAAAAAAAAATTTCAAAAAAAATTTCAAAAAAAATTAAAAAAAAAAATTTCAAAAAAATTTTCGAAAAAAAAAATTTCAAAAAAAAAGATTTCAAAAAAAATTTCTAAAAAATTTTCGAAAAAAAAAATTTCAAAAAAATTTTAAAAAAAAATTTTAAAAAAAATTAAAAAAAAAATACGAAAAAAATTTTTAAAAAAATAAAAAAAAAAATAAAAAAATTGAAAAAAAAAAATTTAAAAAAAAATTTTTAAAAAAAATTGAAAAAAAAATTCGAAAAAAAATTTCGAAAAAAAAATAAAAAAAAAAATTCAAAAAAAATTTCAAAAAAAAAAATTTCAAAAAAAATTTCTAAAAAATTTTCGAAAAAAAAAATTTCAAAAAAAAAATTAAAAAAAAAAATTTAAAAAAAAATTGAAAAAAAAAAATTCAAAAAAATTTTCGAAAAAAAAAATTAAAAAAAAATTTAAAAAAAAATTAAAAAAAAAAATTCGAAAAAAAATTTTCAAAAAAAAAATTAAAAAAAAAATTTTTAAAAAAAATTTCAAAAAAAAAATTAAAAAAAAAATTTAAAAAAAAATTTTAAAAAAAATTCGAAAAAAAAATTTTAAAAAATTTCAAAAAAAAAAATTTTCGAAAATAAATTTCAAAAAAAAAAATTAAAAAAAATTTTCAAAAAATTTTTTAAAAAAAATTTTAAAAAAGTTTCAAAAAAAAATTTAAAAAAAAATTTTAAAAAAAATTTCCAAAAAAAAATTGAAAAAAATTTTAAAAAAATTTCAAAAAAAAAATAAAAAAAAAATTTCGAAAAAAAAATTTCAAAAAAAAAATTAAAAAAAATTTAAAAAAAAATGAAAAAAAAATTTTCAAAAAATTAAAAAAAAAAAAATTAAAAAAAAAAAATTAAAAAAAAAAATTTAAAAAAAAATTATTTTAAAAAAAATTTAAAAAAAAATACGAAAAAAAATTAAAAAAAAAATTAAAAAAAATTAAAAAAATTGAAAAAAAAAATTTAAAAAAAAATTGAAAAAAAAATTCGAAAAAAAATTTCGAAAAAAAATTAAAAAAAAAATTCAAAAAAAATTTCAAAAAAAATTCAAAAAAAAAATTCAAAAATATTTTCGAAAAAAAAAATTTCAAAAAAAAAAATTTCAAAAAAAATTTCTAAAAAATTTTCGAAAAAAAAAAATTTCAAAAAAAAATTTTAAAAAAAAATTAAAAAAAAAATTGAAAAAAAAATTCGAAAAAAAATTTTCAAAAAAAAATTTAAAAAAAATTTAAAAAAAAAATTAAAAAAAAAAATTAAAAAAAAATTGAAAAAAAAAATTCGAAAAAAATTTCGAAAAAAAAATTTCAAAAAAAAAAATTCAAAAAAAATTTCAAAAAAATTTTCGAAAACAAAAATTTCAAAAAAAAAATTTCAAAAAAAAAATTTAAAAAAAATTTTTAAAAAAAATGAAAAAAAATTGGAAAAAAAATTTTCAAAAAAAAAATTTCAAAAATATTTTCGAAAAAAAAAATTAAAAAAAAAAAAATTAAATTTTCGAAAAAAATTTTAAAAAAAATAAAAAAAAAATTTTTAAAAGAATTGAAAAAAAAATTTCAAAAAAAAATTTTCAAAAAAAAATTTAATAAAAATTTCAAAAAAAAAATTTAAAAAAAAATTTAAAAAAAAAATTCGAAAAAAATTTCGAAAAAAAAATTTCAAAAAAAAAAATTAAAAAAAATTAAAAAAAAAAAATGAAAAAAAAATAAAAAAAAATTTTCAAAAAATTAAAAAAAAAAAAAAAATTAAAAAAAAAAAATAAAAAAAAAAAATTTAAAAAAAAAATTGAAAAAAAAAATTTCAAAAAAAAAATTCAAAAAAAATTTTAAAGAAATTTTCGAAAAAAAAAACTTCAAAAAAAAAATTTTCAAAAAAAAAATTTAAAAAAAATTTAAAAAAAAATTTAAAAAAAAATTCGAGAAAAAATTTTCAAAAAAAAAAATTTCAAAAATATTTTCGAAAAAAAAAATTTCAAAAAAAAAAATTAAATTAAAAAAAAATAAAAAAATTTTCGAAAAAAATTTAAAAAAAAAAAAAAAAAAAAAATTAAAAAAAATTGAAAAAAAAATTTCAAAAAAAAATTTTCAAAAAAAAATTTAAAAAAAATTTCAAAAAAAAAATTTAAAAAAAAAAAATTTAAAAAAAATTGAAAAAAAAATTTTTTTTAAAAAATTGAAAAAAAAAATTCGAAAAAAAATTTCGAAAAAAAAATTTCAAAAAAAAAATTTAAAAAAATTTCAAAAAAAAAATTTAAAAAAAAATTTTTAAAAAAAATTAAAGAAAAAATTCGAAAAAAAATTTCGAAAAAAAAATTTCAAAAAAAAAATTCAAAAAAAATTTCAAATAAAATTCAAAAAAAAAATTCAAAAATATTTTCGAAAAAAAAAATTTCAAAAAAAAAATTTCAAAAAAAATTTCTAAAAAATTTTCGAAAAAAAAAATTTCAAAAAAAAATTAAAAAAAAAAATTTCAAAAAAAATTCAAAAAAATTTTCGAAAAAAAAAAATTGAAAAAAAAAAATTTTCAAAAAAAAATTTAAAAAAAATTTTAAAAAAAATTGAAAAAAAAAATTCGAAAAAAATTTCGAAAAAAAAATTTCAAAAAAAAAAATTCAAAAAAAATTTCAAAAAAATTTTCGAAAAAAAAAATTTCAAAAAAAAAATTTTCAAAAAAAAAATTGAAAAAAAATTTTTAAAAAAATTTAAAAAAAATTTAAAAAAATTTCAAAAAAAAAAAATTCAAAAAAAAAAATTAAAAAAAAATTTCAAAAAAAAAATGAAAAAAAAATTTTCAAAAAATTAAAAAAAAAAAAAAAAAATTAAAAAAAAAAAATTTAAGAAAAAATTTTAAAAAAATTTAAAAAAAAAATTTAAAAAAAATTTAAAAAAAAAATTCAAAAAAAATTTCAAAAAAAATTAAAAAAAAAAATTTCAAAAATATTTTCGAAAAAAAAAATTTCAAAAAAAAAGATTTCAAAAAAAATTTCTAAAAAATTTTCGAAAAAAAAAATTTCAAAAAAATTTAAAAAAAAAATTTTAAAAAAAATTTAAAAAAAAATACGAAAAAAATTTTTAAAAAAATAAAAAAAAAATTAAAAAAATTGGAAAAAAAAATTAAAAAAAAAATTTTAAAAAAAATTGAAAAAAAAATTCGAAAAAAAATTTCGAAAAAAAAATAAAAAAAAAAATTCAAAGAAAATTTCAAAAAAATTCAAAAAAAAAAATTTCAAAAATATTTTCGAAAAAAAAAAATTTAAAAAAAAAAAATTTCAAAAAAAATTTCTAAAAAATTTTCGAAAAAAAAAATTTCAAAAAAAAAATTAAAAAAAAAAATTTAAAAAAAAATTGAAAAAAAAAATTCAAAAAAATTTTCGAAAAAAAAAATTTAAAAAAAATTAAAAAAAAAATTGAAAAAAAAATTCGAAAAAAAATTTTCAAAAAAAAAATTAAAAAAAAAAATTTTAAAAAAAATTTCAAAAAAAAAATTTAAAAAAAAATTTTAAAAAAAATTTTAAAAAAAATTCGAAAAAAAAATTTTAAAAAATTTCAAAAAAAAAAAATTTCGAAAATAAATTTCAAAAAAAAAAATTAAAAAAAAATTTTCAAAAAATTTTTTAAAAAAAAATTTAAAAAAGTTTCAAAAAAAAATTTAAAAAAAAATTTTAAAAAAAATTTCAAAAAAAAAATTGAAAAAAAAATTTAAAAAAATTTCAAAAAAAAAAATAAAAAAAAAAATTTCGAAAAAAAAATTTCAAAAAAAAAATGAAAAAAAATTTTTAAAAAAAATGAAAAAAAAAATTTTCAAAAAATTTAAAAAAAAAAAAAAAAAAAAATTACAAAAAAAAAATTAAAAAAAAAAATTTAAAAAAAAATTGAAAAAAAAAATTCGAAAAAAATTTCGAAAAAAAAATTTCGAAAAAAAAAATTCAAAAAAAATTTCAAAAAAATTTTCGAAAAAAAAAATTTCAAAAAAAAAATTTTCAAAAAAAATTAAAAAAAAAAAAAAAAAATAAAAAAATTGAAAAAAAAAATTAAAAAAAAAAATTTTAAAAAAAATTGAAAAAAAAAATTCGAAAAAAAATTTCGAAAAAAAAATTAAAAAAAAAAAATTCAAAAAAAATTTCAAAAAAAATTCAAAAAAAAAAATTTCAAAAATATTTTCGAAAAAAAAAATTTCAAAAAAAAAATTCAAAAAAAATTTCTAAAAAATTTTCGAAAAAATTTCAAAAAAAAAATTTAAAAAAAATAATTTTATAAAAAATTTTAAAAAAAAATACGAAAAAAAAAATTCGAAAAAAAATTTCGAAAAAAAATAAAAAAAAAAATCCAAAAAAAATTTCAAAAAAAATTCAAAAAAAAAATTCAAAAATATTTTCGAAAAAAAAAATTCAAAAAAAAAAATTTTCAAAAAAAAAATTAAAAAAAAATTTAAAAAAAAATTGAAAAAAAAATTCGAAAAAAATTTCGAAAAAAAAATTTCAAAAAAAAAAATTCAAAAAAAATTTCAAAAAAATTTTCGAAAAAAAAAATTTCAAAAAAAAAATTTTCAAAAAAAAAATTGAAAAAAAATTTTTAAAAAAATTTAAAAAAAATTTAAAAAAATTTCAAAAAAAAAATTTCAAAAAAAAAAAAATTAAAAAAAATTTAAAAAAAAAAATGAAAAAAAAATTTTCAAAAAATTAAAAAAAAAAAAAAAAAAATTA
>OX101827.2:19925063-19930063 GCA_944452925.2 Chrysolina oricalcia
AAAAAAAAAATTCAAAAAAATTTTCGAAAAAAAAAAATTCAAAAAAAAAAATTTTCAAAAAAAAAATTAAAAAAAAATTTAAAAAAAAATTGAAAAAAAAATTCGAAAAAAATTTCGAAAAAAAAATTTCAAAAAAAAAAATTCAAAAAAAATTTCAAAAAAATTTTCGAAAAAAAAAATTTCAAAAAAAAAATTTTCAAAAAAAAAATTGAAAAAAAATTTTTAAAAAAATTTAAAAAAAATTTAAAAAAATTTCAAAAAAAAAAAATTTCAAAAAAAAAAAATTAAAAAAAATTTCGAAAAAAAAATTGAAAAAAAATTTTTAAAAAAATTTAAAAAAAATTTTAAAAAATTTCAAAAAAAAAAATTAAAAAAAATTTCAAAAAAAAAATGAAAAAAAAATTTTCAAAAAATTAAAAAAAAAAAAAAAAATTAAAAAAAAAAAATTTAAAAAAAAATTTAAAAAAAAATTGAAAAAAAAATTCGAAAAAAATTTCGAAAAAAAAATTTCAAAAAAAAAAATTCAAAAAAAATTTCAAAAATATTTTCGAAAAAAAAATTTCAAAAAAAAAATTTAATTAAAAAAAAATAAAAAAAAAAATTTCGAAAAAAATTTTTAAAAAAATAAAAAAAAAAATTTAAAAAAAATTGAAAAAAAAAATTTCTAAAAAAAAATTTTAAAAAAAATTGAAAAAAAAATTCGAAAAAAAATTTTCAAAAAAAAATTTAAAAAAAATAAAAAAAAAAATTTAAAAAAAAAAATTAAAAAAAAATTGAAAAAAAAATTCGAAAAAAATTTCGAAAAAAAAATTTCAAAAAAAAAAATTCAAAAAAAATTTCAAAAAAATTTTCGAAAACAAAAATTTCAAAAAAAAAATTTCAAAAAAAAAATTTAAAAAAAATTTTAAAAAAAAATGAAAAAAAATTGGAAAAAAAATTTTCAAAAAAAAAAATTTCAAAAATATTTTCGAAAAAAAAAATTAAAAAAAAAAAATTAAATTTTCGAAAAAAATTTAAAAAAAAATAAAAAAAAAATTTTAAAAGAATTGAAAAAAAAATTTCAAAAAAAAATTTTCAAAAAAAAATTTAATAAAAATTTCAAAAAAAAAAATTTAAAAAAAAATTGAAAAAAAAAATTCGAAAAAAATTTCGAAAAAAAAATTTCAAAAAAAAAAATTAAAAAAAATTTCAAAAAAAAATGAAAAAAAAATAAAAAAAAAATTTCAAAAAATTAAAAAAAAAAAAAAAATTAAAAAAAAAAAATAAAAAAAAAAATTTAAAAAAAAAATTGAAAAAAAAAATTTCAAAAAAAAAATTCAAAAAAAATTTTAAAAAAATTTTCGAAAAAAAAAACTTCAAAAAAAAAATTTTCAAAAAAAAAATTTAAAAAAAATTTTAAAAAAATTTAAAAAAAAATTTGAGAAAAAATTTTCAAAAAAAAAAATTTCAAAAATATTTTCGAAAAAAAAAATTTCAAAAAAAAAATTAAATTAAAAAAAAATAAAAAAATTTTCGAAAAAAATTAAAAAAAAAAAAAAAAAAAAAAAATTTAAAAAAAATTGAAAAAAAAATTTCAAAAAAAAATTTTCAAAAAAAAAATTAAAAAAAATTTCAAAAAAAAAATTAAAAAAAAAAATTTTAAAAAAATTGAAAAAAAAAATTTTTTAAAAAAATTGAAAAAAAAAATTCGAAAAAAAATTTCGAAAAAAAAATTTCAAAAAAAAAATTTAAAAAAATTTCAAAAAAAAAATTTAAAAAAAAATTCGAAAAAAAATTTCGAAAAAAAAATTTCAAAAAAAAAATTCAAAAAAAATTTCAAATAAAATTCAAAAAAAAAATTCAAAAATATTTTCGAAAAAAAAAATTTCAAAAAAAAAAATTTCAAAAAAAATTTCTAAAAAATTTTCGAAAAAAAAAATTTCAAAAAAAAAATTAAAAAATTTTTTTAAAAAAAATGAAAAAAAAATTTTCAAAAAATTTAAAAAAAAAAAAAAAAAAATTAAAAAAAAAAAATTAAAAAAAAAAATTAAAAAAAAAATTGAAAAAAAAAATTCGAAAAAAATTTCGAAAAAAAAATTTCGAAAAAAAAAATTAAAAAAAAATTTCAAAAAAATTTTCGAAAAAAAAAATTTCAAAAAAAAAATTTTCAAAAAAAATTTAAAAAAAAAAAAAAAATTAAAAAAATTGAAAAAAAAAATTAAAAAAAAAAATTTTAAAAAAAATTGAAAAAAAAAATTCGAAAAAAAATTTCGAAAAAAAAATAAAAAAAAAAAAAATTCAAAAAAAATTTCAAAAAAAATTCAAAAAAAAAATTTCAAAAAAAAAAATTCAAAAAAAATTTCTAAAAAATTTTCGAAAAAATTTCAAAAAAAAAATTAAAAAAAAATTATTTTAAAAAAAATTTAAAAAAAAAATACGAAAAAAAATTTAAAAAAAAATTAAAAAAAAAAAAAAAATTAAAAAAATTGAAAAAAAAAATTAAAAAAAAAAATTTAAAAAAAAATTGAAAAAAAAAATTCGAAAAAAAATTTCGAAAAAAAAATTAAAAAAAAAATTCAAAAAAAATTTCAAAAAAAATTCAAAAAAAAAATTCAAAAATATTTTCGAAAAAAAAAATTTCAGAAAAAAAAATTTCAAAAAAAATTTCTAAAAAATTTTCGAAAAAAAAAATTTCAAAAAAAAATTTAAAAAAAAAATTTCAAAAAAAATTAAAAAAAAAAATTCAAAAAAATTTTCGAAAAAAAAAAATTCAAAAAAAAAAATTTTCAAAAAAAAAATTAAAAAAAAATTTTTAAAAAAATTGAAAAAAAAATTCGAAAAAAATTTCGAAAAAAAAATTTCAAAAAAAAAAATTCAAAAAAAATTTCAAAAAAATTTTCGAAAAAAAAAATTTCAAAAAAAAATTTTCAAAAAAAAAATTGAAAAAAAATTTTTAAAAAAATTTAAAAAAAATTTAAAAAAATTTCAAAAAAAAAAAATTAAAAAAAATTTCAAAAAAAAAATTGAAAAAAAATTTTTAAAAAAATTTTAAAAAAATTTTAAAAAATTTCAAAAAAAAAAATTTCAAAAAAAAAAATTAAAAAAAATTTCAAAAAAAAAATGAAAAAAAAATTTTCAAAAAATTAAAAAAAAAAAAAAAAAATTAAAAAAAAAAATTTTAAAAAAAATTTAAAAAAAAATTGAAAAAAAAATTCGAAAAAAATTTCGAAAAAAAAATTTCAAAAAAAAAAAATTCAAAAAAAATTTCAAAAATATTTTCGAAAAAAAAAATTCAAAAAAAAAATTAAATTAAAAAAAAATAAAAAAAAAAATTTCGAAAAAAATTTTTAAAAAAATAAAAAAAAAAATTAAAAAAAAATTGAAAAAAAAATTCGAAAAAAATTTCGAAAAAAAAATTTCAAAAAAAAAAATTCAAAAAAAATTTCAAAAAAATTTTCGAAAACAAAAATTTCAAAAATATTTTCGAAAAAAAAAATTAAAAAAAAAAAAATTAAATTTTCGAAAAAAATTTAAAAAAAAATAAAAAAAAAAATTTTAAAAGAATTGAAAAAAAAATTTCAAAAAAAAATTTTCAAAAAAAAATTTAATAAAAATTTCAAAAAAAAAAATTTTAAAAAAAATTGAAAAAAAAAATTCGAAAAAAATTTCGAAAAAAAAATTTCAAAAAAAAAAATTAAAAAAAATTTCAAAAAAAAATGAAAAAAAAATAAAAAAAAAATTTCAAAAAATTTAAAAAAAAAAAAAATTAAAAAAAAAAATTGAAAAAAAAAATTTCAAAAAAAAAATTCAAAAAAAATTTTAAAAAAATTTTCGAAAAAAAAAACTTCAAAAAAAAAATTTTCAAAAAAAAAATTTAAAAAAAATTTAAAAAAAAATTCGAGAAAAAATTTTCAAAAAAAAAAATTTCAAAAATATTTTCGAAAAAAAAAATTTCAAAAAAAAAAATTAAATTAAAAAAAAATAAAAAAATTTTCGAAAAAAATTAAAAAAAAAAAAAAAAAAAAAAATTTCAAAAAAATTGAAAAAAAAAATTCAAAAAAAAATTTTCAAAAAAAAAATTAAAAAAAATTTCAAAAAAAAAATTTAAAAAAAAAAATTTTAAAAAAATTGAAAAAAAAAATTTTTTAAAAAAATTGAAAAAAAAAATTCGAAAAAAAATTTCGAAAAAAAAATTTCAAAAAAAAAATTTAAAAAAATTTCAAAAAAAAAATTTAAAAAAAAATTCGAAAAAAAATTTCGAAAAAAAAATTTCAAAAAAAAAATTCAAAAAAAATTTCAAATAAAATTCAAAAAAAAAATTCAAAAATATTTTCGAAAAAAAAAATTTCAAAAAAAAAAATTTCAAAAAAAATTTCTAAAAAATTTTCGAAAAAAAAAATTTCAAAAAAAAAATTAAAAAATTTTTTAAAAAAAAATGAAAAAAAAATTTTCAAAAAATTTAAAAAAAAAAAAAAAAATTAAAAAAAAAAAATTAAAAAAAAAAATTTAAAAAAAAATTGAAAAAAAAAATTCGAAAAAAATTTCGAAAAAAAAATTTCGAAAAAAAAAATTCAAAAAAAAATTCAAAAAAATTTTCGAAAAAAAAAATTTCAAAAAAAAAATTTTCAAAAAAAATTAAAAAAAAAAAAAAAATTAAAAAAATTGAAAAAAAAAATTAAAAAAAAAAATTTTAAAAAAAATTGAAAAAAAAAATTCGAAAAAAAATTTCGAAAAAAAAATTAAAAAAAAAAATTCAAAAAAAATTTCAAAAAAAATTCAAAAAAAAAATTTCAAAAATATTTTCGAAAAAAAAAATTTCAAAAAAAAAAATTCAAAAAAAATTTCTAAAAAATTTTCGAAAAAATTTCAAAAAAAAAATTAAAAAAAAATTATTTTAAAAAAAATTTAAAAAAAAAATACGAAAAAAAATTTAAAAAAAAATTTAAAAAAAAAAAAATTAAAAAAATTGAAAAAAAAAATTAAAAAAAAAAATTTAAAAAAAAATTGAAAAAAAAAATTCG
>OX101827.2:19937563-20020063 GCA_944452925.2 Chrysolina oricalcia
TAAAAAAAAAATTTAAAAAAAAATTGAAAAAAAAAATTCGAAAAAAATTTCGAAAAAAAAATTTCAAAAAAAAAAATTCAAAAAAAATTTCAAAAAAATTTTCGAAAAAAAAAATTTCAAAAAAAAAATTTTCAAAAAAAAAATTTAAAAAAAATTTCAAAAAAATTTTCGAAAAAAAAATAAAAAAAAAAAAAATTTAAAAAAAAATTTTCAAAAAAAATTAAAAAAAAATTCGAAAAAAATTTCGAAAAAAAAATTTCAAAAAAAAAAATTCAAGAAAAATTTCAAAAAAATTTTCGAAAAAAAAAATTTAAAAAAAAAAATTTTCAAAAAAAAAATTGAAAAAAAATTTTAAAAAAAATTTTAAAAAAAATTTAAAAAAATTTCAAAAAAAAAAATTTAAAAAAAAAATTTTCGAAAAAAAAATTTCAAAAAAAAAAATTAAAAAAAATTTCAAAAAAAAAAAAAAAAAATTAAAAAAAAAAATTAAAAAAAAATTTAAAAAAAAAATTGAAAAAAAAAATTCGAAAAAAATTTCGAAAAAAAAATTTCAAAAAAAAAAATTCAAAAAAATTTCAAAAATATTTTCGAAAAAAAAAATTTCAAAAAAAAATTTCAAAAAAAAAAATTAAATTAAAAAAAAATAAAAAAAAAATTTTCGAAAAAAATTTTTAAAAAAATAAAAAAAAAAAATTTAAAAAAAATTGAAAAAAAAAATTTCAAAAAAAAATTTTTAAAAAAAATTGAAAAAAAAATTCGAAAAAAAATTTTCAAAGAAAAATTTAAAAAAAATTTAAAAAAAAAAATTTAAAAAAAAATTGAAAAAAAAAATTCGAAAAAAAATTCGAAAAAAAAATTTCAAAAAATAAATTCAAAAAAAATTTCAAAAAAATTTTCGAAAACAAAAATTTCAAAAAAAAAAATTTCAAAAAAAAAATTTAAAAAAAATTTAAAAAAAAATGAAAAAAAAATTGGAAAAAAAAATTTCAAAAAAAAAAATTTCAAAAATATTTTCGAAAAAAAAAATTAAAAAAAAAAATTAAATTAAAAAAAAATAAAAAAAAAATTTTCGAAAAAAATTTAAAAAAAAATAAAAAAAAAAATTTTAAAAAAATTGAAAAAAAAATTTCAAAAAAAAATTTTCAAAAAAAAATTTAAAAAAAATTTCAAAAAAAAAATTTAAAAAAAAATTGAAAAAAAAAATTCGAAAAAAATTTCGAAAAAAAAATTTCAAAAAAAAAAAATTAAAAAAAATTTCAAAAAAAAATGAAAAAAAAATAAAAAAAAAAATTTCAAAAAATTAAAAAAAAAAAAAAATTAAAAAAAAAAATTAAAAAAAAAATTTAAAAAAAAAATTGAAAAAAAAAATTTCAAAAAAAAAATTCAAAAAAAATTTTAAAAAAATTTTCGAAAAATAAAATTTCAAAAAAAAAATTTTCGAAAAAAAAAATTGAAAAAAAAATTTAAAAAAAAATTTAAAAAAAAATTCGAAAAAAAATTTTCAAAAAAAAAAATTTCAAAAATATTTTCGAAATAAAAAATTTCAAAAAAAAAATTAAATTAAAAAAAAATAAAAAAATTTTCGAAAAAAATTAAAAAAAAAAAAAAAAATTTAAAAAAAATTGAAAAAAAAATTTCAAAAAAAAATTTTCAAAAAAAAATTTAAAAAAAATTTCAAAAAAAAAATTTAAAAAAAAAATTTTTAAAAAAAATTTCTAAAAAATTTTCGAAAAAAAAAATTTCAAAAAAATTTTTAAAAAAAATTTTAAAAAAAATTTAAAAAAAAATACGAAAAAAAATTTTAAAAAAATAAAAAAAAAATTAAAAAAATTGAAAAAAAAAATTTAAAAAAAAATTTTTAAAAAAAATTGAAAAAAAAAATTCGAAAAAAAATTTCGAAAAAAAAATAAAAAAAAAATTCAAAAAAAATTTCAAAAAAATTCAAAAAAAAAAAATTTCAAAAATATTTTCGAAAAAAAAAATTAAAAAAAAATTTAAAAAAAAATTGAAAAAAAAATTCGAAAAAAAATTTTCAAAAAAAAAATTAAAAAAAAAAATTTTTAAAAAAATTTCAAAAAAAAAATTAAAAAAAAAAATTTAAAAAAAATTTTAAAAAAAATTCGAAAAAAAAATTTTAAAAAATTTCAAAAAAAAAAATTTTCGAAAAAAAATTTCAAAAAAAAATTTAAAAAAAATTCAAAAAAAATGAAAAAAAAATAAAAAAAAAATTTTCAAAAAATTTTTTAAAAAAAATTTTAAAAAAGTTTCAAAAAAAAATTAAAAAAAAAAATTTTAAAAAAAATTTCAAAAAAAAAATTGAAAAAAAAATTTAAAAAAATTTCAAAAAAAAAATAAAAAAAAAAAATTTCGAAAAAAAAATTTCAAAAAAAAAATTTAAAAAATTTAAAAAAAAAAATGAAAAAAAATTTTTCAAAAAATTTAAAAAAAAAAAAAAAAAATTAAAAAAAAAAAATTAAAAAAAAAATTAAAAAAAAAATTGAAAAAAAAATTCGAAAAAAATTTCGAAAAAAAAATTTCGAAAAAAAAAATTCAAAAAAAATTTCAAAAAAATTTTCGAAAAAAAAAATTTCAAAAAAAAAATTTTCAAAAAAAATTAAAAAAAAAAAAAAAAAATTAAAAAAATTGAAAAAAAAAATTAAAAAAAAAAATTTAAAAAAAAATTGAAAAAAAATTTCGAAAAAAAAATTTAAAAAAAAAATTCAAAAAAAATTTCAAAAAAAATTCAAAAAAAAAAATTTCAAAAATATTTTCGAAAAAAAAAATTTCAAAAAAAAAAATTCAAAAAAAATTTCTAAAAAATTTTCGAAAAAATTTCAAAAAAAAAAAAAAAATTTAAAAAAAATTGAAAAAAAAATTTCAAAAAAAAATTTTCAAAAAAAAATTTTAAAAAAATTTCAAAAAAAAAATTGAAAAAAAAAATTTCAAAAAAAAATTTTTAAAAAAAATTGAAAAAAAAATTCGAAAAAAAAATTTCAAAAAAAAATTTAAAAAAAATAAAAAAAAAAAATTTAAAAAAAAATTGAAAAAAAAAAATTCGAAAAAAATTTCTAAAAAAAAATTTCAAAAAAAAAATTCAAAAAAAATTTCAAAAAAATTTTCGAAAACAAAAATTTCAAAAAAAAAAATTTCAAAAAAAAAATTTAAAAAAAATTTTTAAAAAAAATGAAAAAAAAATTGGAAAAAAAATTTTCAAAAAAAAAAATTTCAAAAATATTTTCGAAAAAAAAAAATTAAAAAAAAAATTAAATTAAAAAAAAATAAAAAAAAAATTTTCGAAAAAAATTTAAAAAAAAATAAAAAAAAAATTTAAAAAAAATTGAAAAAAAAATTTCAAAAAAAATTTTCAAAAAGAAATTTAAAAAAAATTTCAAAAAAAAAATTTAAAAAAAAATTGAAAAAAAAAATTCGAAAAAAATTTCGAAAATAAAATTTCAAAAAAAAAATTAAAAAAAATTTCAAAAAAAAATGAAAAAAAAATACAAAAAAAAATTTCAAAAAATTTAAAAAAAAAAAATTTAAAAAAAAAAAATTAAAAAAAAAATTTCAAAAAAAATTGAAAAAAAAAATTTCAAAAAAAAAATTCAAAAAAAATTTTAAAAAAATTTTCGAAAAAAAAAATTTCAAAAAAAAAATTTTCAAAAAAAAAAATTAAAAAAAAAATTTAAAAAAAAATTCGAAAAAAAATTTTCAAAAAAAAAAATTAAATTAAAAAAAATAAAAAAATTTTCGAAAAAAATTTAAAAAAAAAAAAAAAAAAATTTAAAAAAAATTGAAAAAAAAATTTCAAAAAAAAATTTTCAAAAAAAAATTTAAAAAAAATTTCAAAAAAAAAATTTAAAAAAAAAATTTTTAAAAAAAATTGAAAAAAAAAATTTTTTAAAAAAATTGAAAAAAAAAATTCGAAAAAAAATTTCGAAAAAAAAATTTCAAAAAAAAATTTTTTAAAAAAAATTGAAAAAAAAAATTCGAAAAAAATTTTCGAAAAAATAATTTCAAAAAAAAAAAATTAAAAAAAATTTCAAAAAAAAATGAAAAAAAAATAAAAAAAAAAAATTTCAAAAAATTAAAAAAAAAAAATTTCGAAAAAAAAATTTCAAAAAAAAAATTCAAAAAAAATTTCAAAAAAATTTTCGAAAAAAAAAATTTCAAAAAAAAAATTTTCAAAAAAAAAATTAAAAAAAAATTTTAAAAAAAATTTAAAAAAAAATTCGAAAAAAAATTTTCAAAAAAAAAAATTTCAAAAATATTTTCGAAAAAAAAAATTTCAAAAAAAAAAATTAAATTAAATAAAAATTTTCAAAAAAAAATTTTAAAAAAATTTCAAAAAAAAAAATTAAAAAAAAAAATTTAAAAAAAATTGAAAAAAAAAAATTTTTAAAAAAATTGAAAAAAAAAATTCGAAAAAAAATTTCGAAAAAAAAATTTCAAAAAAAAAATTTTAAAAAAATTTCAAAAAAAAAATTAAAAAAAAAATTTTTAAAAAAAATTAAAAAAAAAATTAGAAAAAAAATTTCGAAAAAAAAATTTCAAAAAAAAAATTTAAAAAAATTTCAAAAAAATTTTCGAAAAAAAAAATTGAAAAAAAAAAATTAAAAAAAAATTTTCAAAAAAAATTAAAAAAAAATAAAAAATTAAAAAAATTGAAAAAAAAAATTTAAAAAAAAAATTCGAAAAAAAATTTCGAAAAAAAAAATTTAAAAAAAAAATTCAAAAAAAATTTCAAAAAAAATTCAAAAAAAAAATTTCAAAAATATTTTCGAAAAAAAAAATTTCAAAAAAAAAATTTCAAAAAAAATTTCTAAAAAATTTTCGAAAAAAAAAATTTCAAAAAAATTTTTAAAAAAAAATTTAAAAAAAAATTTAAAAAAAAATACGAAAAAAAATTTTAAAAAAATAAAAAAAAAATTAAAAAAATTGAAAAAAAAAATTTAAAAAAAAATTTTTAAAAAAAATTGAAAAAAAAAATTCGAAAAAAAATTTCGAAAAAAAAATAAAAAAAAAATTCAAAAAAAATTTCAAAAAAATTCAAAAAAAAAAATTTCAAAAATATTTTCGAAAAAAAAAATTAAAAAAAAATTTAAAAAAAAATTGAAAAAAAAATTCGAAAAAAAATTTTCAAAAAAAAAATTAAAAAAAAAAATTTTAAAAAAAATTTCAAAAAAAAAATTTAAAAAAAAAATTTAAAAAAAATTTTAAAAAAAATTCGAAAAAAAAATTTTAAAAAATTTCAAAAAAAAAAATTTTCGAAAAAAAAATTTCAAAAAAAAATTAAAAAAAAATTCAAAAAAAATGAAAAAAAAATAAAAAAAAAATTTTCAAAAAATTTTTTAAAAAAAATTTTAAAAAAGTTTCAAAAAAAAATTAAAAAAAAAAATTTTAAAAAAAATTTCAAAAAAAAAATTGAAAAAAAAATTTAAAAAAATTTCAAAAAAAAAATAAAAAAAAAAAATTTCGAAAAAAAAATTTAAAAAAAAAAATTTAAAAAATTTTTAAAAAAAAATGAAAAAAAAATTTTCAAAAAATTTAAAAAAAAAAAAAAAAAAAATTAAAAAAAAAAATTAAAAAAAAAAATTAAAAAAAAATTGAAAAAAAAAAAAAAAAAAATTTCGAAAAAAAAATTTCGAAAAAAAAAATTCAAAAAAAGTTTCAAAAAAATTTTCGAAAAAAAAAATTTCAAAAAAAAAATTTTCAAAAAAAATTAAAAAAAAAAAAAAAAAATTAAAAAAATTGAAAAAAAAAATTAAAAAAAAAATTAAAAAAAAAATTGAAAAAAAAAAATTCGAAAAAAAATTTCGAAAAAAAAATTTAAAAAAAAAATTCAAAAAAAATTTCAAAAAAAATTCAAAAAAAAAAATTTCAAAAATATTTTCGAAAAAAAAAATTTCAAAAAAAAAAATTCAAAAAAAATTTCTAAAAAATTTTCGAAAAAATTTCAAAAAAAAAATTTAAAAAAAATAATTTTAAAAAAAATTTTAAAAAAATACGAAAAAAAATTAAAAAAAAAATTTAAAAAAAATAAAAAAAAAATTAAAAAAATTGAAAAAAAAAATTTAAAAAAAAAAATTTAAAAAAAAATTGAAAAAAAAAATTCGAAAAAAAATTTCGAAAAAAAAATTTAAAAAAAAATTCAAAAAAAATTTCAAAAAAAATTCAAAAAAAAAATTCAAAAATATTTTCGAAAAAAAAAATTTCAAAAAAAAAAATTTCAAAAAAAATTTCTAAAAAATTTTCGAAAAAAAAAATTTCAAAAAAAAATTAAAAAAAAAAATTTCAAAAAAAATTAAAAAAAAAAATTCAAAAAAATTTTCGAAAAAAAAAAATTCAAAAAAAAAAATTTTCAAAAAAAAATTTAAAAAAAATTTAAAAAAAAATTGAAAAAAAAAATTCGAAAAAAATTTCGAAAAAAAAATTTCAAAAAAAAAAATTCAAAAAAAATTTCAAAAAAATTTTCGAAAAAAAAAATTTCAAAAAAAAAATTTTCAAAAAAAAAATTGAAAAAAAATTTTTAAAAAAATTTAAAAAAAATTTAAAAAAATTTCAAAAAAAAAAATTTCAAAAAAAAAAATTAAAAAAAATTTCAAAAAAAAATGAAAAAAAAATTTTCAAAAAATTAAAAAAAAAAAAAAAAAAATTAAAAAAAAAAATTTAAAAAAAAATTTAAAAAAAAATTGAAAAAAAAAATTCGAAAAAAATTTCGAAAAAAAAATTTCAAAAAAAAAAATTCAAAAAAAATTTCAAAAATATTTTCGAAAAAAAAAATTTCAAAAAAAAAATTTCAAAAAAAAAATTAAATTAAAAAAAAATAAAAAAAAAATTTCGAAAAAAATTTTTAAAAAAATAAAAAAAAAAATTAAAAAAAATTGAAAAAAAAATTTCAAAAAAAATTTAAAAAAAAAATTTCAAAAATATTTTCGAAAAAAAAAATTTCAAAAAAAAAATTTCAAAAAAAAAAATTTCAAAAAAAATTTCTAAAAAATTTTCGAAAAAAAAAATTTCAAAAAAATTTTAAAAAAAAATTTTAAAAAAAATTTAAAAAAAAATACGAAAAAAATTTTTAAAAAAATAAAAAAAAAATTAAAAAAATTGAAAAAAAAAATTTAAAAAAAAATTTTTAAAAAAAATTGAAAAAAAAATTCGAAAAAAAATTTCGAAAAAAAAATAAAAAAAAAAATTCAAAAAAAATTTCAAAAAAATTCAAAAAAAAAAATTTCAAAAATATTTTCGAAAAAAAAAATTTCAAAAAAAATTTCTAAAAAATTTTCGAAAAAAAAAATTTCAAAAAAAAAATTTAAAAAAAAAATTAAAAAAAAATTCAAAAAAAAAAATTCAAAAAAATTTTCGAAAAAAAAAATTAAAAAAAAATTTAAAAAAAATTGAAAAAAAAATTCGAAAAAAAATTTTCAAAAAAAAAATTAAAAAAAAAAATTTTTAAAAAAATTTCAAAAAAAAAATTAAAAAAAAAATTTAAAAAAAATTTAAAAAAAAATTCGAAAAAAAAATTTTAAAAAATTTCAAAAAAAAAAATTTTCGAAAAAAATTTGAAAAAAATTCAAAAAAAAATAAAAAATAAAATAAAAAAAAATTGAAGAAAAATTTAAATAAAAATTTTCACAAAAAAATTCGAAAACAAAGTTCAAAAAAAAAATTCAAAAAAAAAATTTTCAAAAAAAATTAAAAAGAATTTAAAAAAAACAAATTTCAAAAAAAATTTCGAAAAAAAAATTTTCAAAAAAAAAAAAATTCAAAAAAATTTAAAAAAAAATTTAAAAAAAATTTTTTTTTTCAAAAATTAAAAAAAAACCAAAAAAAAATTTTAAAAAATTTTTGAAAAAAAAATTTAAAAAAAAATTATCAGAAAATTTTCAAAAAATTTTCAAAAAAAAATCGAAAATAAAGTTCAAAAAAAAAATTTCGGAAAAAAAATTTTCAAAAAATTTGAAAAAAAATTTTTTTTTTTTAAATAAAAAAAAATCAAAAAAAATTTTAAAAAAAATTTTTGAAAAAAAAAATTAAAAAAAATAAAAAAAAAATTATCAGAAAATTTTCAAAAAAATTTTCAAAAAAAATTTAAAAAGAATTAAAAAAAACAAATTTCAAAAAAAAAATTTCGAAAAAATAATATTCAAAAAAAAAATTTTAAAAAAAATAAAAAAAAATTTTTTTTTCAAAAATTAAAAAAAATCAAAAAAAATTTTAAAAAAATTTTTGAAAAAAAAATTTTAAAAAAAATTATCAGAAAATTTTCGGAAAAATAATAAAAAATTCAAAATAAAATTTTTCAAAAAAAAATTTTCAATAGAAAAAAAATTCGAAAAAAACTTCCCAAAAAAAAATTCAAAAAAATTTTTTCAAAAAAAAATTAAAAAAAAAAAATCAAAAAAATTATTTAAAAAAGAAAAAAAAATTTTTAAAAAATTTCGAAAAAAACATTTTCAAAAAAAAAAATAAAAAAAAATTAAAAAAAATTAAAAAAAAAACAAAAAAAATATTAAAAAAAAATTTCGAAAAAAAAAATTTCAAAAAAAATAAAAAAAAATTCAAAAAAAAAATTAAAAAAAAAATTTAAAAAAAATTTGAAAAAAATTAAAAATTCAAAAAAAAATAAAAAAAAAATAAAAAAAAAATAAAAAAAAAAACTGAAAAAAAATTCAAAAAAAAAATTTCAAAAAAAAATTCGAAAACAAAGTTCAAAAAAAAATTTCGAAAAAAAAAATTTTCAAAAAAAATTAAAAAGAATTAAAAAAAACAAATTTCATAAAAAAAATTTCAAAAAAAAAAATTTCAAAAAATTTTAAAAAAATAAAAAAAAATTTTTTTTTTCAAAAATAAAAAAAAAATCATAAAAAATTTTAAAAAAATTTTTGAAAAAAAAATTTAAAAAAAATTATCAGAAAATTTTCAAAAAATTTTCAAAAAATTTTCAAAAAAATAATTTTAAAAAATTAAAAATAAAATTTTTCAAAAAAAAATTTTCAATAGAAAAAAATTTCGAAAACAACTTCCCAAGAAAAAATTCAAAAAAAATTTTTTCAAAAAAAAATTTCAAAAAAAATTCAAAAAAATAATTTAAAAAAATTTTTTTTTAAAAATTTCGAAAAAAAAATTTTTAAAAGAAAAATAAAAAAAAAATTCCAAAAAAAAATTTTAAAAAAAATTAAAAAAAAAAATTTGAAAAAAATTAAAAATAAAAAAAAAATTGAAAAAAAAATTTTAAAAAAATTTTCAAAAAAAAATTCGGAAACAAAGTTCAAAAAAAAATTTCGAAAAAAAAATTTTCAAAAAAATTAAAAAAGAATTAAAAAATACAAATTTCAAAAAAAAAATTTCGAAAAAAAAATTTTCAAAAAAAAAATTTTCAAAAAATAAAAAAAAAAATTTTTTTTCAAAAATAAAAAAAAAATCAAAAAAAAAAATTAAAAAATTTTTGAAAAAAAAATTTTAAAAAAAAATTATCAGAAAATTATCAAAAAATTTTCAAAAAAATAATAAAAAAAAATTCAATAAAAAAATTTTCAATAGAAAAAAATTCCAAAAAAACTTCCCAAAAAAAAATTCAAAACAAAATTTTTCAAAAAAAAATTTCAAAAACATTCAAAAAAATAATTTAAGAAAAAAACAAAAAAAAATTTCGAAAAACACATTTTCATAAAAAACATTTTCAAAAAAAATATTAAAAAAAAATTCCAAAAAAAATTCAAAAAAATAATTTAAAAAAAATTTCGAAAAAAAAAATTTTCAAAAAAAAAATTTTAAAAAAATTCCAAAAAAAAAAAATTAAAAAAAATATTTTTAAAAAAAATTTGAAAACAATTCAAAAAAAAATAAAAAATAAAATAAAAAAAAATTGAAGAAAAATTTTTAAAAAAATTTTCAAAAAAAAATTTTCAAAAAAATTTAAAAAGAATTAAAAAAAAACAAATTTCAAAAAAAAAATTCGAAAAAAAAATTTTCAAAAAATTAAAAAATTTTTTTTTTTTCAAAAATAAAAAAAAATCAAAAAAAAATTTTAAAAAATTTTTGAAAAAAAAATTTTAAAAAAAAATTATCAGAAAATTATCAAAAAATTTTCAAAAAAATAATAAAAAAAATTCAATAAAAAAATTTTCAATAGAAAAAAATTCCAAAAAAAAATAAAAAAAAATAAAAAAAAATCAAATAAAAAATTCAAGGAAAATTTTTAAAAAAAATTTGAAAAAAAAAATTCAAAAAAAAAATTTAAAAAAAATTCACAAAAAAAATTAAAAAAAAAAATAAAAAAAAATCAAATAAAAAATTCAAGGAAAATTTAAAAAAAAAAAATTTGAAAAAAAAATAAAAAAAAAAATTCACAAAAAAAAAATTCATAAAAAATTTTCAAAAAAATTGAAAAAAAAAATTTTTTTTCAAAAATAAAAAAAAAATCAAAAAAAAATTTAAAAAAATTTTTGAAAAAAAAATAAAAAAAAAATTATCAGAAAATTTTCAAAAAATTTTCAAAAAATAATAAAAAAAAATCAAAATAAAATTTTTCAAAAAAAAAATTTTCAATAGAAAAAAATTTCGAAAAAAACTTCCCAAAAAAAAATTCAAAAAAAATTTTTTCAAACAAAAATTTCAAAAAAAAATCAAAAAAATAATTTAAAAAAAGAAAAAAAAATTAAAAAACATTTTCAAAAAAAAAATAAAAAAAGATATTCCACAAAAATATTTTAAAAAAAATTGAAAAAAAATTCATAAAAAAATTTTTTTAAAAAAATTTGAATACAAAATTCAAAAAAAAAATTCGGAAAAAAAAATTTCAAAAAAAAAATAAAAAAATAATAATTCCAAAAAAAAATTTAAAAAAATTTTTTTTAAAAAAATTGAAAAAATAAAAAAAAAATAAAAAAAATCAAAAAAAAATAAAAAAAAAATTTAAAAAAAATTGAAAAAAAATTCAAAAAAATTAAAAAAAAACAAAAAAAATTTTAAAAAAAAATTTCGAAAAAAAAAATTTCAAAAAAAAATAAAAAAAAATTCAAAAAAAAAATTAAAAAAAAATTTTAAAAAAATTTGAAAAAAATTAAAAATTCAAAAAAAAATAAAAAAAAAATAAAAAAAAATAAAAAAAAACTGAAAAAAAATTCAAAAAAAAAATTTCAAAAAAAAATTCGAAAACAAAGTTCAAAAAAAAATTTCGAAAAAAAAAATTTTCAAAAAAATTTAAAAAGAATTAAAAAAAACAAATTTCATAAAAAAAATTTCAAAAAAAAAATTTCAAAAAATTTTAAAAAAATAAAAAAAAATTTTTTTTTTTCAAAAATAAAAAAAAAATCATAAAAAATTTTAAAAAAATTTTTGAAAAAAAAATTTAAAAAAAATTATCAGAAAATTTTCAAAAAATTTTCAAAAAATTTTCAAAAAATTTTCAAAAAAATAATTTAAAAAAATTAAAAATAAAATTTTTCAAAAAAAAATTTTCAATAGAAAAAAATTTCGAAAAAAAAATTTCGAAAAAAAAATTTTCAAAAAAAAAATTTTCAAAAAATTAAAAAAAAAAACATTTTTTTTCAAAAATTAAAAAAAATCAAAAAAAATTTTAAAAAATTAAAAAAAAAAAATATCAGAAAATTTTCAAAAAATTTTCAAATAAATAATTAAAAAAATTCAAAATAAAATTTTTCAAAAAAAAAATTTCAGAAAAAAATTTCGAAAAAAACTTCCCAAAAAAAAATTCAAAAAAAATTTTCAGAAAAAAACTTCCCAAAAAAAAATTCAAAAAAATTTTTTCAAAAAAAATTCAAAAAAATTAAAAAAAAAACAAAAAAAATTTAAAAAAGAAATTTCGAAAAAAAAATTTCAAAAAAAAATAAAAAAAAATAAAAAAAAAAAATTAAAAAAAAAATTTAAAAAAAATTTGAAAAAAATTAAAAATTAAAAAAAAAATTCAAAATGAAAATAAAAAAAAAAACTGAAAAAAAATTCAAAAAAAAAATTTCAAAAAAAATTCGAAAACAAAGTTCAAAAAAAAATTTCGAAAAAAAAAATGTTCAAAAAATTTTAAAAAGAATTAAAAAAAACAAATTTCAAAAAAAAAATTTCAAAAAAAAAATTTTCAAAAAATTTAAAAAAAATAAAAAAAAAATTTTTTTTCAAAAATAAAAAAAAAATCATAAAAAATTTTAAAAAAATTTTTGAAAAAAAAATTTAAAAAAAATTATCAGAAAATTTTCAAAAAATTTTCAAAAAATTTTCAAAAAAATAATTAAAAAAAATTAAAAATAAAATTTTTCAAAAAAAAATTTTCAATAGAAAAAAAATTCGAAAAAAACTTCCCAAGAAAAAATTCAAAAAAAATTTCAAAAAAAATTCAAAAAAAAAATTTAAAAAAAAAATTTAAAAAAAATTTCGAAAAAAAATTTTCAAAAAAAAAATAAAAAAAAAATTCCAAAAAAAAATTAAAAAAAAAATTTAAAAAAAAATTTGAAAAAAATTAAAAATAAAAAAAAAAATTTAAAAAAATTGAAAAAAAATTTTTAAAAAAATTTTCAAAAAAAAATTCGAAAACAAAGTTCAAAAAAAAAATTTCGAAAAAAAAATTTTCAAAAAAATTTAAAAAGAATTAAAAAATACAAATTTCAAAAAAAAAATTTCGAAAAAAAAATTTTCAAAAAATTAAAAAAAAATTTTTTTTTTCAAAAATAAAAAAAAAATCAAAAAAAAATTTTAAAGAATTTTTGAAAAAAAAATTTTAAAAAAAAATTATCAGAAAATTATCAAAAAATTTTCAAAAAAATAATTTAAAAAAATTCAATAAAAAAATTTTCAATAGAAAAAAATTCCAAAAAAACTTCCCAAAAAAAATTCAAAACAAAATTTTTCAAAAATATTCAAAAAAATAATTTAAGAAAAAAACAAAAAAAATTTCGAAAAACACATTTTCATAAAAAACATTTTCAAAAAAAAATATTTAAAAAAAAATTCCAAAAAAAAAAAAATTAAAAAAAAAATTTAAAAAAAAAATTTGAAAATAATTCAAAAAAAAAATAAAAAATTAAAATAAAAAAAAATTGAAGAAAAATTAAAAAAAAAAATTTCAAAAAAAAATTCGAAAACAAAGTTCAAAAAAAAATTTCGAAAAAAAAATTTTCAAAAAAAAAAATTTCAAAAAATTTAAAAAAAAATTTAAAAAAAATTTTTTTTTTCAAAAATTAAAAAAAAAATCAAAAAAAATTTTTAAAAAATTTTTGAAAAAAAAATTTTTAAAAAATTTTTGAAAAAAAAATTTTTTTAAAAAATTATCAGAAAATTTTCAAAAAATTTTCAAAAAAAAAATCGAAAATAAAGTTCAAAAAAAAATTTTCGGAATAAAAAATTTTCGGAAAAAAAAATTTTCAAAAAATTTAAAAAAAATTTTTTTTTTCAAAAATAAAAAAAAATCAAAAAAAATTTAAAAAAAAATTTTTGAAAAAAAAATAATAAAAAATAAAAAAAAAATTATCAGAAAATTTTCAAAAAAATTTTCAAAAAAAATTTAAAAAGAATTAAAAAAAACAAATTTCAAAAAAAAAATTTCGAAAAAATAATATTCAAAAAAAAAATTTAAAAAAAAATAAAAAAAAATTTTTTTTTCAAAAATTAAAAAAAATCAAAAAAAATTTTAAAAAAATTTTTGAAAAAAAAATTTAAAAAAAAATTATCAGAAAATTTTCGGAAAAATAATAAAAAATTCAAAATAAAATTTTTCAAAAAAAAATTTTCAATAGAAAAAAAATTCGAAAAAAACTTCCCAAAAAAAAATTCAAAAAAATTTTTTCAAAAAAAAATTTCAAAAAAAAAATCAAAAAAATTATTTAAAAAAGAAAAAAAAAATTTTAAAAAATTTCGAAAAAAACATTTTCAAAAAAAAAATAAAAAAAAATTCAAAAAAAATTAAAAAAAATTAAAAAAAAAAACAAAAAAAATTTTAAAAAAAAATTTCGAAAAAAAAAATTTCAAAAAAAAATAAAAAAAAATTCAAAAAAAAAATTAAAAAAAAAATTTAAAAAAAATTTGAAAAAAATTAAAAATTCAAAAAAAAATAAAAAAAAAATAAAAAAAAATAAAAAAAAACTGAAAAAAAATTCAAAAAAAAAATTTCAAAAAAAAATTCGAAAACAAAGTTCAAAAAAAAATTTCGAAAAAAAAAAATTTCAAAAAAATTTAAAAAGAATTAAAAAAAACAAATTTCATAAAAAAAATTTCAAAAAAAAAAATTTCAAAAATTTTTAAAAAAATAAAAAAAAATTTTTTTTTTTCAAAAATAAAAAAAAATCATAAAAAATTTTTAAAAAATTTTTGAAAAAAAAATTTAAAAAAAATTATCAGAAAATTTTCAAAAAATTTTCAAAAAATTTTCAAAAAATTTTCAAAAAAATAATTTAAAAAAATTAAAAATAAAATTTTTCAAAAAAAAATTTTCAATAGAAAAAAATTTCGAAAAAAAAATTTCGAAAAAAAAATTTTCAAAAAAAAAATTTTCAAAAAATTAAAAAAAAAACATTTTTTTTCAAAAATTAAAAAAAAAATCAAAAAAAATTTTAAAAAATTTTAAAAAAAAATTATCAGAAAATTTTCAAAAAATTTTCAAATAAATAATTTAAAAAATTCAAAATAAAGTTTTTCAAAAAAAAAATTTCAGAAAAAAATTTCGAAAAAAACTTCCCAAAAAAAAATTCAAAAAAATTTTCAGAAAAAAACTTCCCAAAAAAAAATTCAAAAAAATTTTTTCAAAAAAAATTCAAAAAAATTAAAAAAAAAACAAAAAAAATTTAAAAAAGAAATTTCGAAAAAAAAATTTCAAAAAAAAATAAAAAAAAATAAAAAAAAAAAATTAAAAAAAAAATTTAAAAAAAATTTGAAAAAAATTAAAAATTAAAAAAAAAATTCAAAATGAAAATAAAAAAAAAAACTGAAAAAAAATTCAAAAAAAAAATTTCAAAAAAAATTCGAAAACAAAGTTCAAAAAAAAATTTCGAAAAAAAAAATTTTCAAAAAAATTTTCAAAAAATTTTAAAAAGAATTAAAAAAAACAAATTTCAAAAAAAAAATTTCAAAAAAAAAATTTTCAAAAAATTTAAAAAAAATAAAAAAAAAATTTTTTTTCAAAAATAAAAAAAAAATCATAAAAAATTTTAAAAAAATTTTTGAAAAAAAAATTTAAAAAAAATTATCAGAAAATTTTCAAAAAATTTTCAAAAAATTTTCAAAAAAATAATTAAAAAAAATTAAAAATAAAATTTTTCAAAAAAAAATTTTCAATAGAAAAAAAATTCGAAAAAAACTTCCCAAGAAAAAATTCAAAAAAAATTTTTTCAAAAAAAAATTTCAAAAAAAATTCAAAAAAAAAATTTAAAAAAAAAATTTAAAAAAAATTTCGAAAAAAAATTTTCAAAAAAAAAATAAAAAAAAAATTCCAAAAAAAAATTTAAAAAAAAAATTTAAAAAAAAATTTGAAAAAAATTAAAAATAAAAAAAAAATTTAAAAAAAATTGAAAAAAAATTTTTAAAAAAATTTTCAAAAAAAAATTCGAAAACAAAGTTCAAAAAAAAAATTTCGAAAAAAAAATTTTCAAAAAAATTTAACAAGAATTAAAAAATACAAATTTCAAAAAAAAATTTCGAAAAAAAAATTTTCAAAAAATTTAAAAAAAATTTTTTTTTTCAAAAATAAAAAAAAATCAAAAAAAAATTTTTAAAAATTTTTGAAAAAAAAATTTTTAAAAAAAATTATCAGAAAATTATCAAAAAATTTTCAAAAAAATAATTTAAAAAAATTCAATAAAAAAATTTTCAATAGAAAAAAATTCCAAAAAAACTTCCCAAAAAAAATTCAAAACAAAATTTTTCAAAAATATTCAAAAAAATAATTTAAGAAAAAAACAAAAAAAATTTCGAAAAACACATTTTCATAAAAAACATTTTCAAAAAAAAATATTAAAAAAAAAATTCCAAAAAAAATTCAAAAAAATAATTTAAAAAAAAAACAAAAAAAAATTTAAAAAAAATTTCGAAAAAAAAATTTTCAAAAAAAAAATTAAAAAAAAATTCCAAAAAAAAAAATTAAAAAAAAAATTAAAAAAAAAAATTTGAAAAAAATTCAAAAAAAAAATAAAAAATAAAATAAAAAAAAATTGAAGAAAAATTAAAAAAAAAAATTTCAAAAAAAAATTCGAAAACAAAGTTCAAAAAAAAATTTCGAAAAAAAAATTTTCAAAAAAATTTAAAAAGAATTAAAAAAAAAACAAATTTCAAAAAAAAATTTCGAAAAAAAAATTTTCAAAAAAAAAAATTTAAAAAAATTTAAAAAAAAATTTAAAAAAAATTTTTTTTTTCAAAAATTAAAAAAAAATCAAAAAAAATTTTTAAAAAATTTTTGAAAAAAAAAATTTTAAAAAATTTTTGAAAAAAAAATTTTTTAAAAAAATTATCAGAAAATTTTCAAAAAATTTTCAAAAAAAAAATCGAAAATAAAGTTCAAAAAAAAATTTTCGGAATAAAAAATTTTCGGAAAAAAAAATTTTCAAAAAATTTAAAAAAAATTTTTTTTTTCAAAAATAAAAAAAAATCAAAAAAAATTTTAAAAAAAATTTTTGAAAAAAAAATAATAAAAAATAAAAAAAAAATTATCAGAAAATTTTCAAAAAAATTTTCAAAAAAAATTTAAAAAGAATTAAAAAAAACAAATTTCAAAAAAAAAATTTCGAAAAAATAATATTCAAAAAAAAAATTTTAAAAAAAATAAAAAAAAATTTTTTTTTCAAAAATTAAAAAAAATCAAAAAAAATTTTAAAAAAATTTTTGAAAAAAAAATTTAAAAAAAAATTATCAGAAAATTTTCGGAAAAATAATAAAAAATTCAAAATAAAATTTTTCAAAAAAAAATTTTCAATAGAAAAAAAATTCGAAAAAAACTTCCCAAAAAAAAATTCAAAAAAATTTTTTCAAAAAAAAATTTCAAAAAAAAAATCAAAAAAATTATTTAAAAAAGAAAAAAAAATTTTTAAAAAATTTCGAAAAAAACATTTTCAAAAAAAAAATAAAAAAAAATTCAAAAAAATTAAAAAAAATTAAAAAAAAAACAAAAAAAATTTTAAAAAAAAATTTCGAAAAAAAAATTTTCAAAAAAAAAATAAAAAAAAAAATTCCAAAAAAAAATTTTAAAAAAAAATCAAAAAAAAAATTTAAAAAAAAAATTTAAAAAAAATTGAAAAAAATTCAAAAAAAAATTTTCAAAGAAAAAATTCGAAAAAAAAAATTTCAAAAAAATTTTCAAAAAAATTTAAAAAGAATTAAAAAAACAAATTTCAAAAAAAAAATTGAAAAAAAAAATTTTCTAAAAATTTTAAAAAAATTTAAAAAAAAAATTTTTTTTCAAAAATTAAAAAAAAATCAAAAAAAAAATTTCAAAAAAAAATTCGAAAACAAAGTTCAAAAAAAAAATTCGAAAAAAAAATTTCAAAAAAAAAATTCAAAAAAAAAATTCTAAAAATTTAAAAAAAATTAAAAAAAAATTTTTTTTTCAAAAATTAAAAAAAAATCAAAAAAAATTTTAAAAAAATTTTTGAAAAAAAAAATTATCAGAAAATTTTCAAAAAATTTTCAAAAAAATAATCAAAAAAAATTCAAAATAAAATTTTTCAAAAAAAATTTTTCAATAGAAAAAAATTTCGAAAAAAACTTCCCAAAAAAGAATTCAAAAAAAAATTTTCAAAAAAAAATTTCAAAAAAAATTCAAAAAACTAATTTAAAAAAAAACAAAAAAAAATTAAAAAAAAAATTTCGTAAAAAAAATTTTCAAAAAAAAATAAAAAAAAATCCAAAAAAAATTTAAAAAAAAGATTTAAAAAAAAATTTGAAAAAAATAAAAAAAAAATTTAAAAAAAAATTTAAAAAAAAATTGAAAAAAAATTAAAAAAAAAAATTTCAAAAAAAAATTCGAAAACAAAGTTCAAAAAAAAATTTCGAAAAAAAAATTTTCAAAAAAATTTAAAAAGAATAAAAAAAACAAATTTCAAAAAAAAAATTCGAAAAAAAAATTTTTCAAAAAAAAAATTTTCAAAAAATTAAAAAATTTTTTTTACAAAAATTAAAAAAAAATCAAAAAAAAATTTAAAAAAATTTTTGAAAAAAAAATTTAAAAAAAAAATTATCAGAAAATTTTCAAAAAATTTTCAAAAAATTTTCAAAAAATTTTCAAAAAAATAATAAAAAAAAATTCAAAAAAAAAATTTTCAATAGAAAAAAATTCCAAAAAAAACTTCCCAAAAAAAAATTCAAAAAAAATTTTTTCAAAAAATTGAAAAAAATTTTTTACAAAAATTTTAAAAAAATCAAAAAAAAAATTAAAAAAATTTTTGAAAAAAAAATTTAAAAAAAAAATTATCAGAAAATTTTCAAAAAATTTTCAAAAAATTTTCAAAAAATTTTCAAAAAAATAATAAAAAAAAATTCAAAAAAAAAATTTTCAATAGAAAAAAATTCCAAAAAAAACTTCCCAAAAAAAAATTCAAAAAAAATTTTTTCAAAAAAAAATTTCAAAAAAAATTCAAAAAAATAATTAAAAAAAAAACAAAAAAAATTTCGAAAAAAACATTTTCAAAAAAAAAATTCCAAAAAAAAATAAAAATTTATAAAAAAATTTGAAAAAAATTAAAAATTAAAAAAAATTCAAAAAAAATTAAAAAAAAATAAAAAAAAAATTGAAAAAAAATTCAAAAAAAAATTCGAAAACAAAGTCCAAAACAAATTTTTCGAAAAAAAAAATTTCAAAAAAAAAATTTTCAAAAAATAAAAAAAAAATTTTTTTTTCAAAAATAAAAAAAAAATCAAAAAAATCATAAAAAATTTTCAAAAAATTTTCAAAAAAATAATTTAAAAAAAAATTTAAAAAAAATTTCGAAAAAAAAATTTTCAAAAGAAAAATAAAAGAAAAATTCCAAAAAAAAAATTTTAAAAAAAATTTTTAAAAAAATTTGAAAAAAATTAAAAATAAAAAAAAATAAAAAAAAAATTTAAAAAAAATTTTAAAAAAAAATTTCAAAAAAAAATTCGAAAACAAAGTTCAAAAAAAAATTTCGAAAAAAAAATTTTCAAAAAAATTTAAAAAGAATTAAAAAAAACAAATTAAAAAAAAAAATTTCGAAAAAAAAATTTTCAAAAAAAAATTTCAAAAAAATTCAAAAAAATAATTTAAGAAAAAAACAAAAAAAAATTTCGAAAAACACATTTTCATAAAAAACATTTTCAAAAAAAAATATTAAAAAAAAAATTCCAAATAAAATTCAAAAAAAAAATTAAAAAAAAAATTTAAAAAAAATTTCGAAAAAAAAATTTTCAAAAAAAAAATTTAAAAAAAATTCCAAAAAAAAAATTTAAAAAAAATTTTTTTAAAAAATTTGAAAAAAATTCAAAAAAAAAATTAAAAATAAAATAAAAAAAAAAATGAAGAAAAATTTTTAAAAAAATTTAAAAAAAAAAATCGAAAACAAAGTTCAAAAAAAAATTTCGAAAAAAACTTCCCAAAAAAAAATTCAAAAAAATTTTCAGAAAAAAATTTCGAAAAAAACTTCCCAAAAAAAATACAAAAAATTTTTTTCAAAAAAAAATTTCAAAAAAAATTCAAAAAAATATTTAAAAAAAAAACAAAAAAAATAAAAAAAAAAAAATTTCGAAAAAAAAATTTTCAAAAAAAAAATTAAAAAAAATTCCAAAAAAAAAATAAAAAAAAAATTCAAAAAAAAAAATTTAAAAAAAAATTTAAAAAAAAATTGAAAAAAAATTCAAACAAAAATTTTCAAAAAAAAATTCGAAAACAAAGTTCAAAAAAAAAATTTTCGAAAAAAAAATTTTCAAAAAAATTTTCAAAAAAATTCAAAAAGAATTTAAAAAAACAAATTTCAAAAAAAAATTTTCGAAAAAAAAATTTTCAAAAAAAAAATTTTCAAAAAATTAAAAAAAAATTTTTTTTCAAAAATTAAAAAAAATCAAAAAAAATTTTCAAAGAATTTTCAAAAAAATAATAAAAAAAAAATCAAAATAAAATTTTTCAAAAAAAAATTTTCAATAGAAAAAAATTTCGAAAAAAACTTTCCAAAAAAAAATTCAAAAAAAATTTTTTCAAAAAAAAATTTCAAAAAAAATTTAAAAAAATAATTTAAAAAAAGAAAAAAAATTTTAAAAAAATTTCGAAAAAAAAATTTTAAAAAAATGTTTAAAAAAAATTGAAAAAAATTAAAAATTAAAAAAAAAATCTAAAAAAAATAAAAAAAAAATCAAAAAAAAATTGAAAAAAAATTCAAAAACAAATTTTCAAAAAAAAAATCGAAAACAAATCAAAAAAAAATTTCGAAAAAAAAATTTTCAAAATAATTCAAAAAGAATTAAAAAAAGCAAATTTCAAAAAAAAAATTTCAAAAAAAAAAATTTCAAAAAAAAAATTTTCATAAAATTTAAAAAAATTTTTTTTTCAAAAATAAAAAAAAATCAAAAAAAATTTTAAAAAAATTTTTGAAGAAAAAATTCAAAAAAAAATTTTTCAAAAAAAAATTCAAAAAAATTATTTGAAAAAAGAAAATTTTCAAAAAAAAATTTTATTTTGAATTTTTTTTAATTATTTTTTTGAAAATTTTTTGAAAATTTTCTGATAATTTTTTTTAAAATTTTTTTTTCAAAAATTTTTTAAAATTTTTTTTAGTTTTTTTTCAATTTTTGAAAAAAAAAATTTTTTTTAAATTTTTTAAAAATTTTTTTTTTGAAAATTTTTTTTTCGAAATTTTTTTTTGAAATTTGTTTTTTTTTTAATTCTTTTCAATTTTTTTTTATTTTTTAAATTTTTTTTTTCTTTTTTCAAATAATTTTTTTGAATTTTTTTTTTGAAAAAATTTTTTTTAAATTTTTTTTTCACAAATTTTTTTAAAATTTTTTTTGATTTTTTTTTATTTTTGAAAAAAAATTTTTTTTTTATTTTTTGAAAATTTTTTTTTTGAAAATTTTTTTTTCGAAAAATTTGTTTTGGACTTTGTTTTCGAATTTTTTTTTAAAATTTTTTTTTTCAATTTTTTTTCAATTTTTTTTTCATTTTCTTTTAATTTTTTTTTGAATTTTTTTTTAATTTTCAATTTTTTTCAAATTTTTTTATAAATTTTTATTTTTTAAATAAAAATTTTAAAAAAATTTCGAAAAAAAAATTTTCAAAAAAAAAATTAAAAAAAAATTCCAAAAAAACAAATTAAAAAAAAAATTTTTTAAAAAAATTTGAAAAAAATTCAAAAAAAAAATAAAAAAAAAAATTGAAGAAAAATTTGAATAAAAATTTTCAAAAAAAATTCGAAAACAAAGTTCAAAAAAAAATTTCGAAAAAAAAATTTTCAAAAAAATTTAAAAAGAATTAAAAAAAAACAAATTTCAAAAAAAAATTTCGAAAAAAAAATTTTCAAAAAAAAAAAATTCAAAAAAAAAATTCAAAAAAAAAATTCAAAAAATTTAAAAAAAAATTTAAAAAAATTTTTTTTTTAAAAATTAAAAAAAAACCAAAAAAAATTTTTAAAAAATTTTTGAAAAAAAAATTTAAAAAAAAATTATCAGAAAATTAAAAAAAAAATTTAAAAAAATTTTTTTTTTCAAAAATTAAAAAAAAACCAAAAAAAATTTTTAAAAAATTTTTGAAACAAAAATTTAAAAAAAAATTATCAGAAAATTTTCAAAAAATTTTCAAAAAAAAATCGAAAATAAAGTTCAAAAAAAAATTTTCGGAAAAAAAATTTTCAAAAAATTTAAAAAATTTTTTTTTTAAATAAAAAAAAAAACAAAAAAAAATTAAAAAAAAAAAATTTTGAAAAAAAAAAAAAAATAAAAAAAAAATTATCAGAAAATTTTCAAAAAAATTTTCAAAAAAATTTTCAAAAAAAATTAAAAAGAATTAAAAAAAACAAATTTCATAAAAAAATTCAAAAAAATTTTTTCGTAAAAAAAATTCAAAAAAAATTCAATAAAATTAAAAAAAAAACAAAAAAAATTTAAAAAAAAATAAAAAAAAATTCAAAAAAAAATTTAAAAAAAAATTTTAAAAAAAATTTGAAAAAAATTAAAAATTCAAAAAAAAATTTAAAAAAAATAAAAAAAAATAAAAAAAAAACTGAAAAAAAATTCAAAAAAAAAATTTCAAAAAAAAATTTGAAAACAAAGTTCAAAAAAAAATTTCGAAAAAAAAAATTTTCAAAAAAATTTTCAAAAAAATTTAAAAAGAATTAAAAAAAAACAAATTTCATAAAAAAAATTTCAAAAAAAAAATTTTCAAAAAATTTAAAAAAAATAAAAAAAAATTTTTTTTTCAAAAATAAAAAAAAAATCAAAAAAAATTTTAAAAAAATTTTTGAAAAAAAAATTTTAAAAAAAATTTCGAAAAAAAAATTTTCAAAAAAAAAATAAAAAAAAATTAAAAAAAAAATTTTAAAAAAAAATTTGAAAAAAAATAAAAAAAAATTTAAAAAAAATTGAAAAAAAATTTTAAAAAAAATTTTCAAAAAAATTCGAAAGCGAAGTTCAAAAAAAAATTTCGAAAAAAAAATTTTCAAAAAAATTTAAAAAGAATTAAAAAATACAAATTTCAAAAAAAAAATTTCGAAAAAAAAATTTTCAAAAAAAAAATTTTCAAAAAATTAAAAAAAAAAATTTTTTTCAAAAATAAAAAAAAAATCAAAAAAAAATTTTAAAAAATTTTTGAAAAAAAATTAAAAAAAAAAATTATCAGAAAATTATCAAAAAATTTTCAAAAAAATAATAAAAAAAAATTCAATAAAAAAATTTTCAATAGAAAAAAATTCCAAAAAAACTTCCCAAAAAAAAATTCAAAACAAAATTTTTCAAAAAAAAATTTCAAAAATATTCAAAAAAATAATTTAAGAAAAAAACAAAAAAAAATTTCGAAAAACACATTTTCATAAAAAACATTTTCAAAAAAAAATATTAAAAAAAATTCCAAAAAAAATTCAAAAAAATAATTTAAAAAAAAACAAAAAAAAAATTAAAAAAAATTTCGAAAAAAAAATTTTCAAAAAAAAAATTTAAAAAAAATTCCAAAAAAAAATTTAAAAAAAAATTTTTAAAAAAAATTTGAAAAAAATTCAAAAAAAAATAAAAAATAAAATAAAAAAAAATTGAAGAAAAATTTAAATAAAAATTTTCAAAAAAAAATTCGAAAACAAAGTTCAAAAAAAAATTTCGAAAAAAAAATTTTCAAAAAAATTCAAAAAGAATTAAAAAAAAAAAATTTCAAAAAAAAATTTCGAAAAAAAAATTTTCAAAAAAAAAATTCAAAAAATTAAAAAAAAAAATTTAAAAAAAATTTTTTTTTCAAAAATTAAAAAAAAACCAAAAAAAATTTTTAAAAAATTTTTGAAAAAAAAATTTAAAAAAAAAATCAGAAAATTTTCAAAAAATTTTCAAAAAAAAAATCGAAAATAAAGTTCAAAAAAAAATTTTCGGAAAAAAAATTTTCAAAAAATTTAAAAAAAAATTTTTTTTTTTAAATAAAAAAAAATCAAAAAAAATTTTAAAAAAAATTTTTGAAAAAAAAATAAAAAAAAATAAAAAAAAAATTATCAGAAAATTTTCAAAAAAATTTTCAAAAAAATTTAAAAAGAATTAAAAAAAACAAATTTAAAAAAAAATTCAAAAAAATTTTCAGAAAAAAATTTCGAAAAAAACTTCCCAAAAAAAATTCAAAAAAAATTTTTCAAAAAAAAATTCAAAAAAATTTAAAAAAAACAAAAAAAATTTAAAAAAGAAATTTCGAAAAAAAAAATTTCAAAAAAAAATTTTAAAAAATTCAAAAAAAAAATTAAATTAATTTTTTTTTTATTTTTTTTTATTTTTTTTTTCAAAAATTTTTTTTAAAATTTTTTTTGATTTTTTTTTATTTTAAAAAAAAAAATTTTTTTTTAAATTTTTTGAAAATTTTTTTTCCGAAATTTTTTTTTTGAACTTTATTTTCGATTTTTTTTTTGAAAATTTTTTGAAAATTTTCTGATAATTTTTTTTTAAATTTTTTTTTCAAAAATTTTTTAAAATTTTTTTTTGGTTTTTTTTTAATTTTTGAAAAAAAAAATTTTTTTTAAATTTTTTTTAAAATTTTTTTGAATTTTTTTTTTTTTGAAAATTTTTTTTTCGAAATTTTTTTTGAAATTTGTTTTTTTTAAATTCTTTTTAATTTTTTTTGAAAATTTTTTTTTCGAATTTTTTTTTTGAACTTTGTTTTCGAATTTTTTTGTGAAAATTTTTATTTAAATTTTTCTTCAATTTTTTTTTATTTTATTTTTTATTTTTTTTTGAATTTTTTTCAAATTTTTTTTAAAAATTTTTTTTTTAATTTTTTTTTTTGGAATTTTTTTTTTGAAAATTTTTTTTTGAAATTTTTTTAAAATTTTTTTTTGTTTTTTTTTAAATTATTTTTTTGAATTTTTTTTGGAATTTTTTTTTAATATTTTTTTTTGAAAATGTTTTTTATGAAAATGTGTTTTTCGAAATTTTTTTTTGTTTTTTTCTTAAATTATTTTTTTGAATATTTTTGAAATTTTTTTTTGAAAAATTTTGTTTTGAATTTTTTTTTGGGAAGTTTTTTTGGAATTTTTTTCTATTGAAAATTTTTTTATTGAATTTTTTTTATTATTTTTTTGAAAATTTTTTGATAATTTTCTGATAATTTTTTTTTTAATTTTTTTTTCAAAAATTTTTTAAAATTTTTTTTTGATTTTTTTTTTATTTTTGAAAAAAAAAAAAATTTTTTAATTTTTTGAAAATTTTTTTTTCGAAATTTTTTTTTTGAAATTTGTATTTTTTAATTCTTTTTAAATTTTTTTGAAAATTTTTTTTCAATTTTTTTTAAATTTTTTTTTTATTTTTATTTTTTTTCAAATTTTTTTTTAAAATTTTTTTTAAATTTTTTTTTGGAATTTTTTTTTTATTTTTCTTCTAAAAATTTTTTTTTCGAAATTTTTTTTAAATTTTTTTTTTTAATTATTTTTTTGAATTTTTTTTGAAATTTTTTTTTGAAAAAATTTTTTTTGAATTTTTTCTTGGGAAGTTTTTTTCGAAATTTTTTTCTATTGAAAATTTTTTTTGAAAAATTTTATTTTTAATTTTTTTTAATTATTTTTTTGAAAATTCTTTGAAAATTTTCTGATAATTTTTTTTAAATTTTTTTTTCAAAAATTTTTTCAAAATTTTTTTTGATTTTTTTTCTATTTTTGAAAAAAAATTTTTTTTTTTATTTTTTTAAAATTTTTTGAAATTTTTTTTTTTGAAATTTTTTTTATGAAATTTGTTTTTTTTAATTCTTTTTAAATTTTTTTGAAAATTTTATTGAAAATTTTTTTTTTCGAAATTTTTTTTTGAACTTTGTTTTCGAATTTTTTTTTGAAATTTTTTTTTTGAATTTTTTTTCAGTTTTTTTTTTATTTTTTTTATTTTTTTTTAAATTTTTTTTTGAATTTTTAATTTTTTTTCAAATTTTTTTTAAAATTTTTTTTTAAATTTTTTTTTTGAATTTTTTTTTATTTTTTTTTGAATTTTTTTTTTTCGAAATTTCTTTTTTAAATTTTTTTTTGTTTTTTTTTTAATTTTTTTGAATTTTTTTTGAATTTTTTTTTTGAAAACATTTTTTTGAATTTTTTTTTGGGAAGTTTTTTTCGAAATTTTTTTCTGAAAATTTTTTTGAATTTTTTTTTGAAATTTTTTTTTTAATTCTTTTTAAATTTTTTTGAAAATTTTTTTGAAAATTTTCTAATAATTTTTTTTTTATTTTTTTTCAAAAATTTTTTTTTAAATTTTTTTTGATTTTTTTTTATTTAAAAAAAAAAATTTTTTTTTGAATTTTTTGAAAATTTTTTTTCCGAAAATTTTTTTTTGAACTTTATTTTCGATTTTTTTTTGAAAATTTTTTGAAAATTTTCTGATAATTTCAAAAAAAAATAAAAAAAAATTCAAAAATAAAAAAAAATTCAAAAATAAAAAAAAAATCATAAAATTTTTTTTAAAATTAAAAAAAAAAAAATTTTTTAAATTTTTTTAAAATTTTCTGAAAATTTTTTTTTTGAAATTTTTTTTATGAAATTTGTTTTTATTTAATTCTTTTTAAATTTTTTTGAAAATTTTTTTGAAAATTTTTTTTTTCGAAATTTTTTTTTGAACTTTGTTTTCGAATTTTTTTTGAAATTTTTTTTTTGAATTTTTTTTCAGTTTTTTTTTTATTTTTTTTATTTTTTTTTAAATTTATTTTTGAATTTTTAATTTTTTTTCAAATTTTTTTTAAAATTTTTTTTTTAATTTTTTTTTTGAATTTTTTTTTATTTTTTTTTTGAAATTTTTTTTTTCGAAATTTCTTTTTTAAATTTTTTTTTGTTTTTTTTTTAATTTTTTTGAATTTTTTTTGAATTTTTTTTTTGAAAAAATTTTTTTGAATTTTTTTTTGGGAAGTTTTTTTCGAAATTTTTTTCTGAAAATTTTTTTGAATTTTTTTTTTAAATTTTTTTTTTAATTCTTTTTAAATTTTTTTGAAAATTTTTTTGAAAATTTTCTAATAATTTTTTTTTTATTTTTTTTCAAAAATTTTTTTAAAATTTTTTTTTGATTTTTTTTTATTTAAAAAAAAAAATTTTTTTTTTGAATTTTTTGAAAATTTTTTTTCCGAAAATTTTTTTTGAACTTTATTTTCGATTTTTTTTTTGAAAATTTTTTGAAAATTTTCTGATAATTTTTTTTTAAAATTTTTTTTTCAAAAATTTTTTAAAAATTTTTTTTGGTTTTTTTTAATTTTTTTTTTAATTTTTTGAATTTTTTTTTTCAATTTTTTTTTTTTTGAAATTTTTTTTTTCGAAATTTTTTTTTGAAATTTGTTTTTTTTTAATTCTTTTTAAATTTTTTTGAAAATTTTTTTTTCGAAATTTTTTTTTGAACTTCGTTTTCGAATTTTTTTTTGAAAATTTTTATTTAAATTTTTCTTCAATTTTTTTTTTATTTTATTTTTTATTTTTTATTTTGAATTTTTTTCAAATTTTTTTTAAAATTTTTTTTTTTATTTGTTTTTTTGGATTTTTTTTTAAATTTATTTTTGAAAATTTTTTTTTCGAAATTTTTTTAAAATTTTTATTTAAAAAATAAAAATTTATAAAAAAATTTGAAAAAAATTAAAAATTAAAAAAAAATTCAAAAAAAAATTAAAAGAAAATGAAAAAAAAATTGAAAAAAAATTGAAAAAAAAAAATTTCAAAAAAAAATTCGAAAACAAAGTCCAAAACAAATTTTTCGAAAAAAAAATTTTCAAAAAAAAAATTTTCAAAAAATAAAAAAAAAATTTTTTTCAAAAATAAAAAAAAATCAAAAAAAATTTTAAAAAAATTTTTGAAGAAAAAATTTAAAAAAAATTTTTTCAAAAAAAAAATTTAAAAAAATTATTTGAAAAAAGAAAAAAAAAATTTAAAAAATAAAAAAAAATTGAAAAGAATTAAAAAAAAAACAAATTTCAAAAAAAAATTTCGAAAAAAAAATTTTCAAAAAAAAAATTTTCAAAAAATTTTAAAAAAATTTTTTTTTTCAAAAATAAAAAAAAAACTAAAAAAATTTTAAAAAATTTTTGAAAAAAAAATTTTAAAAAAAATTATCAGAAAATTTTCAAAAAATTTTCAAAAAAATAATTAAAAAAAATTCAAAATAAAATTTTTCAAAAAAAAATTTTCAGAAAAAAATTTCGAAAAAAACTTCCCAAAAAAAAATTCAAAAAAATTTTCAGAAAAAAATTTCGAATAAAAGTTCCCAAAAAAAAATTCAAAAAAAATTTTTTCAAAAAAAAATTTCAAAAAAAATTCAAAAAAATAATTTTAAAAAAAATTTCGAAAAAAAAATTTTCAAAAGAAAAATAAAAGAAAAATTCCAAAAAAAAAATTTAAAAAAAATTTTTTAAATAAAATTTGAAAAAAATTAAAAATAAAAAAAAATAAAAAAAAAATTGAAAAAAAATTTTAAAAAAAAATTTCAAAAAAAAATTCGAAAACAAAGTTCAAAAAAAAATTTCGAAAAAAAAATTTTCAAAAAAATTTAAAAAGAATTAAAAAAAACAAATTTCAAAAAAAAAATTTTGAAAAAAAAATTTTCAAAAAAAAATTTCAAAAAAAATTCTAAAAAATAATTTAAGAAAAAAACAAAAAAAAAATTCGAAAAACACATTTTTATAAAAAACATTTTCAAAAAAAAATATTAAAAAAAAAATTCCAAAAAAAATTCACAAAAATAATTTAAAAAAAACAAAAAAATATTTTAAAAAAATTTCGAAAAAAAAATTTTCAAAAAAAAATTTAAAAAAAATTCCAAAAAAACAAATTAAAAAAAAAATTTTTAAAAAAAATTTGAAAAAAATTCAAAAAAAAAAAAAAAAATAAAATAAAAAAAAAATTGAAGAAAAATTTAAATAAAAATTTTCAAAAAAAATTCGAAAACAAAGTTCAAAAAAAAATTTCGAAAAAAAAATTTTCAAAAAAATTTAAAAAGAATTTAAAAAAAACAAATTTCAAAAAAAAAAATTTCGAAAAAAAAATTTTCAAAAAAAAAATTCAAAAAAAAAATTCAAAAAATTAAAAAAAAAATTTAAAAAATTTTTTTTTTCAAAAATTAAAAAAAAAACAAAAAAAATTTTTAAAAAATTTTTGAAAAAAAAATTTAAAAAAAAATTATCAGAAAATTAAAAAAAAAATTTAAAAAAAAATTTTTTTTCAAAAATTAAGAAAAAAAACAAAAAAAATTTTAAAAAAATTTTTGAAAAAAAAATTTTAAAAAAAATTATCAGAAAATTTTCAAAAAATTTTCAAAAAAAAAATCGAAAATAAAGTTCAAAAAAAAATTTTCGGAAAAAAAATTTTCAAAAAATTTAAAAAAAATTTTTTTTTAAATAAAAAAAAAACAAAAAAAAATTTAAAAAAAAATTTTTGAAAAAAAAAAAAAAAAAAATTATCAGAAAATTTTCAAAAAAATTTTCAAAAAAATTTTCAAAAAAATTTAAAAAGAATTAAAAAAACAAATTTCAAAAAAAAATTCAAAAAAATTTTTTCAAAAAAAAAATTCAAAAAAAATTCAATAAAATTAAAAAAAAAACAAAAAAAATTTAAAAAAGAAATTTCGAAAAAAAAAATTTCGAAAAAAAATTTTAAAAAATTCAAAAAAAAATTTTAAAAAAAATTTTAAAAAAAATTTGAAAAAAATTAAAAATTCAAAAAAAAATTTAAAAAAAATAAAAAAAAATCAAAAAAAAACTGAAAAAAAATTCAAAAAAAAAATTTCAAAAAAAAATTCGAAAACAAAGTTCAAAAAAAAATTTCGAAAAAAAAAATTTTCAAAAAAATTTTCAAAAAAATTTAAAAAGAATTAAAAAAAAACAAATTTCATAAAAAAAATTTCAAAAAAAAAATTTTCAAAAATTTTTAAAAAAATGAAAAAAAAAATTTTTTTTCAAAAATAAAAAAAAAATCAAAAAAAATTTTAAAAAAATTTTTGAAAAAAAAATTTTTAAAAAAATTTCGAAAAAAAAATTTTCAAAAGAAAAATAAAAAAAAAATTCCAAGAAAAAATTTAAAAAAAAATTTAAAAAAAAATTTGAAAAAAATTAAAAATAAAAAAAAAATTTAAAAAAAATTGAAAAAAAAATTTTAAAAAAATTTTCAAAAAAATTCGAAAGCAAAGTTCAAAAAAAAAATTCGAAAAAAAAATTTTCAAAAAAATTTAAAAAGAATTAAAAAATACAAATTTCAAAAAAAAAATTTCGAAAAAAAAATTTTCAAAAAAAAAATTTTCAAAAAATTTAAAAAAAAATTTTTTTTTCAAAAATAAAAAAAAAATCAAAAAAAAAATTTAAAAAATTTTTGAAAAAAAAATTTTAAAAAAAAATTATCAGAAAATTATCAAAAAATTTTCAAAAAAATAATAAAAAAAAATTCAATAAAAAAATTTTCAATAGAAAAAAATTCCAAAAAAACTTCCCAAAAAAAATAAAAAAAAATTCAAAAAAAAATTTAAAAAAAAAAATTTAAAAAAATTTGAAAAAAATTAAAAATTCAAAAAAAAAATTTAAAAAAAATAAAAAAAAATAAAAAAAAAAAAACTGAAAAAAAATTCAAAAAAAAAATTCGAAAACAAAGTTCAAAAAAAAATTTCGAAAAAAAAAATTTTCAAAAAAATTTTCAAAAAAATTTAAAAAGAATTAAAAAAAAACAAATTTCATAAAAAAAATTTCAAAAAAAAAATTTTCAAAAATTTTTAAAAAAATGAAAAAAAATTTTTTTTTTTCAAAAATAAAAAAAAAATCAAAAAAAATTTTAAAAAAATTTTTCAAAAAAATTCGAAAGCAAAGTTCAAAAAAAAATTTCGAAAAAAAAATTTTCAAAAAAATTTAAAAAGAATTAAAAAATACAAATTTCAAAAAAAAAATTTCGAAAAAAAAATTTTCAAAAAAAAAATTTTTAAAAAATTAAAAAAAAATTTTTTTTTTCAAAAATAAAAAAAAAATCAAAAAAAAATTTTAAAAAATTTTTGAAAAAAAAATTTAAAAAAAAATTATCAGAAAATTATCAAAAAATTTTCAAAAAAATAATAAAAAAAAATTCAATAAAAAAATTTTCAATAGAAAAAAATTCCAAAAAAACTTCCCAAAAAAAAATTCAAAACAAAATTTTTCAAAAAAAAATTTCAAAAATATTCAAAAAAATAATTTAAGAAAAAAACAAAAAAAAAATTCGAAAAACACATTTTCATAAAAAACATTTTCAAAAAAAAATATTAAAAAAAATTCCAAAAAAAAATTCAAAAAAATAATTTAAAAAAAAACAAAAAAAAAATTAAAAAAAATTTCGAAAAAAAAATTTTCAAAAAAAAAATTTAAAAAAAATTCCAAAAAAAAAATTAAAAAAAAAATTTTTTTAAAAAATTTGAAAAAAATTCAAAAAAAAATAAAAAATAAAATAAAAAAAAATTGAAGAAAAATTTAAATAAAAATTTTCAAAAAAAAATTCGAAAACAAAGTTCAAAAAAAAATTTCGAAAAAAAAATTTTCAAAAAAATTCAAAAAGAATTAAAAAAAAACAAATTTCAAAAAAAAATTTCGAAAAAAAAATTTTCAAAAAAAATATTCAAAAAATTAAAAAAAAAATTTAAAAAAATTTTTTTTTTCAAAAATTAAAAAAAAACCAAAAAAAATTTTTAAAAAATTTTTGAAAAAAAAATTTAAAAAAAAAATCAGAAAATTTTCAAAAAATTTTCAAAAAAAAAATCGAAAATAAAGTTCAAAAAAAAATTTTCGGAAAAAAAATTTTCAAAAAATTTAAAAAAAAATTTTTTTTTTAAATAAAAAAAATCAAAAAAAATTTAAAAAAAAATTTTTGAAAAAAAAATAAAAAAAAATAAAAAAAAAATTATCAGAAAATTTTCAAAAAAATTTTCAAAAAAATTTAAAAAGAATTAAAAAAAACAAATTTAAAAAAAAATTCAAAAAAATTTTCAGAAAAAAATTTCGAAAAAAACTTCCCAAAAAAAAATTCAAAAAAAATTTTTCAAAAAAAAATTCAAAAAAATTTAAAAAAAACAAAAAAAATTTAAAAAAGAAATTTCGAAAAAAAAAATTTCAAAAAAAAATAAAAAAAAATTCAAAAATAAAAAAAAAATCATAAAATTTTTTTTAAAATTAAAAAAAAAAAAAATTTTTTAAATTTTTTTAAAATTTTCTGAAAATTTTTTTTTTGAAATTTTTTTTATGAAATTTGTTTTTATTTAATTCTTTTTAAATTTTTTTGAAAATTTTTTTGAAAATTTTTTTTTTCGAAATTTTTTTTTGAACTTTGTTTTCGAATTTTTTTTTGAAATTTTTTTTTTGAATTTTTTTTCAGTTTTTTTTTATTTTTTTTTATTTTTTTTTTTTTAATTTTTTTTTTAATTTTTAATTTTTTTCAAATTTTTTTTAAATTTTTTATTTAAATTTTTTTTTTGAATTTTTTTAAATTTTTTTTTGAAATTTTTTTTTTCGAAATTTCTTTTTAAATTTTTTTTTGTTTTTTTTAATTTTTTTGAATTTTTTTTGAATTTTTTTTTTGAAAAAATTTTTTTGAATTTTTTTTTGGGAAGTTTTTTTCGAAATTTTTTTCTGAAAATTTTTTTGAATTTTTTTTTGAAATTTGTTTTTTTAAATTCTTTTTAAATTTTTTTGAAAATTTTCTGATAATTTTTTTTTTATTTTTTTTTATTTTTTTTTTCAAAAATTTTTTTTTTAATTTTTTTTGATTTTTTTTTATTTTAAAAAAAAAATTTTTTTTTAAATTTTTTGAAAATTTTTTTTCCGAAATTTTTTTTTTGAACTTTATTTTCGATTTTTTTTTTGAAAATTTTTTGAAAATTTTCTGATAATTTTTTTTTAAATTTTTTTTTCAAAAATTTTTTAAAATTTTTTTTTGGTTTTTTTTTAATTTTTGAAAAAAAAAATTTTTTTTAAATTTTTTTTTAAATTTTTTTGAATTTTTTTTTTTTTGAAAATTTTTTTTTCGAAATTTTTTTTGAAATTTGTTTTTTTTAAATTCTTTTTAATTTTTTTTGAAAATTTTTTTTTCGAATTTTTTTTTTGAACTTTGTTTTCGAATTTTTTTGTGAAAATTTTTATTTAAATTTTTCTTCAATTTTTTTTTATTTTATTTTTTATTTTTTTTTGAATTTTTTTCAAATTTTTTTTAAAAATTTTTTTTTTAATTTTTTTTTTTGGAATTTTTTTTAAATTTTTTTTTTGAAATTTTTTTTTTGAAATTTTTTTAAAATTTTTTTTAAATTATTTTTTTGAATTTTTTTTGGAATTTTTTTTTAATATTTTTTTTTGAAAATGTTTTTTATGAAAATGTGTTTTTCGAAATTTTTTTTTGTTTTTTTCTTAAATTATTTTTTTGAATATTTTTGAAATTTTTTTTTGAAAAATTTTGTTTTGAATTTTTTTTTGGGAAGTTTTTTTGGAATTTTTTTCTATTGAAAATTTTTTTATTGAATTTTTTTTATTATTTTTTTGAAAATTTTTTGATAATTTTCTGATAATTTTTTTTTTTAATTTTTTTTTCAAAAATTTTTTAAAATTTTTTTTTGATTTTTTTTTTATTTTTGAAAAAAAATTTTTTTTTTAATTTTTTGAAAATTTTTTTTTCGAAATTTTTTTTTTGAAATTTGTATTTTTTAATTCTTTTTAAATTTTTTTGAAAATTTTTTTTCAATTTTTTTTAAATTTTTTTTTTATTTTTATTTTTTTTCAAATTTTTTTTTAAAATTTTTTTAAATTTTTTTTTTGGAATTTTTTTTTTATTTTTCTTCTAAAAATTTTTTTTTCGAAATTTTTTTTAAATTTTTTTTTAAATTATTTTTTTGAATTTTTTTTGAAATTTTTTTTTGAAAAAATTTTTTTTGAATTTTTTCTTGGGAAGTTTTTTTCGAAATTTTTTTCTATTGAAAATTTTTTTTGAAAAATTTTATTTTTAATTTTTTTTAATTATTTTTTTGAAAATTTTTTGAAAATTTTCTAATTTTTTTTAAATTTTTTTTTCAAAAATTTTTTTAAAATTTTTTTGATTTTTTTTTTATTTTTGAAAAAAAAATTTTTTTTTTATTTTTTTAAAATTTTTTGAAATTTTTTTTTTTGAAATTTTTTTTATGAAATTTGTTTTTTTTAATTCTTTTTAAATTTTTTTGAAAATTTTATTGAAAATTTTTTTTTTCGAAATTTTTTTTTGAACTTTGTTTTCGAATTTTTTTTCAGTTTTTTTTTTATTTTTTTTATTTTTTTTAAAAATTTTTTTTGAATTTTTAATTTTTTTTCAAATTTTTTTTAAAATTTTTTTTTTAATTTTTTTTTTGAATTTTTTTTTATTTTTTTTTGAATTTTTTTTTTCGAAATTTCTTTTTTAAATTTTTTTTTGTTTTTTTTTTTTAATTTTTTTGAATTTTTTTTGAATTTTTTTTTTGAAAACATTTTTTTGAATTTTTTTTTGGGAAGTTTTTTTCGAAATTTTTTTCTGAAAATTTTTTTGAATTTTTTTTTGAAATTTTTTTTTTTAATTCTTTTTAAATTTTTTTGAAAATTTTTTTGAAAATTTTCTAATAATTTTTTTTTAATTTTTTTTCAAAAATTTTTTTTAAAATTTTTTTTGATTTTTTTTTATTTAAAAAAAAATTTTTTTTTTGAATTTTTGAAAATTTTTTTTCCGAAAATTTTTTTTTGAACTTTATTTTCGATTTTTTTTTGAAAATTTTTTGAAAATTTTCTGATAATTTAAAAAAAAAATAAAAAAAAATTCAAAAATAAAAAAAAAATCATAAAATTTTTTTTAAAATTTAAAAAAAAAAAAATTTTTTAAATTTTTTAAAAATTTTCTGAAAATTTTTTTTTTGAATTTTTTTTTATGAAATTTGTTTTTATTTAATTCTTTTTAAATTTTTTTGAAAATTTTTTTGAAAATTTTTTTTTTCGAAATTTTTTTTTGAACTTTGTTTTCGAATTTTTTTTGAAATTTTTTTTTTGAATTTTTTTTCAGTTTTTTTTTTATTTTTTTTTATTTTTTTTTTAAATTTTTTTTTTAATTTTTAATTTTTTTCAAATTTTTTTTAAAATTTTTTTTTTAATTTTTTTTTGAATTTTTTTAAATTTTTTTTTGAAATTTTTTTTTTCGAAATTTCTGTTTTAAATTTTTTTTGTTTTTTTTAATTTTTTTGAATTTTTTTTGAATTTTTTTTTTGAAAAAATTTTTTTGAATTTTTTTTTGGGAAGTTTTTTTCGAAATTTTTTTCTGAAAATTTTTTTGAATTTTTTTTTGAAATTTGTTTTTTTTAATTCTTTTTAAATTTTTTTGAAAATTTTCTGATAATTTTTTTTTTATTTTTTTTTATTTTTTTTTTCACAAATTTTTTTTAAAATTTTTTTTGATTTTTTTTTATTTAAAAAAAAAAAAATTTTTTTTAAATTTTTTGAAAATTTTTTTTCCGAAATTTTTTTTTTGAACTTTATTTTCGATTTTTTTTTTGAAAATTTTTTGAAAATTTTCTGATAATTTTTTTTTTAATTTTTTTTTCAAAAATTTTTTAAAATTTTTTTTTGGTTTTTTTTTAATTTTTGAAAAAAAAAATTTTTTTTAAATTTTTTTAAAAATTTTTTTGAATTTTTTTTTTTTTGAAAATTTTTTTTTCGAAATTTTTCTTTGAAATTTGTTTTTTTTAAATTCTTTTTAATTTTTTTTAAAAATTTTTTTTTCGAAATTTTTTTTTGAACTTTGTTTTCGAATTTTTTTTTGAAAATTTTTATTTAAATTTTTCTTCAATTTTTTTTTATTTTTTATTTTTTTTTGAATTTTTTTCAAATTTTTTTTAAAAATTTTTTTTTTAATTTTTTTTTTTGGAATTTTTTTAATTTTTTTTTTGAAAATTTTTTTTTGAAATTTTTTTTAAATTTTTTTTTGTTTTTTTTAAAATTATTTTTTTGAATTTTTTTTGGAATTTTTTTTTAATATTTTTTTTTGAAAATGTTTTTTATGAAAATGTGTTTTTCGAAATTTTTTTTTGTTTTTTTCTTAAATTATTTTTTTGAATATTTTTGAAATTTTTTTTTGAAAAATTTTGTTTTGAATTTTTTTTTGGGAAGTTTTTTTGGAATTTTTTTCTATTGAAAATTTTTTTATTGAATTTTTTTTTATTATTTTTTTGAAAATTTTTTGATAATTTTCTGATAATTTTTTTTTTAAATTTTTTTTTCAAAAATTTTTTAAAATTTTTTTTGATTTTTTTTTTATTTTTGAAAAAAAAATTTTTTTTTAATTTTTTGAAAATTTTTTTTTCGAAATTTTTTTTTTGAAATTTGTATTTTTTAATTCTTTTTAAATTTTTTTGAAAATTTTTTTTCGAAATTTTTTTTTGAACTTTGTTTTCGAATTTTTTTTTGAAAATTTTTTTAAAATTTTTTTTCAATTTTTTTTAAATTTTTTTTTTATTTTTATTTTTTTTCAAATTTTTTTTTAAAATTTTTTTTAAATTTTTTTTTGGAATTTTTTTTTTATTTTTCTTCTAAAAATTTTTTTTTCGAAATTTTTTTTAAATTTTTTTTTTTAATTATTTTTTTGAATTTTTTTTGAAATTTTTTTTTGAAAAAATTTTTTTTGAATTTTTTCTTGGGAAGTTTTTTTCGAAATTTTTTTCTATTGAAAATTTTTTTTTTAAAATTTTATTTTTAATTTTTTTTAATTATTTTTTTGAAAATTTTTTGAAAATTTTCTGATAATTTTTTTAAAATTTTTTTTTCAAAAATTTTTTAAAAATTTTTTTTGATTTTTTTTTTATTTTTGAAAAAAAAATTTTTTTTTATTTTTTTAAAATTTTTTGAAATTTTTTTTTTTTGAAATTTTTTTTATGAAATTTGTTTTTTTTAATTCTTTTTAAATTTTTTTGAAAATTTTTTTGAAAATTTTTTTTTTCGAAATTTTTTTTTGAACTTTGTTTTCGAATTTTTTTTTGAAATTTTTTTTTTGAATTTTTTTTCAGTTTTTTTTTTATTTTTTTTATTTTTTTTTAAATTTTTTTTTGAATTTTTAATTTTTTTTCAAATTTTTTTTAAAATTTTTTTTTAATTTTTTTTTATTTTTTTTTTGAAATTTTTTTTTTCGAAATTTCTTTTTTAAATTTTTTTTTGTTTTTTTTTTAATTTTTTTGAATTTTTTTTGAATTTTTTTTTTGAAAAAATTTTTTTGAATTTTTTTTTGGGAAGTTTTTTTCGAAATTTTTTTCTGAAAATTTTTTTGAATTTTTTTTTGAAATTTTTTTTTTTTAATTCTTTTTAAATTTTTTTGAAAATTTTTTTGAAAATTTTCTAATAATTTTTTTTTTATTTTTTTTCAAAAATTTTTTTAAAAATTTTTTTTGATTTTTTTTTATTTAAAAAAAAAAATTTTTTTTTGAATTTTTTGAAAATTTTTTTTCCGAAAATTTTTTTTTGAACTTTATTTTCGATTTTTTTTTTGAAAATTTTTTGAAAATTTTCTGATAATTTTTTTTTAAAATTTTTTTTTCAAAAATTTTTTAAAAATTTTTTTTGGTTTTTTTTAATTTTTGAAAAAAAAATTTTTTTTTAAATTTTTTTTTTAATTTTTTGAATTTTTTTTTTGAATTTTTTTTTTTTGAAAATTTTTTTTTCGAAATTTTTTTTTGAAATTTTTTTTTTTTAATTCTTTTTAAATTTTTTTGAAAATTTTTTTTTCGAAATTTTTTTTTGAACTTCGTTTTCGAATTTTTTTTTGAAAATTTTTATTTAAATTTTTCTTCAATTTTTTTTTTATTTTATTTTTTATTTTTTATTTTGAATTTTTTTCAAATTTTTTTTAAAATTTTTTTTTTATTTGTTTTTTTGGATTTTTTTTAAAATTTATTTTTGAAAATTTTTTTTTCGAAATTTTTTTAAAATTTTTATTTAAAAAATAAAAATTTATAAAAAAATTTGAAAAAAATTAAAAATTAAAAAAAAATTCAAAAAAAAATTAAAAGAAAATGAAACAAAAATTGAAAAAAAATTGAAAAAAAAAATTCGAAAACAAAGTCCAAAACAAATTTTTCGAAAAAAAAATTTTCAAAAAAAAAATTTTCAAAAAATAAAAAAAAAATTTTTTTTCAAAAATAAAAAAAAATCAAAAAAAATTTTAAAAAAATTTTTGAAGAAAAAATTTAAAAAAAATTTTTTCAAAAAAAAAATTCAAAAAAATTATTTGAAAAAAGAAAAAAAAAATTTAAAAAATAAAAAAAAATTGAAAAGAATTAAAAAAAAAAACAAATTTCAAAAAAAAATTTCGAAAAAAAAATTTTCAAAAAAAAAATTTTCAAAAAATTAAAAAAAAATTTTTTTTTTTCAAAAATTAAAAAAAAACTAAAAAAATTTTAAAAAATTTTTGAAAAAAAAATTTAAAAAAAAATTATCAGAAAATTTTCAAAAAATTTTCAAAAAAATAATTTAAAAAAATTCAAAATAAAATTTTTCAAAAAAAAATTTTCAGAAAAAAATTTCGAAAAAAACTTCCCAAAAAAAAATTCAAAAAAATTTTCAGAAAAAAATTTCGAATAAAAGTTCCCAAAAAAAAATTCAAAAAAAATTTTTTCAAAAAAAAATTTCAAAAAAAATTCAAAAAAATAATTTTAAAAAAAATTTCGAAAAAAAAATTTTCAAAAGAAAAATAAAAGAAAAATTCCAAAAAAAAAATTTAAAAAAAAATTTTTAAATAAAATTTGAAAAAAATTAAAAATAAAAAAAAATAAAAAAAAAATTGAAAAAAAATTTTAAAAAAAAATTTCAAAAAAAAATTCGAAAACAAAGTTCAAAAAAAAATTTCGAAAAAAAAATTTTCAAAAAAATTTAAAAAGAATTAAAAAAAACAAATTTCAAAAAAAAAATTTTGAAAAAAAAATTTTCAAAAAAAAATTTCAAAAAAAATTCAAAAAAATAATTTAAGAAAAAAACAAAAAAAAAATTCGAAAAACACATTTTTATAAAAAACATTTTCAAAAAAAAATATTAAAAAAAAAATTCCAAAAAAAATTCACAAAAATAATTTAAAAAAAACAAAAAAATATTTTAAAAAAATTTCGAAAAAAAAATTTTCAAAAAAAAAATTAAAAAAAAATTCCAAAAAAACAAATTAAAAAAAAATTTTTTAAAAAAAATTTGAAAAAAATTCAAAAAAAAAATAAAAAATAAAATAAAAAAAAAATTGAAGAAAAATTTAAATAAAAATTTTCAAAAAAAATTCGAAATCAAATTTCAAAAAAAAAATTTCGAAAAAAAAATTTTCAAAAAAAAAATTCAAAAAAAAAATTCAAAAAATTAAAAAAAAAATTTAAAAAAATTATTTTTTTCAAAAATTAAAAAAAAACCAAAAAAAATTTTTAAAAAATTTTTGAAAAAAAAATTAAAAAAAAAATTATCAGAAAATTAAAAAAAAAATTTAAAAAAATTTTTTTTTTCAAAAATTAAAAAAAAAAACAAAAAAAATTTTTAAAAAATTTTTGAAAAAAAAATTTTAAAAAAAATTATCAGAAAATTTTCAAAAAATTTTCAAAAAAAAAATCGAAAATAAAGTTCAAAAAAAAATTTTCGGAAAAAAAATTTTCAAAAAATTTAAAAAAAATTTTTTTTTTAAATAAAAAAAAAACAAAAAAAAATTTTAAAAAAAATTTTTGAAAAAAAAAAAAAAAAAAAAAAAATTATCAGAAAATTTTCAAAAAAATTTTCAAAAAAATTTTCAAAAAAATTTAAAAAGAATTAAAAAAACAAATTTCAAAAAAAAATTCAAAAAAATTTTTTCAAAAAAAAAATTCAAAAAAAATTCAATAAAATTAAAAAAAAAACAAAAAAAATTTAAAAAAGAAATTTCGAAAAAAAAAATTTCGAAAAAAAATTAAAAAAAATTCAAAAAAAAATTTTAAAAAAAAATTTTAAAAAAATTTGAAAAAAATTAAAAATTCAAAAAAAAATTTAAAAAAAATAAAAAAAAATAAAAAAAAAACTGAAAAAAAATTCAAAAAAAAAATTTCAAAAAAAAATTCGAAAACAAAGTTCAAAAAAAAATTTCGAAAAAAAAAATTTTCAAAAAAATTTTCAAAAAAATTTAAAAAGAATTAAAAAAAAACAAATTTCATAAAAAAAATTTCAAAAAAAAAATTTTCAAAAATTTTTAAAAAAATGAAAAATAATTTTTTTTTCAAAAATAAAAAAAAAATCAAAAAAAATTTTAAAAAAATTTTTGAAAAAAAAATTTTAAAAAAAATTTCGAAAAAAAAATTTTCAAAAGAAAAATAAAAAAAAAATTCCAAGAAAAAATTTTAAAAAAAAATTAAAAAAAAAATTTGAAAAAAATTAAAAATAAAAAAAAAATTTAAAAAAAATTGAAAAAAAAATTTTAAAAAAATTTTCAAAAAAATTCGAAAGCAAAGTTCAAAAAAAAATTTCGAAAAAAAAATTTTCAAAAAAATTTAAAAAGAATTAAAAAATACAAATTTCAAAAAAAAAATTTCGAAAAAAAAATTTTCAAAAAAAAAATTTTCAAAAAATTAAAAAAAAAATTTTTTTTTCAAAAATAAAAAAAAAATCAAAAAAAAATTTTAAAAAATTTTTGAAAAAAAAATTTAAAAAAAAAATTATCAGAAAATTATCAAAAAATTTTCAAAAAAATAATAAAAAAAAATTCAATAAAAAAATTTTCAATAGAAAAAAATTCCAAAAAAACTTCCCAAAAAAAATAAAAAAAAATTCAAAAAAAAAATTTAAAAAAAAATTTTAAAAAAATTTGAAAAAAATTAAAAATTCAAAAAAAAAATTTAAAAAAAATAAAAAAAAATAAAAAAAAACTGAAAAAAAGTTCAAAAAAAAATTTCGGAAAAAAAAATTTTCAAAAAAATTTTCAAAAAAATTTAAAAAGAATTAAAAAAAAACAAATTTCATAAAAAAAATTTCAAAAAAAAAATTTTCAAAAATTTTTAAAAAAATGAAAAAAAAAATTTTTTTTCAAAAATAAAAAAAAAATCAAAAAAAATTTTAAAAAAATTTTTGAAAAAAAAATTTAAAAAAAAATTTCGAAAAAAAAATTTTCAAAAGAAAAATAAAAAAAAAATTCCAAGAAAAAATTAAAAAAAAAATTTAAAAAAAAAATTTGAAAAAAATTAAAAATAAAAAAAAAAATTAAAAAAAATTGAAAAAAAAATTTTAAAAAAATTTTCAAAAAAATTCGAAAGCAAAGTTCAAAAAAAAATTTCGAAAAAAAAATTTTCAAAAAAATTTAAAAAGAATTAAAAAATACAAATTTCAAAAAAAAAATTTCGAAAAAAAAATTTTCAAAAAAAAAATTTTCAAAAAATTAAAAAAAAAATTTTTTTTTCAAAAATAAAAAAAAAATCAAAAAAAAATTTTTAAAAATTTTTGAAAAAAAATTTTTAAAAAAAAATTATCAGAAAATTATCAAAAAATTTTCAAAAAAATAATAAAAAAAAATTCAATAAAAAAATTTTCAATAGAAAAAAATTCCAAAAAAACTTCCCAAAAAAAAATTCAAAACAAAATTTTTCAAAAAAAAATTTCAAAAATATTCAAAAAAATAATTTAAGAAAAAAACAAAAAAAAATTTCGAAAAACACATTTTCATAAAAAACATCAAAAAAAATATTAAAAAAAATTCCAAAAAAAATTCAAAAAAATAATTTAAAAAAAACAAAAAAAAATTAAAAAAAATTTCGAAAAAAAAATTTTCAAAAAAAAAATTTAAAAAAAATTCCAAAAAAAAAATTAAAAAAAAAATTTTTAAAAAAAATTTGAAAAAAATTCAAAAAAAAATAAAAAATAAAATAAAAAAAATTGAAGAAAAATTTAAATAAAAATTTTCAAAAAAAAATTCGAAAACAAAGTTCAAAAAAAAATTTCGAAAAAAAAATTTTCAAAAAAATTCAAAAAGAATTAAAAAAAAACAAATTTCAAAAAAAAAATTTCAAAAAAAAAAATTCAAAAAATTAAAAAAAAAATTTAAAAAAATTTTTTTTTTCAAAAATTAAAAAAAAACCAAAAAAAATTTTTAAAAAATTTTTGAAAAAAAAATTTAAAAAAAAAATCATAAAATTTTCAAAAAATTTTCAAAAAAAAAATCGAAAATAAAGTTCAAAAAAAAATTTTCGGAAAAAAAATTTTCAAAAAATTTAAAAAAAAATTTTTTTTTTAAATAAAAAAAAATCAAAAAAAAATTTTAAAAAAATTTTTGAAAAAAAAATAAAAAAAAAATTATCAGAAAATTTTCAAAAAAATTTTCAAAAAAATTTAAAAAGAATTAAAAAAAACAAATTTAAAAGAAAAATTCAAAAAAATTTTCAGAAAAAAATTTCGAAAAAAACTTCCCAAAAAAAAATTCAAAAAAAATTTTTCAAAAAAAAATTCAAAAAAATTAAAAGAAAACAAAAAAAATTTAAAAAAGAAATTTCGAAAAAAAAAATTTCAAAAAAAAATAAAAAAAAATTCAAAAATAAAAAAAAAATCATAAAATTTTTTTTAAAATTTAAAAAAAAAAAAATTTTTCAAATTTTTTTAAAATTTTCTGAAAATTTTTTTTTTGAAATTTTTTTTATGAAATTTGTTTTTATTTAATTCTTTTTAAATTTTTTTTTTTAAATAATTTAAGAAAAAAACAAAAAAAAATTTCGAAAAACACATTTTCATAAAAAACATTTTCAAAAAAAAATATTAAAAAAAATTCCAAAAAAAATTCAAAAAAATAATTTAAAAAAAACAAAAAAAATTTTTTTTTGAAATTTGTTTTTTTTAATTCTTTTTAAATTTTTTTGAAAATTTTCTGATAATTTTTTTTTTATTTTTTTTTATTTTTTTTTCAAAAATTTTTTTAAAAATTTTTTTTGATTTTTTTTTATTTAAAAAAAAAAAATTTTTTTTTAAATTTTTTGAAAATTTTTTTCCGAAATTTTTTTTTTGAACTTTATTTTCGATTTTTTTTTTGAAAATTTTTTGAAAATTTTCTGATAATTTTTTTTTTAATTTTTTTTTCAAAAATTTTTTAAAAATTTTTTTTGGTTTTTTTTTAATTTTTGAAAAAAAAAATTTTTTTTTAATTTTTTTTAAAATTTTTTTGAATTTTTTTTTTTTTGAAAATTTTTTTTTCGAAATTTTTTTTTGAAATTTGTTTTTTTTAAATTCTTTTTAATTTTTTTTGAAAATTTTTTTTTCGAAATTTTTTTTTGAACTTTGTTTTCGAATTTTTTTTTGAAAATTTTCATTTAAATTTTTCTTCAATTTTTTTTTATTTTATTTTTTATTTTTTTTGAATTTTTCTCAAATTTTTTTTAAAAATTTTTTTTTGAATTTTTTTTTGGAATTTTTTTTTAATTTTTTTTTTGAAAATTTTTTTTTCAAATTTTTTTTAAATTTTTTTTTGTTTTTTTTAAAATTATTTTTTGTTTTTTTTTAAATTATTTTTTTGAATTTTTTTTGGAATTTTTTTTTAATATTTTTTTTTGAAAATGTTTTTTATGAAAATGTGTTTTTCGAATTTTTTTTTTGTTTTTTTCTTAAATTATTTTTTTGAATATTTTTGAAATTTTTTTTTGAAAAATTTTGTTTTGAATTTTTTTTTGGGAAGTTTTTTTGGAATTTTTTTCTATTGAAAATTTTTTTATTGAATTTTTTTTTATTATTTTTTTGAAAATTTTTTGATAATTTTCTAATAATTTTTTTTTTAAATTTTTTTTTCAAAAATTTTTTAAAATTTTTTTTTGATTTTTTTTTTATTTTTGAAAAAAAAAATTTTTTTTAATTTTTTGAAAATTTTTTTTTCGAAATTTTTTTTTTGAAATTTGTATTTTTTAATTCTTTTTAAATTTTTTTGAAAATTTTTTTTCGAAATTTTTTTTTGAACTTTGTTTTCGAATTTTTTTTTGAAAATTTTTTTAAAATTTTTTTTCAATTTTTTTTAAATTTTTTTTTTATTTTTATTTTTTTTCAATTTTTTTTTTAAATTTTTTTTTAAATTTTTTTTTGGAATTTTTTTTATTTTTCTTTTAAAAATTTTTTTTTCGAAATTTTTTTTAAATTTTTTTTTTAATTATTTTTTTGAATTTTTTTTGAAATTTTTTTTTGAAAAAATTTTTTTTGAATTTTTTCTTGGGAAGTTTTTTTCGAAATTTTTTTCTATTGAAAATTTTTTTTGAAAAATTTTATTTTTAATTTTTTTTAATTATTTTTTTGAAAATTTTTTGAAAATTTTCTGATAATTTTTTTTAAATTTTTTTTTCAAAAATTTTTTTAAAATTTTTTTTGATTTTTTTTTATTTTTGAAAAAAAAATTTTTTTTTTATTTTTTTTAAATTTTTTGAAAATTTTTTTTTTGAAATTTTTCTTATGAAATTTGTTTTTTTTAATTCTTTTTAAATTTTTTTGAAAATTTTTTTGAAAATTTTTTTTTTCGAAATTTTTTTTTGAACTTTGTTTTCGAATTTTTCTTTGAAATTTTTTTTTTGAATTTTCTTTCAGTTTTTTTTTAATTTTTTTTAAAATTTTTTTTTGAATTTTTAATTTTTTTTCAAATTTTTTTTAAAATTTTTTTCTTAATTTTTTTTTTGAATTTTTTTTTATTTTTTTTTGAAATTTTTTTTTCGAAATTCCTTTTTTAAATTTTTTTTGTTTTTTTTTTTAATTTTTTTTAATTTTTTTTGAATTTTTTTTTTGAAAAAATTTTTTTGAATTTTTTTTTGGGAAGTTTTTTTCGAAATTTTTTTCTGAAAATTTTTTTGAATTTTTTTTTGAAATTTGTTTTTTTTAATTCTTTTTAAATTTTTTTGAAAATTTATTTGAAAATTTTCTAATAATTTTTTTTTTATTTTTTTTCAAAAATTTTTTTTTAAATATTTTTTGATTTTTTTTTATTTAAAAAAAAAATTTTTTTTAAATTTTTTGAAAATTTTTTTTCCGAAAATTTTTTTTTGAACTTTATTTTCGATTTTTTTTTTGAAAATTTTTTGAAAATTTTCTAATAATTTTTTTTTTAAATTTTTTTTTCAAAAATTTTTTAAAAATTTTTTTTGGTTTTTTTTAATTTTTGAAAAAAAAATTTTTTTTTTAATTTTTTTTTTAATTTTTTTAATTTTTTTTTGAATTTTTTTTTAATTTTTAATTTTTTTCAAATTTATTTATAAATTTTTATTTTTTAAATAAAAATTTTAAAAAAATTTCGAAAAAAAAATTTTCAAAAATAAATTTAAAAAAAATTCCAAAAAAAAATTAAAAAAAAATTATCAGAAAATTATCAAAAAATTTTCAAAAAAATAATAAAAAAAAATTCAATAAAAAAATTTTCAATAGAAAAAAATTCCAAAAAAACTTCCAAAAAAAAAATTCAAAACAAAATTTTTCAAAAAAAAATTTCAAAAATATTCAAAAAAATAATTTAAGAAAAAAACAAAAAAAAATTTCGAAAAACACATTTTCATAAAAAACATCAAAAAAAATATTAAAAAAAATTCCAAAAAAAATTCAAAAAAATAATTTAAAAAAAACAAAAAAAAATTAAAAAAAATTTCGAAAAAAAAATTTTCAAAAAAAAAATTTAAAAAAAATTCCAAAAAAAAAATTAAAAAAAAAATTTTTAAAAAAAATTTGAAAAAAATTCAAAAAAAAATAAAAAATAAAATAAAAAAAATTGAAGAAAAATTTAAATAAAAATTTTCAAAAAAAAATTCGAAAACAAAGTTCAAAAAAAAATTTCGAAAAAAAAATTTTCAAAAAAATTCAAAAAGAATTAAAAAAAAACAAATTTCAAAAAAAAAATTTCAAAAAAAAAAATTCAAAAAATTAAAAAAAAAATTTAAAAAAATTTTTTTTTTCAAAAATTAAAAAAAAACCAAAAAAAATTTTTAAAAAATTTTTGAAAAAAAAATTTAAAAAAAAAATCATAAAATTTTCAAAAAATTTTCAAAAAAAAAATCGAAAATAAAGTTCAAAAAAAAATTTTCGGAAAAAAAATTTTCAAAAAATTTAAAAAAAAATTTTTTTTTTAAATAAAAAAAAATCAAAAAAAATTTAAAAAAAAATTTTTGAAAAAAAATAAAAAAAAAATTATTAGAAAATTTTCAAAAAAATTTTCAAAAAAATTTAAAAAGAATTAAAAAAAACAAATTTCAAAAAAAAAATTTTGAAAAAAAATTTTCAAAAAAAAATTTCAAAAAAAATTCAAAAAAATAATTTAAGAAAAAAACAAAAAAAAAATTCGAAAAACACATTTTTATAAAAAACATTTTCAAAAAAAAATATTTAAAAAAAAATTCCAAAAAAAATTCAAAAAAATAATTTAAAAAAAACAAAAAAATATTTTAAAAAAATTTCGAAAAAAAAATTTTCAAAAAAAAAATTAAAAAAAAATTCCAAAAAAACAAATTAAAAAAAAAATTTTTAAAAAAAATTTGAAAAAAATTCAAAAAAAAAATAAAAAAAAAATTGAAGAAAAATTTGAATAAAAATTTTCAAAAAAAATTCGAAAACAAAGTTCAAAAAAAAATTTCGAAAAAAAAATTTTCAAAAAAATTTAAAAAGAATTAAAAAAAAAACAAATTTCAAAAAAAAATTTCGAAAAAAAAATTTTCAAAAAAAAAAATTCAAAAAAAAAATTCAAAAAATTAAAAAAAAAATTTAAAAAATTTTTTTTTTTTTAAATTAAAAAAAAACCAAAAAAAATTTTTAAAAAATTTTTGAAAAAAAAAATTTAAAAAAAAATTATCAGAAAATTTAAAAAAAAATTTAAAAAATTTTTTTTTTTCAAAAATTAAAAAAAAACCAAAAAAAATTTTTAAAAAATTTTTGAAAAAAAAATTTAAAAAAAAATTATCAGAAAATTTTCAAAAAATTTTCAAAAAAAAATCGAAAATAAAGTTCAAAAAAAAATTTTCGGAAAAAAAATTTTCAAAAAATTTAAAAAAAAATTTTTTTTTAAATAAAAAAAAAAACCAAAAAAAAATTTAAACAAAAAATTTTCAAAAAAAAAATTTTCAAAAAATTAAAAAAAAAATTTTTTTTTCAGAAATAAAAAAAAAATCAAAAAAAAATTTTAAAAAATTTTTGAAAAAAAAATTTAAAAAAAAAATTATCAGAAAATTATCAAAAAATTTTCAAAAAAATAATAAAAAAAAATTCAATAAAAAAATTTTCAATAGAAAAAAATTCCAAAAAAACTTCCCAAAAAAAAATTCAAAACAAATTTTTTCAAAAAAAAATTTCAAAAATATTCAAAAAAATAATTTGAGAAAAAAACAAAAAAAAATTTCGAAAAACACATTTTCATAAAAACATTTTCAAGAAAAAATATTAAAAAAAATTCCAAAAAAAATTCAAAAAAATAATTTAAAAAAAAACAAGAAAAAATTAAAAAAAATTTCGAAAAAAAAATTTTCAAAAAAAAAATTTAAAAAACATTCCAAAAAAAAAATTTAAAAAAAAATTTTTAAAAAAAATTTGAAAAAAATTCAAAAAAAAATAAAAAATAAAATAAAAAAAAATTGAAGAAAAATTTAAATAAAAATTTTCAAAAAAAAATTCGAAAACAATGTTCAAAAAAAAATTTCGAAAAAAAAATTTTCAAAAAAATTCAAAAAGAATTAAAAAAAAAACAAATTTCAAAAAAAAATTTCGAAAAAAAAATTTTCAAAAAAAAAATTCAAAAAATTAAAAAAAAAATTTAAAAAATTTTTTTTTTCAAAAATTAAAAAAAAACCAAAAAAAATTTTTAAAAAATTTTTGAAAAAAAAATTTAAAAAAAAAATCAGAAAATTTTCAAAAAATTTTCAAAAAAAAAATCGAAAATAAAGTTCAAAAAAAAATTTTCGGAAAAAAAATTTTCAAAAAATTTAAAAAAAAATTTTTTTTTTAAAATAAAAAAAAATCAAAAAAAATTTTAAAAAAAATTTTTGAAAAAAAAAATAAAAAAAAATAAAAAAAAAATTATCAGAAAATTTTTAAAAAAATTTTCAAAAAAATTTAAAAAGAATTAAAAAAAAAAAATTTAAAAAAAAATTCAAAAAAATTTTCAGAAAAAAATTTCGAAAAAAACTTCCCAAAAAAAAATTCAAAAAAAATTTTTCAAAAAAAAATTCAAAAAAATTTAAAAAAAACAAAAAAAATTTAAAAAAGAAATTTCGAAAAAAAAAATTTCAAAAAAAAATAAAAAAAAATTCAAAAATAAAAAAAAAATCATAAATTTTTTTTTAAATTTAAAAAAAAAAAAAATTTTTAAATTTTTTTAAAATTTTCTGAAAATTTTTTTTTTGAAATTTTTTTTATGAAATTTGTTTTTATTTAATTCTTTTTAAATTTTTTTGAAAATTTTTTTGAAAATTTTTTTTTCTCGAAATTTTTTTTTGAACTTTGTTTTCGAATTTTTTTTTGAAATTTTTTTTTGAATTTTTTTTCAGTTTTTTTTTATTTTTTTTTATTTTTTTTTTTTTAATTTTTTTTTTAATTTTTAATTTTTTTCAAATTTTTTTTAAAATTTTTTTTTAAATTTTTTTTTTGAATTTTTTTAAATTTTTTTTTGAAATTTTTTTTTTCGAAATTTCTTTTTTAAATTTTTTTTGTTTTTTTTAATTTTTTTGAATTTTTTTTGAATTTTTTTTTTGAAAAAATTTTTTTGAATTTTTTTTTGGGAAGTTTTTTTCGAAATTTTTTTCTGAAAATTTTTTTGAATTTTTTTTTTGAAATTTGTTTTTTTAATTCTTTTTAAATTTTTTTGAAAATTTTCTGATAATTTTTTTTTTATTTTTTTTTATTTTTTTTTTCAAAAATTTTTTTTAAAATTTTTTTTGATTTTTTTTAATTTAAAAAAAAAAAATTTTTTTTTAAATTTTTTGAAAATTTTTTTTCCGAAATTTTTTTTTTGAACTTTATTTTCGATTTTTTTTTTGAAAATTTTTTGAAAATTTTCTGATAATTTTTTTTTAAATTTTTTTTTCAAAAATTTTTTAAAATTTTTTTTTGGTTTTTTTTTAATTTTTGAAAAAAAAAATTTTTTTAAAATTTTTTTTAAATTTTTTTTTAAATTTTTTTGAATTTTTTTTTTTTTGAAAATTTTTTTTTCGAAATTTTTTTTTGAAATTTGTTTTTTTTTTAATTCTTTTTGAATTTTTTTGAAAATTTTTTTTTCGAAATTTTTTTTTGAACTTTGTTTTCGAATTTTTTTTTGAAAATTTTTATTTAAATTTTTCTTCAATTTTTTTTTATTTTATTTTTTATTTTTTTTTGAATTTTTTTCAAATTTTTTTTAAAAATTTTTTTTTTAATTTTTTTTTTTGGAATTTTTTTTAAATTTTTTTTTTGAAAATTTTTTTTTGAAATTTTTTTTAAATTTTTTTTTGTTTTTTTTTTAAATTATTTTTTTGAATTTTTTTTGGAATTTTTTTTTAATATTTTTTTTTGAAAATGTTTTTTATGAAAATGTGTTTTTCGAAATTTTTTTTTGTTTTTTTCTTAAATTATTTTTTTGAATATTTTTGAAATTTTTTTTTGAAAAATTTTGTTTTGAATTTTTTTTTGGGAAGTTTTTATGGAATTTTTTTCTATTGAAAATTTTTTTATTGAATTTTTTTTAATTATTTTTTTGAAAATTTTTTGATAATTTTCTGATAATTTTTTTTTTAAATTTTTTTTTCAAAAATTTTTTAAAATTTTTTTTTGATTTTTTTTTTATTTTTGAAAAAAAAATTTTTTTTTAATTTTTTGAAAATTTTTTTTTCGAAATTTTTTTTTTGAAATTTGTATTTTTTAATTCTTTTTAAATTTTTTTGAAAATTTTTTTTCGAAATTTTTTTTTGAACTTTGTTTTCGAATTTTTTTTTGAAAATTTTTTTAAAATTTTTTTTCAATTTTTTTTAAATTTTTTTTTTATTTTTATTTTTTTTCAAATTTTTTTTTAAAATTTTTTTTAAATTTTTTTTTGGAATTTTTTTTTTATTTTTCTTCTAAAAATTTTTTTTTCGAAATTTTTTTTAAATTTTTTTTTTTAATTATTTTTTTGAATTTTTTTTGAAATTTTTTTTTGAAAAAATTTTTTTTGAATTTTTTCTTGGGAAGTTTTTTTCGAAATTTTTTTCTATTGAAAATTTTTTTTGAAAAATTTTATTTTTAATTTTTTTTAATTATTTTTTTGAAAATTTTTTGAAAATTTTCTGATAATTTTTTTTAAATTTTTTTTTCAAAAATTTTTTTAAAATTTTTTTTGATTTTTTTTTTATTTTTGAAAAAAAAAATTTTTTTTTATTTTTTTAAAATTTTTTGAAATTTTTTTTTTTGAAATTTTTTTTATGAAATTTGTTTTTTTTAATTCTTTTTAAATTTTTTTGAAAATTTTTTTGAAAATTTTTTTTTTCGAAATTTTTTTTTGAACTTTGTTTTCGAATTTTTTTTTGAAATTTTTTTTTTGGATTTTTTTTCAGTTTTTTTTTTATTTTTTTTATTTTTTTTTAAATTTTTTTTTGAATTTTTAATTTTTTTTCAAATTTTTTTTTAAATTTTTTTTTTAATTTTTTTTTTGAATTTTTTTTTATTTTTTTTTGAAATTTTTTTTTCCGAAATTTCTTTTTTAAATTTTTTTTTGTTTTTTTTTTAATTTTTTTGAATTTTTTTTGAATTTTTTTTTTGAAAAAATTTTTTTGAATTTTTTTTTGGGAAGTTTTTTTCGAAATTTTTTTCTGAAAATTTTTTTGAATTTTTTTTTGAAATTTTTTTTTTTTTTTCTTTTTAAATTTTTTTGAAAATTTTTTTGAAAATTTTCTAATAATTTTTTTTTTATTTTTTTTCAAAAATTTTTTTTAAAATTTTTTTTGATTTTTTTTTATTTAAAAAAAAAATTTTTTTTTGAATTTTTTGAAAATTTTTTTTCCGAAAATTTTTTTTTGAACATTATTTTCGATTTTTTTTTTGAAAATTTTTTGAAAATTTTCTGATAATTTCAAAAAAAAATAAAAAAAAATTCAAAAATAAAAAAAAAATCATAAAATTTTTTTTAAAATTAAAAAAAAAAAAAATTTTTAAATTTTTTTAAAATTTTCTGAAAATTTTTTTTTTGAAATTTTTTTTATGAAATTTGTTTTTATTTAATTCTTTTTAAATTTTTTTGAAAATTTTTTTGAAAATTTTTTTTTTCGAAATTTTTTTTTTGAACTTTGTTTTCGAATTTTTTTTTGAAATTTTTTTTTTGAATTTATTTTCAGTTTTTTTTTTATTTTTTTTTGAATTTTTAATTTTTTTCAAATTTTTTTTAAAATTTTTTTTTAAATTTTTTTTTTGAATTTTTTTAAATTTTTTTTTGAAATTTTTTTTTTCGAAATTTCTTTTTTAAATTTTTTTTGTTTTTTTTAATTTTTTTGAATTTTTTTTTTGAAAAAATTTTTTTGAATTTTTTTTTGGGAAGTTTTTTTCGAAATTTTTTTCTGAAAATTTTTTTGAATTTTTTTTTGAAATTTGTTTTTTTTAATTCTTTTTAAATTTTTTTGAAAATTTTCTGATAATTTTTTTTTTATTTTTTTTTATTTTTTTTTTCAAAAATTTTTTTTAAAATTTTTTTTGATTTTTTTTTATTTAAAAAAAATAAATTTTTTTTTAAATTTTTTGAAAATTTTTTTTCCGAAATTTTTTTTTTGAACTTTATTTTCGATTTTTTTTTTGAAAATTTTTTGAAAATTTTCTGATAATTTTTTTTTAAATTTTTTTTTCAAAAATTTTTTAAAATTTTTTTGTTTTTTTTTTATTTTTGAAAAAAAAAATTTTTTTTAAATTTTTTTAAAAATTTTTTTGAATTTTTTTTTTTTTGAAAATTTTTTTTTCGAAATTTTTTTTTGAAATTTGTTTTTTTTAAATTCTTTTTAATTTTTTTTGAAAATTTTTTTTTCGAAATTTTTTTTTGAACTTTGTTTTCGAATTTTTTTTGAAAATTTTTATTTAAATTTTTCTTCAATTTTTTTTATTTTATTTTTTATTTTTTTTTTGAATTTTTTTCAAATTTTTTTTAAAAATTTTTTTTTTAATTTTTTTTTCGAAATTCCTTTTTTTAATTTTTTTTGTTTTTTTTTAAATTTTTTGAATTTTTTTGAATTGTTTTTTTGAAAAAATTTTTTTGAATTTTTTTTGGGAAGTTTTTTTCGAAATTTTTTTCTGAAAATTTTTTTGAATTTTTTTTTTAAATTTGTTTTTTTTTAATTCTTTTTAAATTTTTTTGAAAATTTTCTAATAATTTTTTTTTTATTATTTTTTCAAAAATTTTTTTTTAAATTTTTTTTGATTTTTTTTTATTTAAAAAAAAAATTTATTTTTAAATTTTTTGAAAATTTTTTTTCCGGAAATTTTTTTTAGAACTTTATTTTCGATTTTTTTTTTGAAAATTTTTTGAAAATTTTCTGATAATTTTTTTTTTAAATTTTTTTTTCAAAAATTTTTTAAAAATTTTTTTTGGTTTTTTTTAATTTTTGAAAAAAAAATTTTTTTTTAAATTTTTTTTTTAATTTTTTGAACTTTTTTTTTGAATTTTTTTTTTTGAAAATTTTTTTTTCGAAATTTTTTTTTGAAATTTGTTTTTTTTAAATTCTTTTTAATTTTTTTTGAAATTTTTTTTTTCGAAATTTTTTTTTGAACTTTGTTTTCGAATTTTTTTTTGAAAATTTTTATTTAAATTTTTCTTCAATTTTATTTTATTTTAATTTTTTTTTTTATTTGTTTTTTTGGAATTTTTTTTAAATTTATTTTTGAAAATTTTTTTTTCGAAATTTTTTTAAAATTTTTATTTGTTTTTTTTTAAATTTTAAAAAAAATTTTTGAAAAAAAAATAAAAAAAAAATTATCAGAAAATTTTCAAAAAAATTTTCAAAAAAATTTTCAAAAAAATTTAAAAAGAATTAAAAAAAACAAATTTCAAAAAAAAATTCAAAAAAATTTTCAGAAAAAAATTTCGAAAAAAACTTCCCAAAAAAAAATTCAAAAAAAATTCAAAAAAATTAAAAAAAAAACAAAAAAAATTTAAAAAAGAAATTTCGAAAAAAAAAATTTCAAAAAAAAATAAAAAAAAATTCAAAAAAAAAATTTTAAAAAAAAATTTGAAAACAATTAAAAATTCAAAAAAAAATTAAAAAAAAAAAATTAAAAAAAATAAAAAAAAACTGAAAAAAAATTCAAAAAAAAAATTTCAAAAAAAAATTTCGAAAAAAAAAAATTTTCAAAAAAATTTAAAAAGAATAAAAAAAACAAATTTCATAAAAAAAATTTCAAAAAAAAAATTTTCAAAAAATTTTAAAAAAATAAAAAAAAATTTTTTTTTTCAAAAATAAAAAAAATTTTAAAAAAATTTTTGAAAAAAAAATTTTAAAAAAATTATCAGAAAATTTTCAATAAATTTTCAAAAAATTTTCAAAAAAATAATAAAAAAAAATTAAAAATAAAATTTTTCAAAAAAAAATTTTCAATAGAAAAAAATTTCGAAAAAAACTTCCCAAGAAAAAATTCAAAAAAATTTTTTTCAAAAAAAAATTTCAAAAAAAATTCAAAAAAATGATTTAAAAAAAAATTTTAAAAAAAAATTTGAAAAAAATTAAAAATAAAAAAAAAATTTAAAAAAATTGAAAAAAAATTTTAAAAAAAATTTTCAAAAAAAATTCGAGAAAACAAAGTTCAAAAAAAAATTTCGAAAAAAAAATTTTCAAAAAAATTTAAAAAGAATTAAAAAATGCAAATTTCAAAAAAAAAATTCGAAAAAAAAATTTTCAAAAAAAAATTTTCAAAAAATTAAAAAAAAATTTTTTTTTCAAAAATAAAAAAAAATCGAAAAAAAATTTTGAAAAATTTTTGAAAAAAAAATTTTAAAAAAAAATTATCAGAAAATTATCAAAAAATTTTCAAAAAAATAATAAAAAAAAATTCAATAAAAAAATTTTCAATAGAAAAAAATTCCAAAAAAACTTCCCAAAAAAAAATTCAAAACAAAATTTTTCAAAAAAAAATTTCAAAAATATTCAAAAAAATAATTTAAGAAAAAAACAAAAAAAAAATTCGAAAAACACATTTTCATAAAAAACATTTTCAAAAAAAATATTAAAAAAAAAAATTCCAAAAAAAATTCAAAAAAATAATTAAAAAAAAAACAAAAAAAAATTTCGAAAAAAAAATTTTCAAAAAAAAATTAAAAAAAAATTCCAAAAAAAAAAAATTAAAAAAAAAATTTTAAAAAAAAATTTGAAAAAAATTCAAAAAAAAAATAAAAAATAAAATAAAAAAAAAATTGAAGGAAAATTAAAAAAAAAATTCAAAAAAAAATTCGAAAACAAAGTTCAAAAAAAAATTTCGAAAAACAAATTTTCAAAAAAATTTAAAAAGAATTAAAAAAAAAACAAAATTTCAAAAAAAAATTTCGAAAAAAAAATTTTCAAAAAAAAAATTTCAAAAAATTTTAAAAAAAATTTTAAAAATTTTTTTTTTCAAAAATTAAAAAAAAAATCAAAAAAAATTTTTAAAAAATTTTTGAAAAAAAAATTTTTAAAAAAAATTATCAGAAAATTTTCAAAAAATTTTCAAAAAAAAAATCGAAAATAAAGTTCAAAAAAAAATTTTCGGAATAAAAAATTTTCGGAAAAAAAAATTTTCAAAAAATTTTAAAAAAAATTTTTTTTTCAAAAATAAAAAAAAATCAAAAAAAATTTTAAAAAAAATTTTTGAAAAAAAAATAATAAAAAATAAAAAAAAAATTATCAGAAAATTTTCAAAAAAATTTTCAAAAAAAATTTAAAAAGAATTAAAAAAAAACAAATTTCAAAAAAAAAATTTCGAAAAAATAATATTCAAAAAAAAAATTTAAAAAAAAATTAAAAATTTTTTTTTTTCAAAAATTAAAAAAAAATCAAAAAAAATTTTAAAAAAATTTTTGAAAAAAAAATTTTAAAAAAAATTATCAGAAAATTTTCGGAAAAATAATAAAAAATTCAAAATAAAATTTTTCAAAAAAAAATTTTCAATAGAAAAAAATCAAAAAAATTATTTAAAAAAGAAAAAAAAAATTTTTAAAAAATTTCGAAAAAAACATTTTCAAAAAAAAAATTCAAAAAAAATTTAAAAAAATTTAAAAAAAAACAAAAAAAATTAAAAAAAAAATTTCGAAAAAAAAAATTTCAAAAAAAAATAAAAAAAATTCAAAAAAAAAATTAAAAAAAAAAATTTAAAAAAAATTTGAAAAAAATTAAAAATTCAAAAAAAAATAAAAAAAAATAAAAAAAAATAAAAAAAAACTGAAAAAAAATTCAAAAAAAAAATTTCAAAAAAAAATTCGAAAACAAAGTTCAAAAAAAAATTTCGAAAAAAAAAATTTTCAAAAAAATTTAAAAAGAATTAAAAAAATTTCATAAAAAAAATTTCAAAAAAAAAAATTTCAAAAAATTTTAAAAAAATAAAAAAAAAAATTTTTTTTCAAAAATAAAAAAAAAATCATAAAAAATTTTAAAAAAATTTTTGAAAAGAAAATTTAAAAAAAATTATCAGAAAATTTTCAAAAAATTTTCAAAAAATTTTCAAAAAATTTTCAAAAAAATAATTTAAAAAAATTAAAAATAAAATTTTTCAAAAAAAAATTTTCAATAGAAAAAAATTTCGAAAAAAAATTTCGAAAAAAAAATTTTCAAAAAAAAAATTTTCAAAAAATTAAAAAAAACATTTTTTTTCAAAAATTAAAAAAAAATCAAAAAAAATTTTAAAAAATTTTTGAAAAAAAAATTTAAAAAAAAATTATCAGAAAATTTTCAAAAAATTTTCAAAAAAATAATTAAAAAAATTCAAAATAAAATTTTTAAAAAAAAATTTTCAGAAAAAAATTTCGAAAAAAACTTCCCAAAAAAAAATTCAAAAAAATTTTCAGAAAAAAATTTCGAAAAAAACTTCCAAAAAAAAATTCAAAAAAATTTTTTCAAAAAAAATTCAAAAAAATTCAAAAAAATTAAAAAAAACGAAAAAAATTTAAAAAAGAAATTTCGAAAAAAAAATTTAAAAAAAAAATAAAAAAAAATAAAAAAAAAATTAAAAAAAAAATTTTAAAAAAAATTTGAAAAAAATTAAAAATTAAAAAAAAAATTCAAAATGAAAATAAAAAAAAACTGAAAAAAAATTCAAAAAAAAAAATTCAAAAAAAAATTCGAAAACAAAGTTCAAAAAAAAATTTCGAAAAAAAAAATTTTCAAAAAAATTTTCAAAAAATTTTAAAAAGAATTAAAAAAAACAAATTTCAAAAAAAAAATTTCAAAAAAAAAATTTTCAAAAAATTTTAAAAAAATAAAAAAAAAAATTTTTTTTCAAAAATAAAAAAAAAATCATAAAAAATTTAAAAAAAATTTTTGAAAAAAAAATTTAAAAAAAATTATCAGAAAATTTTCAAAAAATTTTCAAAAAATTTTCAAAAAAATAATTAAAAAAAATTAAAAATAAAATTTTTCAAAAAAAAATTTTCAATAGAAAAAAAATTCGAAAAAAACTTCCCAAGAAAAAATTCAAAAAAAATTTTTTCAAAAAAAAATTTCAAAAAAAATACAAAAAAAAAATTTAAAAAAAAAATTTAAAAAAAATTTCGAAAAAAAATTTTCAAAAAAAAAATAAAAAAAAATTCCAAAAAAAAATTAAAAAAAAAAATTTTAAAAAAAATTTGAAAAAAATTAAAAATAATAAAAAAATTTAAAAAAAAATTGAAAAAAAATTTTTTAAAAAATTTTCAAAAAAAAATTCGAAAACAAAGTTCAAAAAAAAAATTTCGAAAAAAAAATTTTCAAAAAAATTTAAAAAGAATTAAAAAATACAAATTTCAAAAAAAAAATTTCGAAAAAAAAATTTTCAAAAAAAAAATTTTAAAAAAATTTAAAAAAAATTTTTTTTTTCAAAAATAAAAAAAAATCAAAAAAAATTTTTAAAAAATTTTTGAAAAAAAAATTTTTTAAAAAAATTATCAGAAAATTATCAAAAAATTTTCAAAAAAATAATTTAAAAAAATTCAATAAAAAAATTTTCAATAGAAAAAAATTCCAAAAAAACTTCCCAAAAAAAATTCAAAACAAAATTTTTCAAAAAAAAATTTCAAAAATATTCAAAAAAATAATTTAAGAAAAAAACAAAAAAAATTTCGAAAAACACATTTTCATAAAAATTATTTTCAAAAAAAAATATTAAAAAAAAAATTCCAAAAAAAATTCAAAAAAATAATTTAAAAAAAAAACAAAAAAAAATTTAAAAAAAAATTCGAAAAAAAAATTTTCAAAAAAAAAATTAAAAAAAAATTCCAAAAAAAAAAAATTAAAAAAAAAATTTAAAAAAAAAATTTGAAAAAAATTCAAAAAAAAATAAAAAATAAAATAAAAAAAAATTGAAGGAAAATTTAAAAAAAAAATTTCAAAAAAAAATTCGAAAACAAAGTTCAAAAAAAAATTTCGAAAAAAAAATTTTCAAAAAAATTTAAAAAGAATTAAAAAAAAAACAAATTTAAAAAAAAAATTTCGAAAAAAAAATTTTCAAAAAAAAAAATTTCAAAAAATTTAAAAAAAAATTTAAAAAAATTTTTTTTTTTTCAAAAATTAAAAAAAAAATCAAAAAAAATTTTTAAAAAATTTTTAAAAAAAAAATCGAAAATAAAGTTCAAAAAAAAATTTTCGGAATAAAAAATTTTCGGAAAAAAAAATTTTCAAAAAATTTAAAAAAAATTTTTTTTTTCAAAAATAAAAAAAAATCAAAAAAAATTTTTAAAAAAATTTTTGAAAAAAAAATAATAAAAAATAAAAAAAAAATTATCAGAAAATTTTCAAAAAAATTTTCAAAAAAAATTTAAAAAGAATTAAAAAAAAACAAATTTCAAAAAAAAATTTCGAAAAAATAATATTCAAAAAAAAAATTTAATAAAAAATAAAAAAAAAATTTTTTTTTCAAAAATTAAAAAAAAATCAAAAAAAATTTTTGAAAAAAAAATTTTAAAAAAAATTATCAGAAAATTTTCGGAAAAATAATAAAAAATTCAAAATAAAATTTTTCAAAAAAAAATTTTCAATAGAAAAAAAATTCGAAAAAAACTTCCCAAAAAAAAATTCAAAAAAATTTTTTCAAAAAAAAATTTCAAAAAAAAAATCAAAAAAATTATTTAAAAAAGAAAAAAAAAATTTTTAAAGAATTTCGAAAAAAACATTTTCAAAAAAAAAATAAAAAAAAAATTCAAAAAAAATTTAAAAAAAATTTAAAAAAAAAACAAAAAATATTTAAAAAAAAAATTTCGAAAAAAAAAATTTCAAAAAAAAATAAAAAAAAATTCAAAAAAAAAATTTAAAAAAAAATTTAAAAAAAATTTGAAAAAAATTAAAAATTCAAAAAACAATAAAAAAAAAATAAAAAAAAATAAAAAAAAACTGAAAAAAAATTCAAAAAAAAAATTTCAAAAAAAAATTCGAAAACAAAGTTCAAAAAAAAATTTCGAAAAAAAAAATTTTCAAAAAAATTTAAAAAGAATTAAAAAAAACAAATTTCATTAAAAAAATTTCAAAAAAAAAAATTTCAAAAATTTTTAAAAAAATAAAAAAAAATTTTTTTTTTCAAAAATAAAAAAAAATAAAAAATTTTAAAAAAATTTTTGAAAAAAAAATTTAATAAAAATTATCAGAAAATTTTCAAAAAATTTTCAAAAAATTTTCAAAAAATTTTCAAAAAAATAATTTAAAAAAATTAAAAATAAAATTTTTCAAAAAAAAATTTTCAATAGAAAAAAATTTCGAAAAAAACTTCCCAAAAAAAATTTTTTCAAAAAAAAATTTCAAAAAAAATTCAAAAAAATAATTTAAAAAAAAATTTTTTAAAAAATTTCGAAAAAAAAATTTTCAAAAGAAAATTAAAAAAAAAATCCAAAAAAAAAAAAAAAAAAATTTTAAAAAAAAATTTGAAAAAAATTAAAAATAAAAAAAAAATTTAAAAAAAATTGAAAAAAAAATTTTAAAAAAATTTTCAAAAAAAAATTCGAAAACAAAGTTCAAAAAAAAAATTTCGAAAAAAAAATTTTCAAAAAAATTAAAAAAGAATTAAAAAATACAAATTTCAAAAAAAAAATTTCGAAAAAAAAATTTTCAAAAAAAAAATTTTCAAGAAATAAAAAAAAAATTTTTGAAAAAAAAATTTAAAAAAAAATTATCAGAAAATTATCAAAAAATTTTCAAAAAAATAATAAAAAAAAATTCAATAAAAAAATTTTCAATAGAAAAAAATTCCAAAAAAACTTCCCAAAAAAAAATTCAAAACAAAATTTTTCATAAAAAAATTTCAAAAATATTCAAAAAAATAATTTAAGAAAAAAACAAAAAAAATTTTCGAAAAACACATTTTCATAAAAAACATTTTCAAAAAAAAATATTAAAAAAAAAATTCCAAAAAAAATTCAAAAAAATAATTTAAAAAAAATTTCGAAAAAAAAATTTTCAAAAAAAAATTTAAAAAAAATTCCAAAAAAAAAAATTAAAAAAAATATTTTTAAAAAAAATTTGAAAACAATTCAAAAAAAAAATAAAAAATAAAATAAAAAAAAATTGAAGAAAAATTTTTAAAAAAATTTTCAAAAAAAAATTTTCAAAAAAATTTAAAAAGAATTAAAAAAAAACAAATTTCAAAAAAAAATTTCGAAAAAAAAATTTTCGAAAAAAAAATTTTCAAAAAATTAAAAAAATTTTTTTTTTTCAAAAATAAAAAAAAATCAAAAAAAATTTTAAAAAATTTTTGAAAAAAAAATTAAAAAAAAAAATTATCAGAAAATTATCAAAAAATTTTCAAAAAAATAATAAAAAAAAATTCAATAAAAAAATTTTCAATAGAAAAAAATTCCAAAAAAAAATAAAAAAAAAAATAAAAAAAAATCAAATAAAAAATTCAAGGAAAATTTAAAAAAAAAAATTGAAAAAAAAAATTCAAAAAAAAAATTAAAAAAAAATTCACAAAAAAAATTTAAAAAAAAAATTAAAAAAAATCAAATAAAAAATTCAAGGAAAATTTAAAAAAAAAAATTTGAAAAAAAAAATAAAAAAAAAATTCACAAAAAAAAAATTCATAAAAAAATTTTCAAAAAAATTGAAAAAAAAATTTTTTTTTCAAAAATAAAAAAAAAATCAAAAAAAATTTTAAAAAATTTTTGAAAAAAAAATAAAAAAAAAATTAAAAAAAAAATTATCAGAAAATTTTCAAAAAATTTTCAAAAAATAATAAAAAAAAATCAAAATAAAATTTTTCAAAAAAAAAAATTTCAATAGAAAAAAATTTCGAAAAAAACTTCCCAAAAAAAAATTCAAAAAAAATTTTTTCAAACAAAAATTTCAAAAAAAATTCAAAAAAATAATTTAAAAAAAGAAAAAAAAAATTTAAAAAACATTTTCAAAAAAAAAATAAAAAAAAATATTCCACAAAAATATTTTAAAAAAAATTGAAAAAAAATTCATAAAAAATTTTTTTTTAAAAAATTTGAATACAAAATTCAAAAAAAAATTTCGAAAAAAAAAATTTCAAAAAAAAAATAAAGAAATAATAATTCCAAAAAAAAATTTAAAAAAAATTTTTTTAAAAAAATTGAAAAAATAAAAAAAAAATTAAAAAAAATCAAAAAAAATTTAAAAAAAATTTAAAAAAAATTGAAAAAAAATTCAAAAAAAAATTTTCAAAAAAAATTCGAAAACAAAGTTCAAAAAAAAATTTCGAAAAAAAATTTTAAAAAAAAATTTCAAAAAAATTTAAAAAGAATTAAAAAAACAAATTTCAAAAAAAAATTTTCGAAAAAAAAAATTTTTCGAAAAAAAAATTTTCAATAGAAAATAATTTCGAAAAAAACTTCCCAAAAAAAAATTCAAAAAAAAATTTTTCAAAAAAAAATTTCAAAAAAAAACAAAAACAAAAAAAATTTCGAAAAAAACATTTTCAAAAAAAAAAAAATTCCAAATAAAATAAAAATTAAAAAAAAAATTGAAAAAAATTAAAAATTAAAAAAAAAATTCAAAAAAAAAATTAAAAAAAAAATAAAAAAAAATTGAAAAAAAATTCCAAAAAAAAAATTTCAAAAAAAATTCGAAAACAAAGTTCAAAACAAATTTTTCGAAAAAAAAATTTTTAAAAAAAAATTTTCAAAAAATTAAAAAAAAATTTTTTTCAAAAATAAAAAAAATCAAAAAAAATTTTAAAAAAATTTTTGAAAAAAAAATTTAAAAAAAATTTTTTCAAAAAAAAAAATTAAAAAAAATTCAAAAAAATAATTTGAAAAAAGAAAAAAAAAATTTAAAAAAAATTTCGAAAAAAAAATTTTCAAAAAAAAAAATTTCAAAAAATTATAAAAAAAATTTAAAAAAAATTTTTTTTTTCAAAAATTAAAAAAAAAATCAAAAAAAATTTTAAAAAAAATTTTTGAAAAAAAAATAATAAAAAATAAAAAAAAAATTATCAGAAAATTTTCAAAAAAATTTTCAAAAAAAATTTAAAAAGAATTAAAAAAAACAAATTTCAAAAAAAAAATTTCGAAAAAATAATATTCAAAAAAAAAATTTTAAAAAAAATAAAAAAAATTTTTTTTTTCAAAAATTAAAAAAAAAATCAAAAAAAATTTTTAAAAAATTTTTGAAAAAAAAATTTTAAAAAAAATTATCAGAAAATTTTCGGAAAAATAATAAAAAATTCAAAATAAAATTTTTCAAAAAAAAATTTTCAATAGAAAAAAAATTCGAAAAAAACTTCCCAAAAAAAATTCAAAAAAATTTTTTCAAAAAAAAATTTCAAAAAAAAAATCAAAAAAATTATTTAAAAAAGAAAAAAAAAATTTTTAAAAATTTCGAAAAAAACATTTTCAAAAAAAAAATAAAAAAAAAATTCAATAAAAATTTAAAAAAATTAAAAAAAAAACAAAAAAAACTAAAAAAAAAAATTTCGAAAAAAAAAATTTCAAAAAAAAATAAAAAAAAATTCAAAAAAAAAATTAAAAACAAAATTTAAAAAAAATTTGAAAAAAATTAAAAATTCAAAAAAAAATAAAAAAAAATAAAAAAAAATAAAAAAAAACTGAAAAAAAATTCAAAAAAAAAATTTCAAAAAAAAATTCGAAAACAAAGTTCAAAAAAAAATTTCGAAAAAAAAAATTTTCAAAAAAATTTAAAAAGAATTAAAAAAAACAAATTTCATAAAAAAAATTTCAAAAAAAAAAATTTCAAAAAATTTTAAAAAAATAAAAAAAATTTTTTTTTTTCAAAAATAAAAAAAAAATCATAAAAAATTTTAAAAAAATTTTTGAAAAAAAAATTTAAAAAAAATTATCAGAAAATTTTCAAAAAATTTTCAAAAAATTTTCAAAAAATTTTCAAAAAAATAATTTAAAAAAATTAAAAATAAAATTTTTCAAAAAAAAATTTTCAATAGAAAAAAATTTCGAAAAAAACTTCCCAAGAAAAAATTCAAAAAAAATTTTTTCAAAAAAAATTTCAAAAAAAATTCAAAAAAATAATTAAAAAAAAAATTTTTTAAAAAATTTCGAAAAAAAAATTTTCAAAAGAAAAATAAAAAAAAAATTCCAAAAAAAAATTTAAAAAAAAATTTTAAAAAAAAATTTGAAAAAAATTAAAAATAAAAAAAAAATTTAAAAAAAATTGAAAAAAAAATTTTCAAAAAAAAATTCGAAAACAAAGTTCAAAAAAAAATTTCGAAAAAAAAATTTTCAAAAAAATTAAAAAAGAATTAAAAAATACAAATTTCAAAAAAAAAATTTCGAAAAAAAAATTTTCAAAAAAAAAATTTTCAAAAAATAAAAAAAAAAATTTTTTTTTCAAAAATAAAAAAAAAATCAAAAAAAAAATTAAAAAATTTTTGAAAAAAAAATTTTAAAAAAAAATTATCAGAAAATTATCAAAAAATTTTCAAAAAAATAATAAAAAAAAATTCAATAAAAAAATTTTCAATAGAAAAAAATTCCAAAAAAACTTCCCAAAAAAAAATTCAAAAATCAAAATTTTTCAAAAAAAAATTTCAAAAATATTCAAAAAAATTATTTAAGAAAAAAACAAAAAAAAATTTCGAAAAACACATTTTCATAAAAAACATTTTCAAAAAAAAATATTAAAAAAAAATTCCAAAAAAAATTCAAAAAAATAATTTAAAAAAAATTTCGAAAAAAAAAATTTCAAAAAAAAAATTAAAAAAAAATTCCAAAAAAAAAATTTAAAAAAATATTTTTAAAAAAAATTTGAAAACAATTAAAAAAAAAAAAATAAAAAATAAAATAAAAAAAAATTGAAGAAAAATTTTTAAAAAAATTTTCAAAAAAAAATTTTCAAAAAAATTTCGAAAAAAAAATTTAAAAAAAATTTCAAAAAAATTTTCGAAAAAAAAATTTCAAAAAAAAAATTCAAAAAAAATTTCAAAAAAAATTCAAAAAAAAATTTTCAAAAAAAAAAATTAAAAAAAAATTTAAAAAAAAAATATTTTCGAAAAAAAAAATTTCAAAAAAAAAAAATTAAATTAAAAAAAAATAAAAAAATTTTTTCGAAAAACATTAAAAAAAAATGAAAAAAAAATTTAAAAAAAATTTTCGAAAAAAAAATTTCAAAAAAAAAATTCAAAAAAAATTTCAAAAAAAATTCAAAAAAAAAATTTTCAAAAAAAAAATTAAAAAAAAATTTAAAAAAAATTGAAAAAAAAATTTAAAAAAATTTCAAAAAAAAAAATTAAAAAAAAAAAATTTCGAAAAAAAAATTTCAAAAAAAAAAATAAAAAAAAATTTCAAAAAAAAATTTTCAAAAAATTAAAAAAAATTTCAAAAAAACTTTTCAAAAAATTAAAAAAAAAAAAAAAAAAAAAAAAATTGAAAAAAAAAAATTAAAAAAAAAAATTTTAAAAAAAATAGAAAAAAAAATTTCTAAAAAATTTTCGAAAAAAAAATTTCAAAAAAAAAATAAAAAAAAAATATTAAAAAAATTGAAAAAAAAATACGAAAAAAAATTAAAAAAAAAATTAAAAAAAATAAAAAAAAAATTAAAAAAATTGAAAAAAAAATTCGAAAAAAAATTTTCAAAAAAAAAAATTTCAAAAATATTTTCGAAAAAAAAAATTTCAAAAAAAAAATTTCAAAAAAAAAAATTAAATTAAAAAAAAATAAAAAAAAAATTCGAAAAAAAAAATTTCAAAAAAAAATTAAAAAAAAATTTCAAAAAAATTTTCGAAAAAAAAATTTCAAAAAAAAAATTCAAAAAAAATTTCAAAAAAAATTTAAAAAAAAAATTTTCAAAAAAAAATTTAAAAAACAATTTAAAAAAAAATTGAAAAAAAAATTCGAAAAAAAATTTTCAAAAAAAAAATTAAAAAAAAATATTTAAAAAAAAATTTCAAAAAAAAATTAAAAAAAAAAATTTAAAAAAAATTCGAAAAAAAAATTTAAAAAAATTTCAAAAAATAAAATTAAAAAAAAAAATTTCAAAAAAAAAAAATTAAAAAAAATAAAAAAAAAAAATGAAAAAAAATAAAAAAAAAATTTTCAAAAAATTTTTTTAAAAAAATTTTAAAAAAGTTTCAAAAAAAAATTAAAAAAAAAAATTTTAAAAAAAATTTCAAAAAAAAAATTTAAAAAAAAATTAAAAAAAAAAAATTTAAAAAAAATTCGAAAAAAAAATTTATAAAAATTTCAAAAAAAAAAAAATTTTCGAAAAAAAAATTTCAAAAAAAAAAAAATTTCAAAAAAAAATGAAAAAAAAATAAAAAAAAAATTTTCAAAAAATTAAAAAAAAAAAATTAAAAAAAAAAATTTCAAAAAAAATTTCGAAGATAAAAAATTTCAAAAAAAAATTTTCAAAAAAAAAAATTAAAATAAAATTTAAAAAAAAATTGAAAAAAAAATTCGAAAAAAAATTTTCAAGAAAAAAATAAATTTTTTCAAAAATAAAAAAAATTAAAAAAAATTTTAAAAAAATTTTTGAAAAAAAAATTTTAAAAAAATTTTTTCAAAAAAAAAATTAAAAAAAATTCAAAAAAATAATTTGAAAAAAGAAAAAAAAAATTTAAAAAAAATTTCGAAAAAAAAATTTTCAAAAAAAAAATTTCAAAAAATTAAAAAAAAAATTAAAAAAAAATTTTTTTTTTCAAAAATTAAAAAAAAAATCAAAAAAAATTTTAAAAAAAATTTTTGAAAAAAAAATAATAAAAAATAAAAAAAAAATTATCAGAAAATTTTCAAAAAAATTTTCAAAAAAAATTTAAAAAGAATTAAAAAAAACAAATTTCAAAAAAAAAATTTCGAAAAAATAATATTCAAAAAAAAAATTTAAAAAAAAATAAAAAAAATTTTTTTTTTCAAAAATTAAAAAAAAAATCAAAAAAAATTTTTGAAAAAAAAATTTAAAAAAAAATTATCAGAAAATTTTCGGAAAAATAATAAAAAATTCAAAATAAAATTTTTCAAAAAAAAATTTTCAATAGAAAAAAAATTCGAAAAAAACTTCCCAAAAAAAATTCAAAAAAATTTTTTCAAAAAAAAATTTCAAAAAAAAAATCAAAAAAATTATTTAAAAAAGAAAAAAAAAATTTTTAAAATTTTCGAAAAAAACATTTTCAAAAAAAAAATAAAAAAAAAATTCAATAAAAATTTAAAAAAATTTAAAAAAAAAACAAAAAAAATTAAAAAAAAAAATTTCGAAAAAAAAAATTTCAAAAAAAAATAAAAAAAAATTCAAAAAAAAAATTAAAAACAAAATTTAAAAAAAATTTGAAAAAAATTAAAAATTCAAAAAAAAATAAAAAAAAATAAAAAAAAATAAAAAAAAACTGAAAAAAAATTCAAAAAAAAAATTTCAAAAAAAAATTCGAAAACAAAGTTCAAAAAAAAATTTCGAAAAAAAAAATTTTCAAAAAAATTCAAAAAGAATTAAAAAAAACAAATTTCATAAAAAAAATTTCAAAAAAAAAAATTTCAAAAAATTAAAAAAAAATAAAAAAAAAAATTTTTTTTCAAAAATAAAAAAAAAATCAAAAAAAATTTTAAAAAAATTTTTGAAAAAAAAATTTAAAAAAAATTATCAGAAAATTTTCAAAAAATTTTCAAAAAATTTTCAAAAAATTTTCAAAAAATTTTCAAAAAAATAATTTAAAAAAATTAAAAATAAAATTTTTCAAAAAAAAATTTTCAATAGAAAAAAATTTCGAAAAAAACTTCCCAAGAAAAAATTCAAAAAAAATTTTTTCAAAAAAAATTTCAAAAAAAATTCAAAAAAATAATTAAAAAAAAAATTTTTTAAAAAATTTCGAAAAAAAAATTTTCAAAAGAAAAATAAAAAAAAAATTCCAAAAAAAAATTTAAAAAAAAATTTTAAAAAAAAATTTGAAAAAAATTAAAAATAAAAAAAAAATTTAAAAAAAATTGAAAAAAAAATTTTAAAAAAATTTTCAAAAAAAAATTCGAAAACAAAGTTCAAAAAAAAATTTCGAAAAAAAAATTTTCAAAAAAATTAAAAAAGAATTAAAAAATACAAATTTCAAAAAAAAAATTTCGAAAAAAAAATTTTCAAAAAAAAAATTTTCAAAAAATAAAAAAAAAAATTTTTTTTTCAAAAATAAAAAAAAAATCAAAAAAAAAATTAAAAAATTTTTGAAAAAAAAATTTAAAAAAAAAATTATCAGAAAATTATCAAAAAATTTTCAAAAAAATAATAAAAAAAAATTCAATAAAAAAATTTTCAATAGAAAAAAATTCCAAAAAAACTTCCCAAAAAAAAATTCAAAAATCAAAATTTTTCAAAAAAAAATTTCAAAAATATTCAAAAAAATTATTTAAGAAAAAAACAAAAAAAAATTTCGAAAAACACATTTTCATAAAAAACATTTTCAAAAAAAAATATTAAAAAAAATTCCAAAAAAAATTCAAAAAAATAATTTAAAAAAAATTTCGAAAAAAAAAATTTCAAAAAAAAAATTAAAAAAAAATTCCAAAAAAAAAATTAAAAAAAATATTTTTAAAAAAAATTTGAAAACAATTAAAAAAAAAAAATAAAAAATAAAATAAAAAAAAATTGAAGAAAAATTTTTAAAAAAATTTTCAAAAAAAAATTTTCAAAAAAATTTCGAAAAAAAAATTTAAAAAAAATTTCAAAAAAATTTTCGAAAAAAAAATTTCAAAAAAAAAATTCAAAAAAAATTTCAAAAAAAATTCAAAAAAAAAATTTTCAAAAAAAAAAATTAAAAAAAAATTTAAAAAAAAAATATTTTCGAAAAAAAAAATTTCAAAAAAAAAAAATTAAATTAAAAAAAAATAAAAAAATTTTTTCGAAAAACATTAAAAAAAAAATGAAAAAAAAATTTTAAAAAAATTTTCGAAAAAAAAATTTCAAAAAAAAAATTCAAAAAAAATTTCAAAAAAAATTCAAAAAAAAAATTTTCAAAAAAAAAAATTAAAAAAAAATTTAAAAAAAATTGAAAAAAAAAATTCAAAAAATTTCAAAAAAAAAAATTAAAAAAAAAAAATTTCGAAAAAAAAATTTCAAAAAAAAAAATTAAAAAAAATTTCAAAAAAAAATTTTCAAAAAATTAAAAAAAATTTCAAAAAAACTTTTCAAAAAATTAAAAAAAAAAAAAAAAAAAAAAAAATTGAAAAAAAAAAATTAAAAAAAAAAATTTTAAAAAAAATTGAAAAAAAAAATTCGAAAAAAATTTCGAAAAAAAAATTTCAAAAAAAAAATTCAAAAAAAATTTCAAAAAAATTTTCGAAAAAAAAAAATTTCAAAAAAAAAATTTTCAAAAAAAAAATTGAAAAAAAATTTCAAAAAAATTTTCGAAAAAAAAATTAAAAAAAAAAAATTTAAAAAAAAATTTTCAAAAAAAATAAAAAAAAAAAAAAAATTAAAAAAATTGAAAAAAAAAATTTAAAAAAAAAATTTTAAAAAAAATAGAAAAAAAAATTTCTAAAAAATTTTCGAAAAAAAAATTTCAAAAAAAAAATAAAAAAAAAATATTAAAAAAATTGAAAAAAAAAATACGAAAAAAAATTAAAAAAAAAATTAAAAAAATTGAAAAAAAAATTCGAAAAAAAATTTTCAAAAAAAAAAATTTCAAAAATATTTTCGAAAAAAAAAATTTCAAAAAAAAAAATTTCAAAAAAAAAAATTAAATTAAAAAAAAATAAAAAAAAAATTCGAAAAAAAAAATTTCAAAAAAAAATTTAAAAAAAATTTCAAAAAAATTTTCGAAAAAAAAATTTCAAAAAAAAAATTCAAAAAAAATTTCAAAAAAAATTTTAAAAAAAAATTTTCAAAAAAAAAATTTAAAAACAATTTTAAAAAAAATTGAAAAAAAAATTCGAAAAAAAATTTTCAAAAAAAAAATTTAAAAAAAATATTTAAAAAAAAATTTCAAAAAAAAAATTTAAAAAAAAAATTTAAAAAAAATTCGAAAAAAAAATTTAAAAAAATTTCAAAAAATAAAATTAAAAAAAAAAAATTCAAAAAAAAAAAATTAAAAAAAATAAAAAAAAAAAATGAAAAAAAATAAAAAAAAAATTTTCAAAAAATTTTTTTAAAAAAATTTTAAAAAAGTTTCAAAAAAAAAATTAAAAAAAAAAATTTTAAAAAAAATTTCAAAAAAAAAATTTAAAAAAAAATAAAAAAAAAAAATTTAAAAAAAATTCGAAAAAAAAATTTAAAAAAATTTCAAAAAAAAAAAAAATTTCGAAAAAAAAATTTCAAAAAAAAAAAATTTCAAAAAAAAATGAAAAAAAAAATAAAAAAAAAATTTTCAAAAAATTAAAAAAAAAAAATAAAAAAAAAAAAATTTCAAAAAAATTTTCGAAGATAAAAAATTTCAAAAAAAAAATTTTCAAAAAAAAAATTAAAATAAAATTTAAAAAAAAATTGAAAAAAAAATTCGAAAAAAAATTTTCAAGAAAAAAATAAAAAAAAAATTAAAAAAAAATTTCAAAAAAAAAATTTAAAAAAAAATTTAAAAAAAAATTTTAAAAAAAATTCGAAAAAAAAATTTAAAAAAATTTCAAAAAATAAAATAAAAAAAAAAATTTCGAAAAAAAAATTTCAAAAAAAAAAAATTAAAAAAAATTTCAAAAAAAAATGAAAAAAAAATTTAAAAAAAATTTTCAAAAAATTTTTAAAAAAAAATTTAAAAAAAGTTTCAAAAAAAAAATAAAAAAAAATTTTAAAAAAAATTTCAAAAAAAAAATTTAAAAAAAAATTTAAAAAAATTTCAAAAAAAAAATTAAAAAAAAAATTTTCGAAAAAAAAATTTCAAAAAAAAAAATTAAAAAAAATTTCAAAAAAAAATGAAAAAAAAATTTAAAAAAAAATTTCAAAAAATTTAAAAAAAAAATTAAAAAAAAAAAATTTCAAAAAAATTTTCGAAAAAAAAAATTTCAAAAAAAAAATTTTCAAAAAAAAAATTTAAAAAAAATTTTAAAAAAAATTTCAAAAAAAAATTAAAAAAAAAATTTTCGAAAAAAAAATTTAAAAAAAAAAATTAAAAAAAATTTCAAAAAAAATGAAAAAAAAAAAAAAAAAAAAATTTCAAAAAATTAAAAAAAAAAATTAAAAAAAAAATTTCAAAAAAATTTTCGAAAAAAAAAATTTCAAAAAAAAAATTTTCAAAAAAAAATTTAAAAAAAAATTTAAAAAAAAATTGAAAAAAAAATTCGAAAAAAAATTTTCAAAAAAAAAAATTTCAAAAATATTTTCGAAAAAAAAAATTTCAAAAAAAAAATTAAATTAAAAAAAAATAAAAAAAAAATTTTCGAAAAACATTTAAAAAAAAATAAAAAAAAAATTAAAAAAAAATTGAAAAAAAAATACGAAAAAAAATTAAAAAAAAAATTTAAAAAAAATAAAAAAAAATTAAAAAAATTGAAAAAAAAAAAATTTAAAAGAAAAATTTTGAAAAAAATTGAAAAAAAAATTTCGAAAAAAAAATAAAAAAAAAAATTCAAAAAAAATTTCAAAAAAAATTCAAAAAAAAATTTCAAAAATATTTTCGAAAAAAAAAATTTCAAAAAAAAATTCTAAAAAATTTTCGAAAAAACAATTTAAAAAAAAAAATAAAAAAAAAATTTTAAAAAAAATTGAAAAAAAAATACGAAAAAAAATTTAAAAAAAAAATTAAAAAAAATAAAAAAAAAAATTAAAAAAATTGAAAAAAAAAATTTAAAAAAAATTTTTTAAAAAAAATTGAAAAAAAAAATTCAAAAAAAAATTTCGAAAAAAAATAAAAAAAAAAAATTCAAAAAAAATTTCAAAAAAAATTCAAAAAAAAAATTTCAAAAATATTTTCGAAAAAAAAAATTTCAAAAAAAATTTCTAAAAAATTTTCGAAAAAAAAAATTTCAAAAAAAAAATTAAAAAAAAAAATTTAAAAAAAAATTTTAAAAAAAATTCAAAAAAATTTTCGAAAAAAAAAATTAAAAAAAAAAAATTTTCAAAAAAAAAATTTAAAAAAAATTTTAAAAAAAATTGAAAAAAAAAATTCGAAAAAAAATTTTCAAAAAAAAAAAATTTTCAAAAAAAAAAAATTTCAAAAATATTTTCAAAAAAAAAATTTCAAAAAAAAAAATTTCAAAAAAAAAAATTAAATTAAAAAAAAATAAAAAAAAAATTTCGAAAAAAAAATTTCAAAAAAAAAATTTAAAAAAAATTTCAAAAAAATTTTCGAAAAAAAAATTTCAAAAAAAAAAATTCAAAAAAAATTTCGAAAAAAATTCAAAAAAAAAATTTTCAAAAAAAAAATTTAAAAAAAATTTTTAAAAAAATTTAAAAAAATTTAAAAAAAAAATGAAAAAAAAATAAAAAAAAAATTTTCAAAAAATTTGAAAAAAAAAAAAAATTAAAAAAAAAATTTCAAAAAAATTTTCGAAAAAAAAAATTTCAAAAAAAAAATTTTCAAAAAAAAAATTTAAAAAAAATTTAAAAAAAAATTGAAAAAAAAATTTTCAAAAAAATTTTCAAAAAAAAAAATTTCAAAAATATTTTCGAAAAAAAAAATTTCAAAAAAAAAATAAATTAAAAAAAAAAAAATAAAAAATTTTCGAAAAAAATTTAAAAAAAAAATAAAAAAAAAAATTTAAAAAAAATTGAAAAAAAAAATTTCAAAAAAAAATTTTTAAAAAAAATTGACAAAAAAAAATTTCAAAAAAAAAAATTTCAAAAAAAAATTTAAAAAAAATCAAAAAAAAATTTAAAAAAAATTTAAAAAAAATTGAAAAAAAATTCAAAAAAAAATTTTCAAAAAAAATTCGAAAACAAAGTTCAAAAAAAAATTTCGAAAAAAAATTTTAAAAAAAAATTTCAAAAAAATTTAAAAAGAATTAAAAAAACAAATTTCAAAAAAAAAATTTCGAAAAAAAAAATTTTTCGAAAAAAAAATTTTCAATAGAAAATAATTTCGAAAAAAACTTCCCAAAAAAAAATTCAAAAAAAAATTTTTCAAAAAAAAATTTCAAAAAAAAACAAAAACAAAAAAAATTTCGAAAAAAACATTTTCAAAAAAAAAAAAATCCAAATAAAATAAAAATTAAAAAAAAAATTGAAAAAAATTAAAAATTAAAAAAAAATTCAAAAAAAAAATTAAAAAAAAAATAAAAAAAAATTGAAAAAAAATTCCAAAAAAAAATTTCAAAAAAAAATTCGAAAACAAAGTTCAAAACAAATTTTTCGAAAAAAAAATTTTTAAAAAAAAATTTTCAAAAAATTAAAAAAAAAATTTTTTCAAAAATAAAAAAAATTAAAAAAAATTTTAAAAAAATTTTTGAAAAAAAAATTTTAAAAAAATTTTTTCAAAAAAAAAAATTAAAAAAAATTCAAAAAAATAATTTGAAAAAAGAAAAAAAAAATTTAAAAAAAATTTCGAAAAAAAAATTTTCAAAAAAAAAATTTCAAAAAATTAAAAAAAAAATTAAAAAAAAATTTTTTTTTTCAAAAATTAAAAAAAAAATCAAAAAAAATTTTAAAAAAAATTTTTGAAAAAAAAATAATAAAAAATAAAAAAAAAATTATCAGAAAATTTTCAAAAAAATTTTCAAAAAAAATTTAAAAAGAATTAAAAAAAACAAATTTCAAAAAAAAAATTTCGAAAAAATAATATTCAAAAAAAAAATTAAAAAAAAAATAAAAAAAATTTTTTTTTTTCAAAAATTAAAAAAAAAATCAAAAAAAATTTTTAAAAAATTTTTGAAAAAAAAATTTTAAAAAAAATTATCAGAAAATTTTCGGAAAAATAATAAAAAATTCAAAATAAAATTTTTCAAAAAAAAATTTTCAATAGAAAAAAAATTCGAAAAAAACTTCCCAAAAAAAATTCAAAAAAATTTTTTCAAAAAAAAATTTCAAAAAAAAAATCAAAAAAATTATTTAAAAAAGAAAAAAAAAATTTTTAAAAATTTCGAAAAAAACATTTTCAAAAAAAAAATAAAAAAAAAATTCAATAAAAATTTAAAAAAATTAAAAAAAAAAACAAAAAAAATTAAAAAAAAAAATTTCGAAAAAAAAAATTTCAAAAAAAAATAAAAAAAAATTCAAAAAAAAAATTAAAAACAAAATTTAAAAAAAATTTGAAAAAAATTAAAAATTCAAAAAAAAATAAAAAAAAATAAAAAAAAATAAAAAAAAACTGAAAAAAAATTCAAAAAAAAAATTTCAAAAAAAAATTCGAAAACAAAGTTCAAAAAAAAATTTCGAAAAAAAAAATTTTCAAAAAAATTTAAAAAGAATTAAAAAAAACAAATTTCATAAAAAAAATTTCAAAAAAAAAATTTCAAAAAATTTTAAAAAAATAAAAAAAAAATTTTTTTTTCAAAAATAAAAAAAAAATCATAAAAAATTTTAAAAAAATTTTTGAAAAAAAAATTTAAAAAAAATTATCAGAAAATTTTCAAAAAATTTTCAAAAAATTTTCAAAAAATTTTCAAAAAATTTTCAAAAAAATAATTTAAAAAAATTAAAAATAAAATTTTTCAAAAAAAAATTTTCAATAGAAAAAAATTTCGAAAAAAACTTCCCAAGAAAAAATTCAAAAAAAATTTTTTCAAAAAAAATTTCAAAAAAAATTCAAAAAAATAATTAAAAAAAAAAATTTTTAAAAAATTTCGAAAAAAAAATTTTCAAAAGAAAAATAAAAAAAAAATTCCAAAAAAAAATTTAAAAAAAAATTTTAAAAAAAAATTTGAAAAAAATTAAAAATAAAAAAAAAATTTAAAAAAAATTGAAAAAAAAATTTTAAAAAAATTTTCAAAAAAAAATTCGAAAACAAAGTTCAAAAAAAAATTTCGAAAAAAAAATTTTCAAAAAAATTAAAAAAGAATTAAAAAATACAAATTTCAAAAAAAAAAATTCGAAAAAAAAATTTTCAAAAAAAAAATTTTCAAAAAATATAAAAAAAAATTTTTTTTTCAAAAATAAAAAAAAAATCAAAAAAAAAATTAAAAAATTTTTGAAAAAAAAATTTTAAAAAAAAATTATCAGAAAATTATCAAAAAATTTTCAAAAAAATAATAAAAAAAAATTCAATAAAAAAATTTTCAATAGAAAAAAATTCCAAAAAAACTTCCCAAAAAAAAATTCAAAAATCAAAATTTTTCAAAAAAAAATTTCAAAAATATTCAAAAAAATTATTTAAGAAAAAAACAAAAAAAAATTTCGAAAAACACATTTTCATAAAAAACATTTTCAAAAAAAAATATTAAAAAAAAATTCCAAAAAAAATTCAAAAAAATAATTTAAAAAAAATTTCGAAAAAAAAAATTTCAAAAAAAAAATTAAAAAAAAATTCCAAAAAAAAAAATTTAAAAAAATATTTTTAAAAAAAATTTGAAAACAATTAAAAAAAAAAAATAAAAAATAAAATAAAAAAAAATTGAAGAAAAATTTTTAAAAAAATTTTCAAAAAAAAATTTTCAAAAAAATTTCGAAAAAAAAATTTAAAAAAAATTTCAAAAAAATTTTCGAAAAAAAAATTTCAAAAAAAAAAATTCAAAAAAAATTTCAAAAAAAATTCAAAAAAAAAATTTTCAAAAAAAAAATTAAAAAAAAATTAAAAAAAAAAATATTTTCGAAAAAAAAAATTTCAAAAAAAAAAATTAAATTAAAAAAAAATAAAAAATTTTTTTCGAAAAACATTAAAAAAAAAATGAAAAAAAAATTTAAAAAAAAATTTCGAAAAAAAAATTTCAAAAAAAAAATTCAAAAAAAATTTCAAAAAAAATTCAAAAAAAAAATTTTCAAAAAAAAAAATTAAAAAAAAATTTAAAAAAAATTGAAAAAAAAATTTCAAAAAATTTCAAAAAAAAAAATTAAAAAAAAAAAATTTCGAAAAAAAAATTTCAAAAAAAAAAATTAAAAAAAATTTCAAAAAAAAATTTTCAAAAAATTAAAAAAAATTTCAAAAAAACTTTTCAAAAAATTAAAAAAAAAAAAAAAAAAAAAAAAATTGAAAAAAAAAAATTAAAAAAAAAAATTTTAAAAAAAATTGAAAAAAAAAATTCGAAAAAAATTTCGAAAAAAAAATTTCAAAAAAAAAATTCAAAAAAAATTTCAAAAAAATTTTCGAAAAAAAAAAATTTCAAAAAAAAAATTTTCAAAAAAAAAATTGAAAAAAAATTTCAAAAAAATTTTCGAAAAAAAAATTTAAAAAAAAAAATTTAAAAAAAAATTTTCAAAAAAAAAAAAAAAAAAAAAAAAAAAATTAAAAAAATTGAAAAAAAAAATTAAAAAAAAAAATTTTAAAAAAAATAGAAAAAAAATTTCTAAAAAATTTTCGAAAAAAAAATTTCAAAAAAAAATAAAAAAAAAATATTAAAAAAATTGAAAAAAAAATACGAAAAAAAATTAAAAAAAAAATTAAAAAAAATAAAAAAAAAATTAAAAAAATTGAAAAAAAAATTCGAAAAAAAATTTTCAAAAAAAAAAATTTCAAAAATATTTTCGAAAAAAAAAATTTCAAAAAAAAAAATTTCAAAAAAAAAAATTAAATTAAAAAAAAATAAAAAAAAAATTCGAAAAAAAAAATTTCAAAAAAAAATTTAAAAAAAATTTCAAAAAAAATTTTAAAAAAAAATTTTCAAAAAAAAAATTAAAAAACAATTTTAAAAAAAATTGAAAAAAAAATTCGAAAAAAAATTTTCAAAAAAAAAATTAAAAAAAATATTTAAAAAAAAATTTCAAAAAAAAAATTTAAAAAAAAAATTTAAAAAAAATTTAAAAAAATTTCAAAAAATAAAATTAAAAAAAAAAATTTCAAAAAAAAAAAATTAAAAAAAATAAAAAAAAAAAATGAAAAAAAATAAAAAAAAAATTTTCAAAAAATTTTTTTAAAAAAATTTTAAAAAAGTTTCAAAAAAAAAATTAAAAAAAAAAATTTTAAAAAAAATTAAAAAAAAAAATTTAAAAAAAATTCGAAAAAAAAATTTAAAAAAATTTCAAAAAAAAAAAAAAAAAAATTTTCGAAAAAAAAATTTCAAAAAAAAAAAATTTCAAAAAAAAATGAAAAAAAAATAAAAAAAAAATTTTCAAAAAATTAAAAAAAAAAATTAAAAAAAAAATTTCAAAAAAATTTTCGAAGATAAAAAATTTCAAAAAAAAAATTTTCAAAAAAAAAATTAAAATAAAATTTAAAAAAAAATTGAAAAAAAAATTCGAAAAAAAATTTTCAAGAAAAAAATAAAAAAAAAATTAAAAAAAAATTTCAAAAAAAAAATTAAAAAAAAAATTTTAAAAAAAATTTTAAAAAAAATTCGAAAAAAAAATTTAAAAAAATTTCAAAAAATAAAATAAAAAAAAAAATTTCGAAAAAAAAATTTCAAAAAAAAAAAATTAAAAAAAATTTCAAAAAAAAATGAAAAAAAAATTTAAAAAAAATTTTCAAAAAATTTTTAAAAAAAAATTTAAAAAAAGTTTCAAAAAAAAAATAAAAAAAAAAATTTTTAAAAAAATTTCAAAAAAAAAATTTAAAAAAAAATTTAAAAAAATTTCAAAAAAAAAATTAAAAAAAAAATTTTCGAAAAAAAAATTTCAAAAAAAAAAATTAAAAAAAATTTCAAAAAAAAATGAAAAAAAAATTTAAAAAAAATTTTCAAAAAATTTAAAAAAAAAAAATTAAAAAAAAAAAATTTTAAAAAAATTTTCGAAAAAAAAAATTTCAAAAAAAAAATTTTCAAAAAAAAAATTAAAAAAAAATTTAAAAAAAATTTCAAAAAAAAATTAAAAAAAAAATTTTCGAAAAAAAAATTTCAAAAAAAAAAATTAAAAAAAATTTCAAAAAAAAATGAAAAAAAAATAAAAAAAAATTTTTCAAAAAATTAAAAAAAAAAAATTTAAAAAAAAAATTTCAAAAAAATTTTCGAAAAAAAAAATTTCAAAAAAAAAATTTTCAAAAAAAAAATTAAAAAAAAATTTAAAAAAAAATTGAAAAAAAAATTCGAAAAAAAATTTTCAAAAAAAAAAATTTCAAAAATATTTTCGAAAAAAAAAATTTCAAAAAAAAAATTAAATTAAAAAAAAATAAAAAAAAAATTTTCGAAAAACATTTAAAAAAAAATAAAAAAAAAAATTAAAAAAAAATTGAAAAAAAAATACGAAAAAAAATTTTAAAAAAAATTAAAAAAAAATAAAAAAAAATTAAAAAAATTGAAAAAAAAAAATTTAAAAGAAAAATTTTAAAAAGAATTGAAAAAAAAATTTCGAAAAAAAAATAAAAAAAAAAATTCAAAAAAAATTTCAAAAAAAATTCAAAAAAAAATTTCAAAAATATTTTCGAAAAAAAAAATTTCAAAAAAAAATTCTAAAAAATTTTCGAAAAAACAATTTAAAAAAAAAAAAAAATTTTAAAAAAAATTGAAAAAAAAATACGAAAAAAAATTTAAAAAAAAATTTAAAAAAAATAAAAAAAAAATTAAAAAAATTGAAAAAAAAAATTTAAAAAAAATTTTTTAAAAAAAATTGAAAAAAAAAATTCAAAAAAAAATTTCGAAAAAAAATAAAAAAAAAATTCAAAAAAAATTTCAAAAAAAATTCAAAAAAAAAATTTCAAAAATATTTTCGAAAAAAAAAATTTCAAAAAAAATTTCTAAAAAATTTTCGAAAAAAAAATTTCAAAAAAAAAATTAAAAAAAAAAATTTAAAAAAAAATTTTAAAAAAAATTCAAAAAAATTTTCGAAAAAAAAAAATTAAAAAAAAAAAATTTTCAAAAAAAAAATTTAAAAAAAATTTTAAAAAAAATTGAAAAAAAAAATTCGAAAAAAAATTTTCAAAAAAAAAAAATTTTCAAAAAAAAAAAATTTCAAAAATATTTTCAAAAAAAAAATTTCAAAAAAAAAAATTTCAAAAAAAAAAATTAAATTAAAAAAAAATAAAAAAAAAATTTCGAAAAAAAAATTTCAAAAAAAAAATTTAAAAAAAATTTCAAAAAAATTTTCGAAAAAAAAATTTCAAAAAAAAAATTCAAAAAAAATTTCGAAAAAAATTCAAAAAAAAAATTTTCAAAAAAAAAATTTAAAAAAAATTTTTAAAAAAATTTAAAAAAATTTAAAAAAAAAATGAAAAAAAAATAAAAAAAAAATTTTCAAAAAATTTAAAAAAAAAAAAAAATTAAAAAAAAAATTTCAAAAAAATTTTCGAAAAAAAAAATTTCAAAAAAAAAATTTTCAAAAAAAAAATTTAAAAAAAATTTAAAAAAAAATTGAAAAAAAAATTTTCAAAAAAATTTTCAAAAAAAAAAATTTCAAAAATATTTTCGAAAAAAAAAATTTCAAAAAAAAAATAAATTAAAAAAAAAAAAATAAAAAATTTTCGAAAAAAATTTAAAAAAAAAAATAAAAAAAAAAATTTAAAAAAAATTGAAAAAAAAAATTTCAAAAAAAATTTTTTAAAAAAAATTGACAAAAAAAAATTTCAAAAAAAAAAATTTCAAAAAAAAATTTAAAAAAAATTTCAAAAAAAAAATTAAAAAAAAAATTTTTAAAAAAAATTGAAAAAAAAATTTTTTAATAAAAATTGAAAAAAAAAATTCAAAAAAAATTTCGAAAAAAAAATTTCAAAAAAAAAATTAAAAAAAAAATTCAAAAAAAAAATTAAAAAAAAAAATTTAAAAAAAATTGAAAAAAAAAATTCAAAAAAATTTTCGAAAAAAAAAATTCAAAAAAAAAAATTTTCAAAAAAAAAATTAAAAAAAAATTTAAAAAAAATTGAAAAAAAAATTCGAAAAAAAATTTTCAAAAAAAAAAATTTCAAAAATATTTTCGAAAAAAAAAATTTCAAAAAAAAAATTTAAAAAAAAAAAATTAAATGAAAAAAAATAAAAAAAAAATTTTCGAAAAAAATTTAAAAAAAAATAAAAAAAAAATTTAAAAAAAATTGAAAACAAAAATTTCAAAAAAAAATTTAAAAAAAAAATTGAAAAAAAAAATTCGAAAAAAAATTTCGAAAAAAAAATTTCAAAAAAAAAATTAAAAAAAAATTTCAAAAAAAAAATTTAAAAAAAATTTTAAAAAAAATTGAAAAAAAAATTCGAAAAAAAATTTTCAAAAAAAAAATTTCAAAAATATTTTCGAAAAAAAAAATTTCAAAAAAAAAATTTCAAAAAAAAAAATTGAATAAAAAAAAAATAAAAAAAAAAATTTCGAAAAAAATTTTCGAAAAAAATTTTAAAAAAAATAAAAAAAAAATTTTAAAAAAATTGAAAACAAAAATTTCAAAAAAAAAAATTTAAAAAAAATTGAAAAAAAAAATTCGAAAAAAAATTTCGAAAAAAAAATTTCAAAAAATAAAATTAAAAAAAAAATTTCGAAAAAAAAATTTCAAAAAAAAAAAATTAAAAAAAATTCAAAAAAAAATGAAAAAAAAATAAAAAAAAAATTTTCAAAAAATTAAAAAAAAAAAAAAAATTTAAAAAAAAATTTAAAAAAAAATTTTTAAAAAAAATTGAAAAAAAAAATTCGAAAAAAATTTCGAAAAAAAAATTTCAAAAAAATAATTCAAAAAAAATTTCAGAAAAATTTTCGAAAAAAAAAATTTCAAAAAAAAAATTTTCAAAAAAAAAAATTAAAAAAAAATTTAAAAAAAAATTTAAAAAAAAAATCGAAAAAAAATTTTCAAAAAAAAAAATTTCAAAAATATTTTCGAAAAAAAAAATTCAAAAAAAAAAACTAAATTAAAAAAAAATAAAAAAATTTTCGAAAAAAATTTAAAAAAAAAAAAAATTAAAAAAAATTCGAAAAAAAATTTCGAAAAAAAAATTTCAAAAAAAAAATTTAAAAAAAATTTCAAAAAAAAATTTAAAAAAAAAATTTAAAAAAAAATTGAAAAAAAAAATTCAAAAAAATTTTCGAAGAAAAAAAAATTCAAAAAAAAAAATTTTCAAAAAAAAAATTTAAAAAAAATTAAAAAAAAAATTGAAAAAAAAATTCGAAAAAAAATTTTCAAAAAAAAAAATTTCAAAAATATTTTCGAATAAAAAAATTTCAAAAAAAAATTAAAAAAAAAAATTAAATAAAAAAAAAATAAAAAAAAAAATTTCGAAAAAAATTTAAAAAAAAATAAAAAAAAAATTTAAAAAAAATTGAAAACAAAAATTTCAAAAAAAAATTTTTAAAAAAAATTGAAAAAAAAAATTCGAAAAAAAATTTCGAAAAAAAAATTTCAAAAAAAAAATTAAAAAAAGAAAATTTTCAAAAAAAAAATTTAAAAAAAATTTAAAAAAAAATTGAAAAAAAATTCGAAAAAAAAATTTCAAAAATATTTTCGAAAAAAAAAATTTCAAAAAAAAAATTTAAAAAAAAATTAAATAAAAAAAAAAAAAAAATTTTCGAAAAAAATTAAAAAAAAAATAAAAAAAAAATTTAATTAAAAAATTGAAAAAAAAAATTTCAAAAAAAAATTTTAAAAAAAAATTGAAAAAAAAATTCGAAAAAAAATTTCAAAAAAAAATTTTAAAAAAATTTCAAAAAAATTCTCGAAAAAAAAAATAAAAAAAAAAATTTTAAAAAAAATTTTCAAAAAAAATTTTTAAAAAAATTAAAAAAAAAATTAAAAAAATTGAAAAAAAAAAATTTTAAAAAAAAATTTAAAAAAAAATTGAAAAAAAAAATTCGAAAAAAAATTTCGAAAGAAAAATTTCAAAAAAAAAAATTAAAAAAAAAAAATTTTAAAAAAAATTTTCAAAAAAAATTTTAAAAAAATTAAAAAAATTGAAAAAAAAAATTAAAAAAAAAAATTTAAAAAAAATTTCAAAAAAAAAATTGAAAAAAAAATTTTAAAAAAAATTTAAAAAAAAATTCGAAAAAAAAATTTTAAAAAATTTCAAAAAATAAAATTAAAAAAAAAATTTTCGAAAAAAAAATTTCAAAAAAAAAAAATTAAAAAAAATTTCAAAAAAAAATGAAAAAAAATAAAAAAAAAAATTTCAAAAAATTTTTTAAGAAAAATTTAAAAAAAGTTTCAAAAAAAAAATTAAAAAAAAAAATTTTCAAAAAAAAAAAATTAAAAAAAAATTTAAAAAAAATTGAAAAAAAAATTCGAAAAAAAATTTTCAAAAAAAAAATTTAAAAAAAAATTTAAAAAAAAATTTCAAAAAAAAAATTTAAAAAAAAATTTAAAAAAAAATTTTAAAAAAAATTCGAAAAAAAAATTTAAAAAAATTTCAAAAAATAAAATAAAAAAAAAATTTTTCGAAAAAAAAATTTCAAAAAAAAAAAATTAAAAAAAATTTCAAAAAAAAATGAAAAAAAATAAAAAAAATTTTTAAAAAAAAATTTTAAAAAAGTTTCAAAAAAAAAATTAAAAAAAAAAATTTTAAAAAAAATTTCAAAAAAAAAATTTAAAAAAAAATTTAAAAAAAAAATTTAAAAAAAATTCGAAAAAAAAATTTAAAAAAATTTCAAAAAAAAAATAAAAAAAAAATTTTCGAAAAAAAAATTTCAAAAAAAAATGAAAAAAAAAATAAAAAAAAATTTTTCAAAAAATTAAAAAAAAAAAAAATTAAAAAAAAAAATTTCAAAAAAATTTTCGAAAAAAAAAATTTCAAAAAAAAAATTTTCAAAAAAAAAAATTAAAAAAAAATTAAAAAAAAAATTGAAAAAAAAATTGAAAAAAAAATTCGAAAAAAAATTTTCAAAAAAAAAAATTTCAAAAATATTTTCGAAAAAAAAATTTTCAAAAAAAAAATAAAAAAAAAATTAAAAAAAAAATTTCAAAAACAAAATTTAAAAAAAAATTTTAAAAAAAATATTAAAAAAATTCGAAAAAAAAATTTAAAAAAATTTCAAAAAATAAAATTAAAAAAAAAAATTTTCGAAAAAAAAATTTCAAAAAAAAAAATTAAAAAAAATTTCAAAAAAAAATGAAAAAAAAATAAAAAAAAAATTTTCAAAAAATTTTTTAAAAAAAATTTAAAAAAAGTTTCAAAAAAAAAATTTTAAAAAAAATTTCAAAAAAAAAATTTAAAAAAAAAATAAAAAAAAAATTTTAAAAAAATTTCAAAAAAAAAAATGAAAAAAAAAATTTTCGAAAAAAAAATTTCAAAAAAAAAAATTAAAAAAAATTTCAAAAAAAAATGAAAAAAAAATAAAAAAAAAAATTTCAAAAATTAAAAAAAAAAAAATTAAAAAAAAAAAATTTCAAAAAAATTTTCGAAAAAAAAATTTCAAAAAAAAAATTTTCAAAAAAAAAATTAAAAAAAAATTTCAAAAAAAATTGAAAAAAAAAATTCGAAAAAAATTTCGAAAAAAAAATTTCAAAAAAAAAATTTTAAAAAAATTTCAAAAAAATTTTCGAAAAAAAAATTTCAAAAAAAAAAATTCAAAAAAAATTTCAAAAAAAATTCAAAAAAAAAATTTTCAAAAAAAAAAATTAAAAAAAAATTTAAAAAAAAAATATTTTCGAAAAAAAAAATTTCAAAAAAAAAATTAAATTAAAAAAAAATTTAAAAAAAATTGAAAAAAAAAATTCAAAAAAAAATTTTAAAAAAAAATTGAAAAAAAAAAATTCGAAAAAAAATTTCGAAAAAAAAATTTCAAAAAAAAAATTTAAAAAAAATTTCAAAAAAAAAATTAAAAAAAAAATTTAAAAAAAAATTGAAAAAAAAAATTCAAAAAAATTTTCGAAGAAAAAAAAATTCAAAAAAAAAAATTTTCAAAAAAAAAATTTAAAAAAAATTCAAAAAAAAATTGAAAAAAAAATTCGAAAAAAAATTTTCAAAAAAAAAAATTTCAAAAATATTTTCGAAAAAAAAAATTTCAAAAAAAAAATTAAAAAAAAAAATTAAATAAAAAAAAAATAAAAAAAAAAATTTCGAAAAAAATTAAAAAAAAAATAAAAAAAAAAATTTAAAAAAAATTGAAAACAAAAATTTCAAAAAAAAATTTTTAAAAAAAATTGAAAAAAAAAATTCGAAAAAAAATTTCGAAAAAAAAATTTCAAAAAAAAAATTAAAAAAAGAAAATTTTCAAAAAAAAAATTTAAAAAAAATTTTAAAAAAAATTGAAAAAAAATTCGAAAAAAAAATTTCAAAAATATTTTCGAAAAAAAAAATTTCAAAAAAAAAATTAAAAAAAAAATTAAATAAAAAAAAAAAAAAATTTTCGAAAAAAATTTAAAAAAAAATAAAAAAAAAATTTAAAAAAAATTTCAAAAAAAAATTTTAAAAAAATTTCAAAAAAATTCTCGAAAAAAAAAATAAAAAAAAAATTTTAAAAAAAATTTTCAAAAAAAATTTTTAAAAAAATTTAAAAAAAAATTAAAAAAATTGAAAAAAAAAATTTTTAAAAAAAAATTTAAAAAAAAATTGAAAAAAAAATTCGAAAAAAAATTTCGAAAAAAAAATTTCAAAAAAAAAAATTAAAAAAAAAAAATTTTAAAAA
>OX101827.2:20050063-20062563 GCA_944452925.2 Chrysolina oricalcia
ATTTTTTTTTAAATTTTTTTTAAAAATTTTTTTTTAAATTTTTTTTTTGAAATTTTTTTAAATTTTTTTTTTGAAATTTTTTTTTCGAAATTTTTTTTCGAATTTTTTTTTTCAATTTTTTTAAAAAATTTTTTTTTTCAATTTTTTTTAAAATTTTTTTTTTTTAAATTTTTTTTTTGAAATTTTTTTTAAATTTTTTTTTGAAAATTTTTTTTTGAAATTTTTTTTTCAATTTTTTTTAAATTTTTTTTTTTTTTTTTTTTTTAATTTTTTTCGAAAATTTTTTTATTTTTTTTTAATTTAATTTTTTTTTTTGAAATTTTTTTTTTCGAAAATATTTTTGAAATTTTTTTTTTTGAAAATTTTTTTTCGAATTTTTTTTAAAATTTTTTTTAAAATTTTTTTTAAATTTTTTTATTTGAAAATTTTTTTTTTGAAGTTTTTTTTTTCGAAAATTTTTTTAAAATTTTTTTTGAATTTTTTTTTTTTTTTTTAATTTTTTTCGAAAATTTTTTTATTTTTTTTTAATTTAATTTTTTTTTTTGAAATTTTTTTTTTCGAAAATATTTTTGAAATTTTTTTTTTTGAAAATTTTTTTTCAATTTTTTTTTAAATTTTTTTTTTTAATTTTTTTTTTCAATTTTTTTAATTTTTTTTTTTTTTTTTTAAATTTTTTTTGAATTTTTTTTTAAATTTTTTTTTCGAAATTTTTTTTCGAATTTTTTTTTTCAATTTTTTTTTAAATTTTTTTTTTAAATTTTTTTTTTCAATTTTTTTAATTTTTTTTTTTTTTTTTAAATTTTTTTTGAAAATTTATTTTTTGAAATTTTTTTTTTCGAAAATTTTTTTGAAATTTTTTTTGAATTTTTTTTTTCGAAATTTTTTTTTCGAAATTTTTTTCGAATTTTTTTTTTCAATTTTTTTTTAAATTTTTTTTTTTAATTTTTTGTTTTTAATTTTTTTTTTTTTTTTTAAATTTTTTGAAAATTTTTTTTTCATTTTTTTAAAAAATTTTTTTTCATTTTTTTTTTGAAATTTTTTTTTCGAAATTTTTTTTTTATTTTTTTTTTGAAATTTTTTTAAATTTTTTTTTCAATTTATTTTTTGAAATTTTTTTTAAAACTTTTTTTTTAAATTTTTTTTTGAAACTTTTTTAAAATTTTTTTTAAAAAATTTTTTGAAAATTTTTTTTTAATTTTTTTTTTGAAAGTTTTTTTCGAAAATTTTTTTTTTTGAAATTTTTTGAAATTTTTTTTCGAATTTTTTTTAAAATTTTTTTTTAAATTTTTTTTTTAATTTTTTTTTTGAAATTTTTTTTAAAATTTTTTTTTTTAATTTTTTTTTTGAAAATTTTTTTTCGAATTTTTTTTTCAATTTTTTTTTAAATTTTTTTTAAATTTTTTTTTCGAAAATTTTTTTGAATTTTTTTTTTCAAAAAAAATTCGAAAAAAAATTTCGAAAAAAAAATAAAAAAAAAAATTCAAAAAAAATTTCAAAAAAATTCAAAAAAAAAAATTTCAAAAATATTTTCGAAAAAAAAAATTTCAAAAAAAAAATTTCAAAAAAAATTTCTAAAAAATTTTCGAAAAAAAAAATTTCAAAAAAAAAATTAAAAAAAAAAATTTTAAAAAAAATTGAAAAAAAAAATTCAAAAAAATTTTCGAAAAAAAAATTTAAAAAAAATTTAAAAAAAAATTGAAAAAAAAATTCGAAAAAAAATTTTCAAAAAAAAAATAAAAAAAAAAAATTTTAAAAAAAATTTCAAAAAAAAAATTAAAAAAAAAATTAAAAAAAAAAATTTAAAAAAAATTCGAAAAAAAATTTCAAAAAATTTCAAAAAAAAAAATTTTCGAAAAAAACTTTCAAAAAAAAAATTAAAAAAAAATTTTCAAAAAATTTTTTAAAAAAAATTTTAAAAAAGTTTCAAAAAAAAATTTAAAAAAAAAGTTTTAAAAAAAATTTCAAAAAATAAATTGAAAAAAAAATTTAAAAAAATTTCAAAAAAAAAATAAAAAAAAAATTTCGAAAAAAAAATTTCAAAAAAAAAATGAAAAAAAATTTTTTAAAAAAATGAAAAAAAAATTTTCAAAAAATTTAAAAAAAAAAAAAAAAATTAAAAACAAAAAATTAAAAAAAAAAATTTAAAAAAAAATTGAAAAAAAAAATTCGAAAAAAATTTCGAAAAAAAAATTTCGAAAAAAAAAATTCAAAAAAAATTTCTAAAAAATTTTCGAAAAAAAAAATTTCAAAAAAAAATTTAAAAAAAAAATTTCGAAAAAAATTAAAAAAAAAAATTCAAAAAAATTTTCGAAAAAAAAAAATTCAAAAAAAAAAATTTTCAAAAAAAAAATTAAAAAAAAATTTTAAAAAAAATTGAAAAAAAAAATTCGAAAAAAATTTCGAAAAAAAAATTTCAAAAAAAAAAATTCAAAAAAAATTTCAAAAAAATTTTCGAAAAAAAAAATTTCAAAAAAAAAATTTTCAAAAAAAAAATTGAAAAAAAATTTTTAAAAAAATTTAAAAAAAATTTAAAAAAATTTCAAAAAAAAAGATTTCAAAAATAAAAAATTAAAAAAAATTTCAAAAAAAAAATGAAAAAAAAATTATCAAAAAATTAAAAAAAAAAAAAAAAATTAAAAAAAAAAAATTTAAAAAAAAATTGAAAAAAAAATTCGAAAAAAATTTCGAAAAAAAAATTTCAAAAAAAAAAAATTCAAAAAAAATTTCAAAAATATTTTCGAAAAAAAAAATTTCAAAAAAAAAATTTCAAAAAAAAAATTAAATTAAAAAAAAATAAAAAAAAAATTTCGAAAAAAATTTTTAAAAAAATAAAAAAAAAAATTAAAAAAAAATTGAAAAAAAAAATTTCAAAAAAAAAATTTTAAAAAAAATTGAAAAAAAAATTCGAAAAAAAATTTTCAAAAAAAAATTTAAAAAAAAATTTAAAAAAAATAAAAAAAAAAAATTAAAAAAAAATTGAAAAAAAAAATTCGAAAAAAATTTCGAAAAAAAAATTTCAAAAAAAAAAATTCAAAAAAAATTTCAAAAAAATTTTCGAAAACAAAAATTTCAAAAAAAAAAATTTCAAAAAAAAAATTTAAAAAAAATTTTTAAAAAAAATGAAAAAAAAATTGGAAAAAAAATTTTCAAAAAAAAAATTTCAAAAATATTTTCGAAAAAAAAAATTAAAAAAAAAAAAATTAAATTTTCGAAAAAAATTTAAAAAAAAATAAAAAAAAAAATTTTAAAAGAATTGAAAAAAAAATTTCAAAAAAAAATTTTCAAAAAAAAATTTAATAAAAATTTCAAAAAAAAAATTTAAAAAAAAATTGAAAAAAAAAATTCGAAAAAAATTTCGAAAAAAAAATTTCAAAAAAAAAAATTAAAAAAAATTTCAAAAAAAAATGAAAAAAAAATAAAAAAAAAATTTCAAAAAATTAAAAAAAAAAAAAAAATTAAAAAAAAAAAATAAAAAAAAAAAATTTAAAAAAAAATTGCAAAAAAAAAATTTCAAAAAAAAAATTCAAAAAAAATTTTAAAAAAATTTTCGAAAAAAAAAACTTCAAAAAAAAAAATTTCAAAAAAAATTTCTAAAAAATTTTCGAAAAAAAAAATTTCAAAAAAATTTTAAAAAAAAATTTTAAAAAAAATTTTAAAAAAAATACGAAAAAAATTTTTAAAAAAATAAAAAAAAATTAAAAAAATTGAAAAAAAAAATTTAAAAAAAAATTTTTAAAAAAAATTGAAAAAAAAATTCGAAAAAAAATTTCGAAAAAAAAATAAAAAAAAAAATTCAAAAAAAATTTCAAAAAAATTCAAAAAAAAAAATTTCAAAAATATTTTCGAAAAAAAAAATTTCAAAAAAAAAATTTCAAAAAAAATTTCTAAAAAATTTTCGAAAAAAAAAATTTCAAAAAAAAAATTAAAAAAAAAAATTTTAAAAAAAATTGAAAAAAAAAATTCAAAAAAATTTTCGAAAAAAAAATTTAAAAAAAATTTAAAAAAAAATTTAAAAAAAAATTCGAAAAAAAATTTTCAAAAAAAAAATTAAAAAAAAAAATTTTAAAAAAAATTTCAAAAAAAAAATTAAAAAAAAAATTTAAAAAAAAATTTTAAAAAAAATTCGAAAAAAAATTTCAAAAAATTTCAAAAAAAAAAATTTTCGAAAAAAACTTTCAAAAAAAAAATTAAAAAAAAATTTTCAAAAAATTTTTTAAAAAAAATTTTAAAAAAGTTTCAAAAAAAAATTTAAAAAAAAAGTTTTAAAAAAAATTTCAAAAAATAAATTGAAAAAAAAATTTAAAAAAATTTCAAAAAAAAAATAAAAAAAAAATTTCGAAAAAAAAATTTCAAAAAAAAAATGAAAAAAAATTTTTTAAAAAAATGAAAAAAAAATTTTCAAAAAATTTAAAAAAAAAAAAAAAAAATTAAAAACAAAAAATTAAAAAAAAAAATTTAAAAAAAAATTGAAAAAAAAAATTCGAAAAAAATTTCGAAAAAAAAATTTCGAAAAAAAAAATTCAAAAAAAATTTCAAAAAAATTTTCGAAAAAAAAAATTTCAAAAAATAAATTTTCAAAAAAAATTTAAAAAAAAAAAAAAAAATTAAAAAAATTGAAAAAAAAAATTTAAAAAAAAAATTTAAAAAAAAATTGAAAAAAAAAATTCGAAAAAAAATTTCGAAAAAAAAATTTAAAAAAAAATTCAAAAAAAATTTAAAAAAAAAAAAAAAAAAATTAAAAAAATTGAAAAAAAAAATTTAAAAAAAAAATTTAAAAAAAAATTGAAAAAAAATTTTCAAAAAAAAAAATTTCAAAAATATTTTCGAAAAAAAAAATTTCAAAAAAAAAAATTAAATTAAAAAAAAATAAAAAAATTTTCGAAAAAAATTAAAAAAAAAAAAAAAAATTCAAAAAAAATTTTAAAAAAATTTTCGAAAAAAAAAACTTCAAAAAAAAAATTTTCAAAAAAAAAAATTTAAAAAAAATTAAAAAAAAAATTTTAAAAAAAATTCGAAAAAAAATTTTCAAAAAAAAAAATTTCAAAAATATTTTCGAAAAAAAAAATTTAAAAAAAAAAATTAAATTAAAAAAAAATAAAAAAATTTTCGAAAAAAATTAAAAAAAAAAAAAAAAAAAAAATTTAAAAAAAATTGAAAAAAAAATTTCAAAAAAAAATTTTCAAAAAAAAATTTAAAAAAAATTTCAAAAAAAAAATTTAAAAAAAAAAATTTTAAAAAAAATTGAAAAAAAAAATTTTTTAAAAAAATTGAAAAAAAAAATTCGAAAAAAAATTTCGAAAAAAAAATTTCAAAAAAAAAATTTAAAAAAATTTCAAAAAAAAAATTTAAAAAAAAATTTTTAAAAAAAATTTAAAAAAAAATTCGAAAAAAAATTTCGAAAAAAAAATTTCAAAAAAAAAATTCAAAAAAAATTTCAAAAAAAATTCAAAAAAAAATTTCAAAAATATTTTCGAAAAAAAAAATTTCAAAAAAAAAAATTTCAAAAAAAATTTCTAAAAAATTTTCGAAAAAAAAAATTTCAAAAAAATTAAAAAAAAAAATTTCAAAAAAAATTGAAAAAAAAAATACGAAAAAAAATTTAAAAAAAATAAAAAAAAAATTAAAAAAATTGAAAAAAAAAATTTAAAAAAAAATTTTTAAAAAAAATTGAAAAAAAAAATTCGAAAAAAAATTTCGAAAAAAAAATTTTAAAAAAAAAATCAAAAAAAATTTCAAAAAAATTCAAAAAAAAAAATTTCAAAAATATTTTCGAAAAAAAAAATTTAAAAAAAAAAATTTCAAAAAAAATTTCTAAAAAATTTTCGAAAAAAAAAATTTCAAAAAAAAAATTAAAAAAAAAAATTTTAAAAAAAATTGAAAAAAAAAAATTCAAAAAAATTTTCGAAAAAAAAAATTAAAAAAAAATTTAAAAAAAAATTGAAAAAAAAAATTCGAAAAAAAATTTTCAAAAAAAAATTAAAAAAAAAATAAAAAAAAAATTTTTAAAAAAATTTCAAAAAAAAAATTTTAAAAAAAATTTTAAAAAAAATTCGAAAAAAAAATTTTAAAAAATTTCAAAAAAAAAAAATTTCGAAAAAAAATTTCAAAAAAAAAAATTTCAAAAAAAATTTCTAAAAAATTTTCGAAAAAAAAAATTTCAAAAAAAAATTTAAAAAAAAAATTTCAAAAAAAATTAAAAAAAAAAATGAAAAAAAAATAAAAAAAAAATTTCAAAAAATTTAAAAAAAAAAAAAAATTTAAAAAAAAAAATAAAAAAAAAAAATTTAAAAAAAAATTGCAAAAAAAAAATTTCAAAAAAAAAATTCAAAAAAAATTTTAAAAAAATTTTCGAAAAAAAAAACTTCAAAAAAAAAAATTTCAAAAAAAATTTCTAAAAAATTTTCGAAAAAAAAAATTTCAAAAAAATTTAAAAAAAAAATTTTAAAAAAAATTTTAAAAAAAATACGAAAAAAATTTTTAAAAAAATAAAAAAAAATTAAAAAAATTGAAAAAAAAAATTTAAAAAAAAAATTTTAAAAAAAATTGAAAAAAAAATTCGAAAAAAAATTTCGAAAAAAAAATAAAAAAAAAAATTCAAAAAAAATTTCAAAAAAATTCAAAAAAAAAAATTTCAAAAATATTTTCGAAAAAAAAAATTTCAAAAAAAAAATTTCAAAAAAAATTTCTAAAAAATTTTCGAAAAAAAAAATTTCAAAAAAAAAATAAAAAAAAAAAATTTTAAAAAAAATTGAAAAAAAAAATTCAAAAAAATTTTCGAAAAAAAAATTTAAAAAAAATTTAAAAAAAAATTGAAAAAAAAATTCGAAAAAAAATTTTCAAAAAAAAAATTAAAAAAAAAAATTTTAAAAAAAATTTCAAAAAAAAAATTAAAAAAAAAATTTAAAAAAAAATTTTAAAAAAAATTCGAAAAAAAATTTCAAAAAATTTCAAAAAAAAAAATTTTCGAAAAAAACTTTCAAAAAAAAAATTAAAAAAAAATTTTCAAAAAATTTTTTAAAAAAAATTTTAAAAAAGTTTCAAAAAAAAATTTAAAAAAAAAGTTTTAAAAAAAATTTCAAAAAATAAATTGAAAAAAAAATTTAAAAAAATTTCAAAAAAAAAATAAAAAAAAAATTTCGAAAAAAAAATTTCAAAAAAAAAATGAAAAAAAATTTTTTAAAAAAATGAAAAAAAAATTTTCAAAAAATTTAAAAAAAAAAAAAAAAATTAAAAACAAAAAATTAAAAAAAAAAATTTAAAAAAAAATTGAAAAAAAAAATTCGAAAAAAATTTCGAAAAAAAAATTTCGAAAAAAAAAATTCAAAAAAAATTTCAAAAAAATTTTCGAAAAAAAAAATTTCAAAAAATAAATTTTCAAAAAAAATTAAAAAAAAAAAAAAAAAATTAAAAAAATTGAAAAAAAAAATTTAAAAAAAAAATTTAAAAAAAAATTGAAAAAAAAAATTCGAAAAAAAATTTCGAAAAAAAAATTTAAAAAAAAATTCAAAAAAAATTAAAAAAAAAAAAAAAAAAAATTAAAAAAATTGAAAAAAAAAATTAAAAAAAAAATTTAAAAAAAAATTGAAAAAAAATTTTCAAAAAAAAAAATTTCAAAAATATTTTCGAAAAAAAAAATTTCAAAAAAAAAAATTAAATTAAAAAAAAATAAAAAAATTTTCGAAAAAAATTAAAAAAAAAAAAAAAAAATTCAAAAAAAATTTTAAAAAAATTTTCGAAAAAAAAAACTTCAAAAAAAAAATTTTCAAAAAAAAAAATTTAAAAAAAATTTAAAAAAAAATTTTAAAAAAAATTCGAAAAAAAATTTTCAAAAAAAAAAATTTCAAAAATATTTTCGAAAAAAAAAATTTCAAAAAAAAAAATTAAATTAAAAAAAAATAAAAAAATTTTCGAAAAAAATTAAAAAAAAAAAAAAAAAAAAAATTTAAAAAAAATTGAAAAAAAAATTTCAAAAAAAAATTTTCAAAAAAAAATTTAAAAAAAATTTCAAAAAAAAAATTTAAAAAAAAAAAATTTTAAAAAAAATTGAAAAAAAAAATTTTTTAAAAAAATTGAAAAAAAAAATTCGAAAAAAAATTTCGAAAAAAAAATTTCAAAAAAAAAATTTAAAAAAATTTCAAAAAAAAAATTTAAAAAAAAATTTTTAAAAAAAATTTAAAAAAAAATTCGAAAAAAAATTTCGAAAAAAAAATTTCAAAAAAAAAATTCAAAAAAAATTTCAAAAAAAATTCAAAAAAAAATTTCAAAAATGTTTTCGAAAAAAAAAATTTCAAAAAAAAAAATTTCAAAAAAAATTTCTAAAAAATTTTCGAAAAAAAAAATTTCAAAAAAATTAAAAAAAAAAATTTCAAAAAAAATTGAAAAAAAAAATACGAAAAAAAATTTAAAAAAAATAAAAAAAAAATTAAAAAAATTGAAAAAAAAAATTTAAAAAAAAATTTTTAAAAAAAATTGAAAAAAAAAATTCGAAAAAAAATTTCGAAAAAAAAATTAAAAAAAAAAAATCAAAAAAAATTTCAAAAAAATTCAAAAAAAAAAATTTCAAAAATATTTTCGAAAAAAAAAATTTAAAAAAAAAAATTTCAAAAAAAATTTCTAAAAAATTTTCGAAAAAAAAAATTTCAAAAAAAAAATTAAAAAAAAAAATTTAAAAAAAAATTGAAAAAAAAAAATTCAAAAAAATTTTCGAAAAAAAAAATTAAAAAAAAATTTAAAAAAAAATTGAAAAAAAAAATTCGAAAAAAAATTTTCAAAAAAAAATTAAAAAAAAAATAAAAAAAAAATTTTTAAAAAAATTTCAAAAAAAAAATTTTAAAAAAAATTTTAAAAAAAATTCGAAAAAAAAATTTTAAAAAATTTCAAAAAAAAAAAATTTCGAAAAAAAATTTCAAAAAAAAAAATTTCAAAAAAAATTTCTAAAAAATTTTCGAAAAAAAAAATTTCAAAAAAAAATTTAAAAAAAAAATTTCAAAAAAAATTAAAAAAAAAAATTCAAAAAAATTTTCGAAAAAAAAAAATTCAAAAAAAAAAATTTTCAAAAAAAAAATTAAAAAAAAATTTTAAAAAAAATTGAAAAAAAAAATTCGAAAAAAATTTCGAAAAAAAAATTTCAAAAAAAAAAATTCAAAAAAAATTTCAAAAAAATTTTCGAAAAAAAAAATTTCAAAAAAAAAATTTTCAAAAAAAAAATTGAAAAAAAATTTTTAAAAAAATTTTAAAAAAATTTAAAAAAATTTCAAAAAAAAAAATTTCAAAAAAAAAAAATTAAAAAAAATTTCAAAAAAAAAATGAAAAAAAAATTTTCAAAAAATTAAAAAAAAAAAAAAAAAAAATTAAAAAAAAAAAATTTAAAAAAAAATTTAAAAAAAAATTGAAAAAAAAATTCGAAAAAAATTTCGAAAAAAAAATTTCAAAAAAAAAAATTCAAAAAAAATTTCAAAAATATTTTCGAAAAAAAAAATTTCAAAAAAAAAATTTCAAAAAAAAAATTAAATTAAAAAAAAATAAAAAAAAAATTTCGAAAAAAATTTTTAAAAAAATAAAAAAAAAAATTTAAAAAAAATTGAAAAAAAAAATTTCAAAAAAAAAATTTTAAAAAAAATTGAAAAAAAAATTCGAAAAAAAATTTTCAAAAAAAAATTTAAAAAAAATTAAAAAAAAAATTAAAAAAAAAAAAAAAAAAATTGAAAAAAAAAATTCGAAAAAATTTCGAAAAAAAAATTTCAAAAAAAAAAATTCAAAAAAAATTTCAAAAAAATTTTCGAAAACAAAAATTTCAAAAAAAAAAATTTCAAAAAAAAAATTTAAAAAATTTTTTTAAAAAAAATGAAAAAAAAATTGGAAAAAAAATTTTCAAAAAAAAAAATTTCAAAAATATTTTCGAAAAAAAAAATTAAATTTTCGAAAAAAATTTTTAAAAAAATAAAAAAAAAAATTTTAAAAGAATTGAAAAAAAAATTTCAAAAAAAAATTTTCAAAAAAAAATTTAATAAAAATTTCAAAAAAAAAATTTTAAAAAAAATTGAAAAAAAAAATTCGAAAAAAATTTCGAAAAAAAAATTTCAAAAAAAAACTTAAAAAAAATTTCAAAAAAAATGAAAAAAAAATAAAAAAAAAAATTTCAAAAAATTTAAAAAAAAAAAAAATAAAAAAAATAAAAAAAAAAAATTTAAAAAAAAAATTGAAAAAAAAAATTTCAAAAAAAAAATTCAAAAAAAATTTTAAAAAAATTTTCGAAAAAAAAAACTTCAAAAAAAAAATTTTCAAAAAAAAAAATTTAAAAAAAATTTTAAAAAAAATTTTAAAAAAAATTCGAAAAAAAATTTTCAAAAAAAAAAATTTCAAAAATATTTTCGAAAAAAAAAATTTCAAAAAAAAAATTAAATTAAAAAAAAATAAAAAAATTTTCGAAAAAAATTAAAAAAAAAAAAAAAAAAAAATTAAAAAAAATTGAAAAAAAAATTTCAAAAAAAAATTTTCAAAAAAAAATTTAAAAAAAATTTCAAAAAAAAAATTAAAAAAAAAAAAATTTTAAAAAAAATTGAAAAAAAAATTTTTTTTAAAAAATTGAAAAAAAAAATTCGAAAAAAAATTTCGAAAAAAAAATTTCAAAAAAAAAATTTCAAAAAAAAAATTTAAAAAAAAATTTTTAAAAAAAATTAAAAAAAAAATTCGAAAAAAAATTTCGAAAAAAAAATTTCAAAAAAAAAATTCAAAAAAAATTTCAAAAAAAATTCAAAAAAAAAATTTCAAAAATATTCTCGAAAAAAAAAATTTCAAAAAAAAAAATTTCAAAAAAAATTTCTAAAAAATTTTCGAAAAAAAAAATTTCAAAAAAATAAAAAAAAAAAATTTAAAAAAAAATTGAAAAAAAAATACGAAAAAAAATTTAAAAAAAATAAAAAAAAAAATTAAAAAAATTGAAAAAAAAAATTTAAAAAAAAATTTTTAAAAAAAATTGAAAAAAAAATTCGAAAAAAAATTTCGAAAAAAAAATTTAAAAAAAAAATCAAAAAAAATTTCAAAAAAATTCAAAAAAAAAAATTTCAAAAATATTTTGGAAAAAAAAAATTTCAAAAAAAAAAATTTCAAAAAAAATTTCTAAAAAATTTTCGAAAAAAAAAATTTCAAAAAAAAAATTAAAAAAAAAAATTTTAAAAAAAATTGAAAAAAAAAATTCAAAAAAATTTTCGAAAAAAAAAATTTAAAAAAAATTTAAAAAAAAATTGAAAAAAAAAATTCGAAAAAAAATTTTCAAAAAAAAATTTAAAAAAAAAATTTTAAAAAAAATTTCAAAAAAAAATTTAAAAAAAAAATTTAAAAAAATTTTTAAAAAAATTCGAAAAAAAAATTTTAAAAAATTTCAAAAAAAAAAAATTTCGAAAAAAAATTTCAAAAAAAAAAATTAAAAAAAATTTCAAAAAAAATTAAAAAAAATAAAAAAAAAATTTTCAAAAAATTTTTTAAAAAAATTTTTAAAAAAGTTTCAAAAAAAAATTTAAAAAAAAAATTTTAAAAAAAATTTCAAAAAAAAAATTGAAAAAAAATTTAAAAAAATTTCAAAAAAAAAATTAAAAAAAAAATTTCGAAAAAAAAATTTCAAAAAAAAAATTAAAAAAAATTTAAAAAAAAATGAAAAAAAAAATTTCAAAAAATTTAAAAAAAAAAAAAAAATTAAAAAAAAAAATTAAAAAAAAAAATTTAAAAAAAAATTGAAAAAAAAAATTCGAAAAAAATTTCGAAAAAAAAATTTCGAAAAAAAAAATTCAAAAAAAATTTCAAAAAAATTTTCGAAAAAAAAAATTTCAAAAAAAAATTAAAAAAAAAAAAAAAAAATTAAAAAAATTGAAAAAAAAAATTTAAAAAAAAAATTTAAAAAAAAATTTAAAAAAAAAATTCGAAAAAAAATTTCGAAAAAAAAATTAAAAAAAAAAATTCAAAAAAAATTTCAAAAAAAATTCAAAAAAAAAATTTCAAAAATATTTTCGAAAAAAAAAATTTCAAAAAAAAAAATTTCAAAAAAAATTTCTAAAAAATTTTCGAAAAAAAAAATTTCAAAAAAATTTTAAAAAAAAATTTTTTAAAAAATTGAAAAAAAAATACGAAAAAAAATTAAAAAAAAAATAAAAAAAAAATTAAAAAAATTGAAAAAAAAAATTTAAAAAAAAATTTTTAAAAAAATTGAAAAAAAAAATTCGAAAAAAAATTTCGAAAAAAAAATAAAAAAAAAAAATTCAAAAAAAATTTCAAAAAAATTCAAAAAAAAAAATTTCAAAAATATTTTCGAAAAAAAAAATTTCAAAAAAAAAAATTTCAAAAAAAATTTCTAAAAAATTTTCGAAAAAAAAAATTTCGAAAAAAAAATTAAAAAAAAAAATTTAAAAAAAAATTGAAAAAAAAAATTCAAAAAAATTTTCGAAAAAAAAAATTAAAAAAAAATTTAAAAAAAAATTGAAAAAAAAATTCGAAAAAAAATTTTCAAA